>CALSBZ010034464.1:0-42392 GCA_943591055.1 Gobionotothen gibberifrons
CTTATATTCAGGTGCGCTTAATAGTCCGGAATTTACGGTATATGCAACATTATTCACAAACATCTCTTTACATTATGCTTGATTAATAATAAGATCTACACGGCAACCTCTTTCATACAATGATGTGCTATTCAGTTATATTTTCAACTTTATAATATTTCAGTGGCTGCTGCAGATTTTTTCAAATAGGACAATTTAGACACAATAAACTAGAAAAAGGCAGCTTTTACATGCTACTCGACTAAGGTTTTTGAAATGTATTCTTAAGGTTATAACATCTGGAATCCATTATTATATATTTTGAAAAGTAGAGGTAGAATAAGAGTGAAAATATATGTGGCTGTGATTGATTGAATTACCTGTTATATATTTTTCTTTACTTATAACATTTATTGCCTTGTCCTCCCCTACAGCACCCTTAGGTCTCCATCGTCTCCCATCCAGGAAGAAGATGAGGAGAAGCTGTCTGAGATGTCTGATGCACAGCCACACACACTGCTGTCCAGCAGCCCCGCCCCCACCGACGTGAGCCGCCTCGGCACCACCTGACATTTCAGTTTCCACTCTGCTGAAAACAAAGGATTAACCAGATATGTCTCCTTCTTCTCTTCTTCCAGGCCACAGCTGCAGAGGATGTGGCAGAATCCCTGTCTCCAGATGATGGTGAGTCTCCTCAGAAAACAGTTCATGATGTGACCCTGGTAGAGATTTGTTGTCTTTTAAGGGTAAAAGTAATTGTCATTTACTCTCCTGCGTGATTCAGAGGACAGGATGCATTCTGGGGCAGACATCCTACAGGACTGCAGCAGAGAACACAGCAGCTTGACCAAAACAGAGAGCGACCCAGCGGGCGACTTGTCTCTGCCAGGTGAGCAAATCTCTGCCGCTAATATCAGACTTCAAGCCCACGCAACAGGGAAGAAAAGGGATGATGTGCAATATCTACTGTGTATAGAAACATTTGTATACATCCATCAACAGTTTCAACCTGTACTTGATGGCGGCTTAAAGCAAATGTGATCAAGCATTCACTGCAGCTTTTTAAATGAATTACTAAAAACATGTGGTTCTTCTCATTTTCAACTCCTTTCTAGTTCTGGTTCTCTAACGTTCCTCTTCTTAAACCCAAGACTCCAGGTTGTGACATCCTGTGCTCTGCATCTAACCTGTGTGCTTCTCTTTTCTCTTTTTCCTAACAATCCTCTTCTGGTTCCTTCCGTCCTGTCCCTTCGTATTGCCTCGCTTTGGGCAGCTCTAGGTCCTGATTCCTGCTCCATTGGTTTGGAGGAATAACTCCGGTATGTAGGCTTTCCTGTCTGCTCTGCTTTTCTGGGGCTCAGTGCCCATGTCCGCACTCACAGACTTTGAAGCATGTTCCTGTTAGGTCTGCAAGGGCTTAGGGCTGTCCCTTCTGTCAAATCTTCTGCTGCATGAGGGCTCTCTTGCCGACATTTTGAGCTTTATATACACACTTTTGTCACATTGGGTGTTCAGTTAAACATATATGTCGGTTGCACTGGTATAATAACAAAGAAACAATACATTAAAAAGGATTTAGGATTTATTTTTTCTTTGGTAAATAGATAATTGGACAATTCTGTTAAGCCAGAGCATCTTAAATAAGCCTTGATAAGCCTTGAAGAAAGTGCAAATTGTAAAAAGGTCTGTTTATACCATTCCCCCCCACACTGAAGCACTTACCAGGACGTCACTTCAGTCCCTGAGGGATCAGGGTTTAGTGGGACATTGGGATTGGGCCTGTGTGCGAGCTCTACTGCTCTCACTCAGTCCTCCATTAGGGAGTTGAGATCAACTGTCACACAGATAGAAAAACAAAAGATCTGGCAGGTGACGGTGATAGGCCTATTTTAGGAAGAATAGGCAATGTTTTTTTTTCTCTCGTCTGACTGAAAACTTCCCTTTGAGCCATGTTGGTTATCCATTGCTTCTTCCTCTCCAGGGTCATCAGAGTCCACAGAAAGCCTGAAGAGTCAGAGCACCAACTGCTCCAGCCAGCCTCTCCTGTGTCCCACAAGCAGCCTTCATATGGAAGATGAGCACCTCAACCCCTGAGTCTGACCAAGCCCCCCCCCCCCCCCATCCCATCCATCAGAACAGATGTATGCGTTACATCCAGTCCCTCTATTCCTTTACCCCCCCCCTGCCCAGTCTTTTGCTTCACCGATGAGATCCAACAGCGGCCCTGAAAGAAGTCCGCCAGGAAGATGGAGGGCTCTGTTTATTCCATCAATGGCTCTGACATTAGAAACCAAATTTAGCCTCTGCAAAGATGTTCCTCATACCTTTTTTATTATATGACGGATGTTTTAAAAAAGGAATATTGATTCCAGAGCTTTGAAAACATTTCATTAACGGTCAGATGGTGTTGGGTTGTGTGTCTTGACCGAAGGTGTGGTCTTGTAATGTGGATTCCAGAGACATTTCACTACCTGTCATGGTGGTTTTAAGCACACTTACTTTAAATTAACTGTATCAATTGCTTTACACTAAATTCAGAAGACATTATACATAAATACAATTTGTGTCTGAATATTGTATTCCTCAGTGAAATACATTAATGTTACAGTACTTGTTCGATTTGGGTAATGATAAGAACATTTGAACATTTATCGCGTATGTACCTGTGTGTCCATTTGAAGTGATTTTGCACTCCAAAAATAATCCATTCCTTATAACAATGAGTTTATGGTGAGATGAGTTTAAGTTGTCTGCAGTCCTAAACATCTACATGTCACTTTTTCTATTATTTCTAATGTGATATTTATCGATCATAAATCTACTAGAATCCTGTGTACTTGCTTAAAAAAATGTATACTTGCATATTTCATAGAAAAAAAGATCCTTATATTTAAATAATGAAACTAGATTCAGATAAGATTTAAGACTTGGTTTTCAATAAGCGCTACAGATTCACAACCTAACAGCTAAACTCAAAGATGCTGACTCACTGTGGCACAGTCGTTGATGTGGCAGATCTCTCTTCAGTCTTTTCGCGGCAAAGCCAGTGTCTGCTTATGTGACGTTTGTGTGGCTGCATCACCTTTACATTATTTGGTAGTGTATGTGTAGCGCCATGCATATAGATCTATGTGCCTTGAGTTGATATGGCTGCCTGCTTGTTGCATTGGACATTAGTGTTCTTCTAAATGCTTCAATATTCAACAGTTTTATGGATTTTTGATTCTGATGTACAAAGCCTTTTTTTCTATCGCATACTTTGTGCTACTCGAAAGATGTATCTTGTTATTGTTTATTGCAATATAAAATGTAACTGTTCATTTACTTTGTTATGACCATGTATCAATTATGCATTTATTCTTAGTATTTAGGTTCAAGTGGATTTTTAAGATTACATTTGATTGGAATGACCACCATCCAATGCAATAAGTGCAAACAGTGCGATTACTAATTGGGCTAGCGATTGCATGTGAACTCGTAGAGGCTTGAACCTCTCACCGCTTTTTAGTAACATGGTTGTTTTGTCTTTCCCCCGCTCCTCTTCTGTGCCATTTTAACTTGACACTGTGCCTTCCTGTTCCTGTTGTGACCACTATTGACCTGGTATCCAGGATAACTCCACAGTAGGTGGTTTGTGGCTCTCTGTAAAATCAATACCTGTCTTTCCTCGTGTGTATAGCAGCATGTGTATAACAATAAAGAACAGATTAAATACTTTCCGACCCTGAACCTTTCTGATCCATCACAGTACCTTTTTACTTCGGAGAATACTTTACTTTCCTCAAGGCTTTTATTGGTCATGCTAGAGCTAGAGTGTAGTTATGACGATGAAAATCTTAGGTCACAGGCTCCTCCAACAGTGCAACACAATAAAACAGAAAAAATAGTGCAAGTAAATACAAAAAGAAAAATACTAAAAAAGTCGAATAGTGCAATAAGAGTCTATGCAAGTAATTGAATATGATATATTAGATAAATCATTTATAAATTGCAGCCAGATTAATGTTGTGGATGTTTCAAAAGTTCAGGTGTTTAATAGTCTTATGGCCTGTGGGATGAAACTGTCCGAGTCTGGTGGTTTTAGTCCTGATGCTGCGGTATTAGAATATGTTACTCTATATACTGCAATCTCATGTTATTTGAGTTACTTATTTACTTTTAAGTTTGAACTTGGGGCCTAAAGTATGATTACAGGGTGGCCAGATGTTGATCTTTGATTATTATGACTTACTTTATAAGTGTGTTTAATGCCTGCCTCAAATTGGTTTGAACCTGGCAAAGATTGTTATCTATCAGTAAGAAAAAACAGTGCCCCCTGCTGGCAAAGGAGGCAACACAATCCTCCCATGGATTAGGATTCCTCACATGGACCATGAACTGCAGTAAAACCATAAAGGTTTTTATTTATTCTTATGGTCCTGTTAGTTTATGATTAACATGATCTATATATGGTATTTCCATTCATAAAGTGCTACGAAGAGTATCATAAAAGGCCATTTGTGAAAGTATGTTTAAAGGCTGTTGTCATCTTGTTTTGAAGATAAATAACTTTTGATGTCCCTTGATGAGAACTAGAACAAGAAGGCTGAAGCTTAAAACAGTGTAGCTGCATTGTCAACAAATGAATTACAGCTTACTCAGATGTAAGTGGATGAGAAGTGTCCCTCACAGTCGGCCTAAGGTCATTTACAATCTGAGTCACCAAACAGGGAACAAGTAAACAAGTCTCCCTTTAAATCCCAATACCATTTTATACAGCAACATTTCATTGAAGCCGCAGTCTATGTTCTGCCACCAGCAGCTGGCTTCAGTTGAGCATTCTGTTGCTAGTAGCAACACCACCAGTTCCTTAGCAGCGACTGCTTAACTACATCCTGCCTTGTGCCGGATCTGTGTCCAATAGAGAGGTGCTTTATCCTATAGGTTTCTCTACTTTATGTTATAACATTTAATTGTTTTATTAAATAATGGCATTGTATAGTATGTTTTACATTTAGTTAAAATAAGTCATAGTTAAGAATGTCAAACAACATCAAAAAATATCCCAGAATAGTATTTCATAAAAAGAGTAGGCCAATAAAGTATAGAATTGAACTAGAACGTTTTAGAAGTCATGGTATCATGGGTAATAAAAAAGTTATAGGATAGTATGTAATAAAAATACATAGTATATAGTACAAATACAAATAAATAAATCAAAGTATAGTCCTGCAGGTCCGCTGCAACTCTTACTACTTTTAAATCCAGGCTGAAGACTTTTCTTTTTGTCGCTGCTTTTAATTGAACTATTCATATCTTAGACTGCACTGTAACTTTTATCCATGTATTTTTTCTTTTAATGTTTCTTTTATTATCTTTTCTTTTTAATGACTGATTTTAAATGCCATTTTCTTAATGTCTTTCATTTTTTGTAAAGTACTTTGAATTGCCTTGTGTTGAAAGGTGCTATGTAAATAAACTTGCCTTGCCTTGCCTATGTCAAAAGATAATCGGAAAAATCTTTGAATTTGGAATAGTATCTATCTGTTACTTTTCAGTACATCATTTGTGTTTATATTATTGCTTATTGTTTGCCTTGGTCCTGCAACAGATTCCTATGAAAAGCAGACGTGAAACGTGTTAGCTGCTCAACATGAATGCAGCAACAGTGAAGTAAGGCCAATCGGGGGATGAACAGTCTGTGGAAAAGAGGAAGGGTGTGTGCTCATTTATTGTGCTGAAACTGAATATCTGTGTCTTGACAGTGCACAAATCCTATTAATAATTCACTATTTTTTCCTCGATTCCACATTGTTAACGTCAGTATATTCCAGATGATATACCTCTATGTCTCACCCTGAAACGAGTACATACATGTTTTATTTTTTTGATGAAGCACACATATAACAACCTGCTGGTGTTTGCCGGTTCATGTCAGGATGAATTTGCTAGGTGTTTCATATTTCATTTCATTTCATTTCATTTTTAAAGACATTCTCCAGCAGTATTAGTTAACTGCTCTCTGCTCAGCTGGACCGACAGGTATACGGCAGTGTAAAATGCAATAAGGATTCAGTTACCGAGGTTTCGGGTGTGCCTGTAAAAACATAATACTCTGAGAAAATGTGTCTGTATGTGTTATGTGTTATGTGTTTACACATGTTGTAAATGAGATTAGGGTCTATGAGAAGGTCAGTGGGTGAGATCAGTCGACAGCTAAAGGCTTTCCTTAACGCTTTTAAATGTATTAGCTTGTTTGATAAACTGAAAGATGTTTTTATGATTTAAAAAACTTAACCATGTCATTGTGAGAGAAGATTAGGAATCATTTCAGACCCTCCCAGACCACACAGAGAGCTGCTGTTCAGAAAGGTGGATATAAATCTGTACAAAGGTTTATCTAACAGTACAAATAAACAGTTAGGGTAAACAATAATCCTTAAAACATTTCTATATTGGTCTCATCTCTTGGGGCAGTACTTTAAAACATATTAGGATATGCCTCCTGCTGGGTGATTTAGGGGTGAAGCTTGACTTTCTGCAGAGAAATAACGAACAGGACTTTCGTTTGTTGCAGATGCTTGGAAATGAAAATATCTTCGGAAAAGTTAAATCCACCAAGAATACTGTTTTAAACTCTAAGACACTTGCACAACTAGTAAACTCAAAATTCAAGATTAGAGGATAATTGACTATTTAAAGCTTTTTTTTTTCATTTAGGTTCTAATTTATGCTAAAAACTAAAAGGTCAAACAAGTCTGTGTAAACACGTTTACCTCAGGCCGGTCAAAGAAAGTGCTCCCTCATTTAATTAGTCTGCACTAAACCTCATCCTAGCTCAGTATGGGTTTAATCATGCCTTTGATTTCCCCTAAAAAACATAACATTTCACTGTCACAAAAAGACATTCATCCCACAGTGAATATATCAAATACCAGATAAACAAATACAAAATAAGGAGTGGGAAAAATAAAACTAAGTGCTGACAACATCCAAAACGGAGGTAACTCAAAATACTGTCTGTTAAAAATATGCACAATAGAAAGCTGCAACTAAAGAGTTTACTGTCTCTAAACTATGATCACAAAAGAAATACCCTAATAACATAATGCCTGTCTGTAAGCAGGGGATTAAGAAACTGCGTACACATGTGCACAGACGCCTACTTTGAGAGGACCACTTTACAGTATGAGATCAGAGAGAAAGAAGAGGAGCAAGAGAGAGCAGGGGAGACAGAGAAGTGAGTTACATGACAGTCTGTTGGACAAACTGAGCAGACCAACGTTTTTGTTGGACTCATTTTGCATCCGTATAAACTTTATATTTAAAAAAGGCTGGAAGAGAATAAAACTGATTAACAAGAGATTCCTCAAATTACCAGATCTTCCTGCCTTGTGTTATTGAGGCATCATGAAACAGCAGGTCAGTGGCTCACCGTTCCTCAAGCCTTTTTTTCTGAAGACGCCTGTGAGAGTGGTCAACCCTCTGCGACAGAGACGACACACACTCCCTGCCAGCGAGTTCAGGAACCTCACGCCGCAGGACGCTATCAGTGTGTTTGAGATCGAGAGAGAAGGTAAGTCAAGTTTCTGCTCACCATAAAACTAACCTGATATGCGTTTTAACACAATGTATCACCAGCTAAGAACTTGACTCATGTTCTTGTGTAGAGGTGATATACTGTATTTTCTGTTATTGGGGAAGATATCAATGTTACATATCTTTTGAGTGTTCAATTTTGTCTTAATGCCAGTATTAACTAGAAAAAGAGCACACTTCTCTCAAATTGTAGTATTGTCCTGATATTCATTACTACTCCCAGGACATGACCCACTGAATAAACTGGTGCTCCCCGCCTCCCCCCCCCCCCCCCCCAGCATTTGTCTCGGTGTCTGGAGAGTGTCCACTTACCCTGGATGAGGTGCTTAACTTTGTGGGCCAGTGCCCTGAGCTGTCGCTGGGCTGGTTTGAGGAGGGACAGCTGGTAGCTTTCATCATCGGCACTGGCTGGGATAAGGAGAGGCTTTCACAGGTATGAAAATGTGTACAAAATAAAAATGTGCCAAACCTTGTTTTACCATGAAGAAAAATGATATTGATACACTTTCTCTGATGCATGTGACTATGTAATCCCCTTTCACCAGGAGGCCATGACTCGGCATGTTCCAGACACCCCCACTGTGCACATCCATGTGTTGTCAGTGCACCGTCACTGTCGCCAGCAAGGCAAGGGCTCCATCCTCCTCTGGCGCTACTTGCAGTACCTGCGCTGTATGCCGGGCCTCTGCCGGGCGCTGCTGATCTGTGAAGACTTCCTGGTGGCCTTCTACGTAAAGGCCGGCTTCAAGGAGAAAGGATCATCAGCCATCTCCATATCCAACATGCAATTCCAAGAGATGGAGTTCACACTTGGTGGGCAGGCGTTCGCACGGCGGAACAGCGGCTGCTAGTTTATGAGCTCCTACACCCTCCTATCTCTAACATGGACTCCGGTCAGCCTGTGTGCAGCAGACAGGGTTCAATGTTGGTAACAAGGTCTAAATGGACCTCCTCATGTCAGTACCCCAGTATCTACTGAGTGAGGACTGTGTGAAGACAAAGGGGACCAGAGAGGATTAATGCAAAAAAGAGTAACTAATCTGTGTTGTCAGACATCTCATTATACTCAAAATTAGCATATTTTACAGCATTTATTGTTATTTGTCAAATCCTCCAAAACTCACTGTTTTTAAAGTAATAGAGTACATTATGTGTGCATTTTGAGCATTACATCTGGGGTAGTGATGCCATTACTGTTTTTGCAAACTTTATAAAGCAAAGGATGAGATCAATTCAAAGTGTCTTTACTGTGAACATGTATTCCATATTGCTAAAATGCTTCTATTGTCAATTGAGTATTTGTAGCAGATATTTGTTGTTTCTTTCTTACACAATTTGAATAAACTGTAAAATCTTCGACAGGCATTTTTTGATAAATAAGATAAAATCACAGACCACTTTAGGTTGTCGATCTTTTTTACTGTTGTTTTCAGTTACATGTGATTAGACAGGTAGCTAAAACACTACCGGGTTAAAACATCATCACTTCGTGAAAAGCAATACAAACAAATAAAAGAAAAACATTTGAGTGCTCAGCATAACGTAACAAAAATATGGCAGTAGTTGGTACATTTTTCAACAAGGCACCAACGGTATCGATATTTGATTTATTTGTCCCTGCTTTTGTTTGAGGTTGCCTGAATAATAAAATCAATGTCTGTACCAGCGCTGGCTTCTCTAATTCCTGCCTCTCGTGTAAAAGGCAGCTGGGAACTTTGATGAGATTCAGAAGTGCCATACCTTTGTTTCACTGGACAATGAAGGAGTGACAATGAACAGGGAGGTGATAAAAGGAAGTGTTTAGGATGAGGGGCATAGGTTTTCATACTGACAGAGTAAAAAAAACAAACACAAAGTACATTTCTCACAACGAGGGGGACATTCCCACAGTCACACAGGGGCAGAGTGGAGACACAGACTTGCTGATATCATCTGTGAGTCCTCCTCTTTTGACCTGATGCCTTCCTGTTTCGCTCACACTGTCCACACTTCAGTGGAGGTGAGCGTTGAGGTCGTACTTCTCACAGAATTTGTCCGTGAAGGGGATGCAGGTGAGCAACTCGCACCATTCACACTTGATTGGGTAGACGTAGAATAGCACCACGAGGCCCGAGAAGAGCCCGACAAACACCACCAGGAAGACGATGATCTGACAGCGTTTGCGATACATGTCCAGTCGGCCGAAGCTGATGTAGGGTAAGAAGGCGAAGGACAGGAAGAAGCCGGAGATGAAGCCACAAATGTGGGCGAAGTTGTCGATCCAAGGCAACAGCCCAAAGGCAAAGAGGAAGAGCACCACACACACTAGCTTGGTGAAGGCCCTCCAGGGCTGGGCGAGGATCTGCCAGCTCTGAAACAGCTCCACAAACAGACAGGCCAGGATCCCAAACTGAGAGCCGGCTGGGCCCACCTGACAAAAAGACAGCAGAGAGAGAGGCATAAGCTAACATAACCATGTGCACAAACATTCACCACGTTATTTAAAGGTCCCCTATTATACGTTTTTCATCAATATATTACAGGTCTCAGATATATACAAAACATGTCTCTGAAGTGTTTGGCTCCAAATACCAAACAGATCATGCATTGTATCATCCCATAAACCCCTCTGTTTCAGCCCTGTTTCAAAAGTGCTGATTCTGTGTCTGTTACTTTAGATGAAAATAAGGAGCCACTCCCCACGCCCCTCTGAGAGATATTTGGTTAAAAATAACACAATGGTGCTCTAGGAGGAGATTCAGGTGATAAGGTGGGGGGTTACACAAGCCAAAAATCGTTATGACATCATAAAGTGGCCAAAATCTGATCAGCTCATTTTCAGACAGGTTTTTATATAAATGGATCAGGACAAAAAGTGAGTGAATCTTTTTTCCTGAAACTTCCAGAATCTCCTAATACAGAGGGGGCACATATTTATGTATAAAATAAGTGGATTTTGCATAATAGGTGACCTTTAAAAGTTGCTTGCATTATATGATGTTCTTAATAAACGTAATGAGCTCCAAAACAGGAACCCTGATAATATGGCTCTTAAATGCACTGATGTTTCGTGAGTGTGATACTGGTGATTACCTCCGCTCTGTAGGGCAAAAATATGGCTGAAGCTAAGTTGCCAGTGATGCCACTGAGAATGTAAATGATTGAGATGCGCAGCCAGCCTGCCAGCTTCTCCAGGTCCCTCAGGATGGTCATCTGGAAAGCAACCGACACCAAGCAGTGAAGGATCCTAGGGAGGAAGGAGAAAAGGTTAATATGTGCATATGTGTCATATATGTTATATTTAATATGTTATATGTGTAGCGGGACGTGTGTGTATGTCAGTGAGAAAAGCTGTGTGTGTTAGGAAGATAAGAAAAAAAACCCTCAGCAGACAGATGACTTTGCACATCTACAAAATCGGTCTCTATCCCATTGAAGCTTAATGAGTTTGTGAGGTTAGGGCACTTTGTTTAATTGCCCGGGAGACGGATAAGAGACAGCATGAAGATGAAGCACCGCTCTTCTAAAGGGAGGTCAGCTCTCTGTGCTGTCAGGTCTGAACTACAGAGAGTGGTGCAGCCAGTCTTAAATATACACTGCATTTATACAATTAATGCACTATTAATGTGCACATATCACTAGGGATATGATAGTACTCGATTTAATTGGATTTCCCATATTATATTCTTTATGGACTCTTGCATTTATATTCGACATGATTAACAACCAATAACCTCACCTTTGCTACTCATGCCTTTTCTCCTGATTGTTTTTCTTCTTTTAGATATTTAATATGTCTCTTTATCTTTCCATACATTTGTTTTGAGGTAAGTATGAATTCACCAAGAGCTACAGACAGCTAGAGTCAATTTCCTTGTATGTGCCAAATATATTTTGCTCATAAACATGATGCTGATTCTGATCTTTTAATCATCCTTTCCTTACCGCTGGGTGCAAACACAGTCCTTGAAAAAACTGATTTAGTATACCATGCTGAGACAAGCTGGCTTTCAGCTCTTTATAAATCATGTTTTGACCGGTTTATCGGCTGAAAGGCTGATTTTATCTGCTAAATTATGTTTCTGGTTAGTCGGATTTGCTTTGATTTGTACTACTGTGTAGAAAGTCATTTTCTTATTCAAGATTTTTCTTTGATGTACTACTCGTGTTTGAAGTTGGAAATACATCCACAGATATAATCTCTAGGAATACTACATTTCATATGAAAAACATCCCCTTTCCTTTTTGTTGGTTTCTTTTGCCAGGTACATTTTATATTAAGCAAAATAACCTATATAACTTAGTATCTTGACAGACTTACCCAGCATGCAGGAAAAGTGAGAGCCAGAGCCTGTAAAACTGATCTGGGATCTCGGGGTTGAGGAAAGGCAACAGTCCACACACATCGTCCATGCAGTGCACCTGAAAATGGACGTAACACATCATATTATGTCATACACAAATTATTAATGTGACAATCAAAGATCAAATATGACGTGCACATTCAAGCAGACAACACATCTTCTACACAGAAATGTTTGGTGAGTTCACACTTAATGTGTTTTGGTATTCAGGAAACAATATAGTACAACAAAGGACGTTTTGGCTTTGAACAGCTCCTTTTCTCCCGACAATAAAATCGAATTAAGATGGTTGCTTACTTGAGAGCAGAGAGTAGCCTCCTCATGAAAGTAACCGTTCAT
Source organism: Gobionotothen gibberifrons (assembly GCA_943591055.1). NCBI lineage: Eukaryota > Metazoa > Chordata > Actinopteri > Perciformes > Nototheniidae > Gobionotothen > Gobionotothen gibberifrons. The sequence continues at coordinate 12,240 of CALSBZ010034464.1, forward strand.
AAAGTCACAATATTCCCGGGATGTTATTTCACACCTTGAGAAAAACAAGAAGCATTTCTAAATGAATAACCTATCATACATCCTGTTTCTCTACTAGTCCAGGATACATATTAGTGACAGGTACATCGGCTCCCCTCACCTCCCTTTGGTTCCAATGCAGCAGGGTCGGCCTGTGATGGTACAGTCTATATGAGGCAGGTTGGTGTGGTTCCCTGTGTTGTACCTGGTACAAATCTGAAAGCAGTTGTTTTGTTAGTTTAAAAAAAAATCTTAATCAGAGCCAAAATCGGTATACTTCCTAGATTCACCAAAGAGAGCAATATGTACTCTGGACAGAAAACGTTGCTTAATCCCAGACACACGTTCGAGTTAAAGCTGTAAGTGTGTTTGATTGAATAGATTAGATAATACAGCATGTTTTCAGATGCCCTGGGTCTTGTTTCTTACTATTTAAGGGATCCTTTGCATGCTATGTGTGAATGTCTGTCCTGTTTTCTATGACACCAATGTTGGAAATACATGTTTACACCATTCATTCTTTGGATAAAGTATTCTTTATTAAAAAAAAATCAATCAAACATTGAGAAATCAATCTTTTCAAATAATGAATTCATTATCGAGGCCAGATCACATGTAGCTGATGTTATTACACTTTCCAAAGAGTCTGTCATTTCTTTATGTCTAAATGCCAGACACAATGTCACTGAACATACCGGCCATTTGCTGATGTCATCAGGCCATTCATGAGGTGTTACTGAGGCAGGCTCTAGACATATCCTTTAATGAGACAAACAATATGCATACATTATGTATTTTTACCAAACCGTATCCGTTAATGAGAGAAATTAAATAAGTGTATTTACCTGGGATCCTGATGGCATACAGAGCCATACTGTCTGTCTTTACCGTCTAACTGGGGTGTACTGAAATGACTCGGCCACTTTACCCACACAGCTAGAGTACTCTAAATATAGAACAACAAACGAAAGCGTTAGAGGCTAACATCTTCGATTTACAGTTAAACTATAAAAGGTAGAAGAACACAAACAAGAAGAGGGATGGTTTACAGACCGAGCATTCCTCCGCTGAGGTTTGGACGCAGCCGGAGCGATCGTTACGCACACAGCAGGCAGAGTTGCGTTCGATAGCTCTTTTATCCCTGATAAGATCATGCACCTGTTTGTCCTGCCGCATGCATGGAGAGAATTTGGCCCCCAAGTGGATCAGAGCTTCCTAAGAATAAAAGACAATAGGACAAACATCTTAAATGTAGTATTGATTCGAAGATATTTATGTCCCTTTATTGCTTGCATTATTGATCTTTTTAGAGAAGAGTGCTCACCGAACCCGGCCCGATCCAAAAGTTCTCCTGCTGTACATACTTGACATTTTCATAAACACCTTTGTTTCTTAAAACCTAAACCAGAAGACATCCAAATCACCAAGAGCACAATACATAGGAAAGGATTTTAAAAGTGTATTAACAGATCATCAGAACAGAGCCGGTAAATTAGCCGTTACTCACAGAATCAACTGTCTCGTGCTGGGAAAACCCCACTGGTGCAATCCCATAGATGCATACAGCCAGGATAGTGATGAGCAAATGGACAACAGTGATCCAGTATGTAAAAAAAGGCCTAGAGGAAATAAAAAAGTATGTGTTAAAAAAAAAAGAGAGCAGCAGCGCTCATCATCTATCACTGTCATCCACTGAGGGGAGCAGAGGGAGGGCGCTCATTAGTCAGATCTGTGAAGTAGTACCTGTGATCATCCATGTCCTCGATCTGCCTCTTGACGTAGCTGTCAATGCGCTTGCGGTAGGTCCGGTTTGTGAGCTTTCCCACCATGCCTAGTCCATAAGGCCTTTTTTCTCGGGCAAAAAGCTTCTTGACAGGTAATACGATGCGCTGGCCTCGCCGCTGTCCGGTAACGCTCACCACCTCCTGGCGAAGGGGCACCTTTGGGGGCCCTGGGGTTCCTTCTTTGGCTTTTCGCCACCCCCGTTCTAGAGGTCTGAAAGGGTTGACACAGGAAAAGACACTCAATTATTCTGAAAGGCTTTACAAGCTTCATCTCAGAAAAAGGGGGAGTAGTTTGGTAAATTAACTGAGGGCTTTTTTACCACTCATTATATTCCCAACACTTGGTTTCACTCATTGTTTTCTATATTACTAATTCAATCACAAAACATGGTCCTCTTAAACATCATTTACGGCTCAGATTTGTGAGTTTGAATGAAAGCTGTTTTTTCAAGTGACATGGACCATGTTAATAATTATTTTAAAACGCTAGTACAGCCACGTACAGCATGAGATGACTCCTCTCCAGCTCCGTCTTATCCAGGGCGCTGCCTGTCAGCTCCGTCTCATCCATCTGGCTGCAGGGCTCGTCCTCTTTCATGCCCGCCTCAGACGGCGACTCAAACACCTCGTCTGCGTACGTGGACAGCTCCTCCTGCATCAGAGTGTCCTAGAACGAAAATTGTACAAAGACAAAAGTGAGCAGGTTGCAACAAAGTGTACTCCCATGTTTTTATCATAAGAATGAATATTCAATTATAAATAAACATTTTTACACAATAATGGCATCCAAAGAACATTGTTATTTTTCATGTCTTACTCTGGCAAAGAAGGACGTGTCCAGTTCATCAGGAAAGTCGAGCATGTCCTCCTCCATGTAGCTGGCGGGGGTGAAGCTGCGTCTTTGAGCCCGTCTTAGAGTGAGAGTGCTTTCCCGTATTGAGCGCCCCTGAGAAACACACACAAAAATATATATGCATTAAAAGCCGTTATCTTACCTGTGCAATGTAATTCTGCACAAATAAAGTCTAATTATTTCCAGAATGTGTTATAGTACAGGTATTTTCTTGTTTTTAATTGAAAATATGTAATTTTGGAAGACTGGTACAAACATAGAATTATTTCACTTGACTCGATCTCATAGCAAATCTATCAAGCAGTCACAGGTCTTTAGTGAGTTGCTCCTTCCTCTGGCCCTTGGATTTGGAGAATTAAAAAACATCCACGAGGAGAACAGGTTGTGTGAATTGTGGAAGAAATACGCTCAGAATGGTAAACATGGTGTCATTTGAGCTTGTTTGGGCTGTCCATATTATTTGTGCATGACATGATGAGATGAAAAATCAATCATCTGTATTAAATCTGTTGAATCGATCTTATCGCTCTCCCTCACCTTGACCAGCGCTGCGGCGGCCCTGAAGCTCATCTTTGCCACCGACTCCCTCTTACGTCGACGAGGAAGTCGGTTCAGACCTGAGCGGGAGCTGGTGAAGGAACAAAGAGAGGCGGCTCCAGGGGTGATGGGGGTCTGAGGCACGCTGTAGCCATCCACCTCCTCCACCATACGGAAAGCTCTCCCTCGCGCCAATGGGTCCACAATCTGGAGAATGGGTACGAGATATGGTAGTTAAAAAGAGCCCAACAATTTAAATAATCAAGAGACAGTCATTTTTACCTTAGACATTCAACACATACTGTAGATAAGATCAATCTAACTTAGAACCAGGCTCAAAGCAATGGGAGTATATACAATGCACCTGTGTGTCAAGTTGATGTCCACATTTATTATATGAAAAAAAAAGCCTCCAATGTTTTTTAATATTCAGATTAAAGTACATGTTTGTCCACCATAAGCATCATGTATTTTCAGAAAACAAAACAGAAAACAAGATCAGCATTAGGCAAAGCAGCTCACGTATTCCCTTACCTTTTGCATGCCATATTGTGAGGAGGGGACGTAGAGCGGAGGCGGGGTCTCCGTGCTGGTAAGGGAGATGTTGTCCTGGCTGGGCAGGTCCATCTCTCGGATCACCTGTGGCTTCAGCCTTCCATAGCGCATGCTGCAGTGGCGAAGGCTTTTCCTCTGCCATTTCTGGGTGGCATCACCGTCCTTACTGACCCCAAACCAGTCCGCTGTTCCCCTAGCACCACAAACACTGCCCTTTCAGTTTTGGGTCACCAAACCAACACATGTGCTTCAATTCTCACAGAGATTCAAAATGCAATTTGCAATGGTGAAACTTGAGATGAACAGCCCTGCAATGTATCTGGAAATGTGTGGGACTGATAAGACTGCAGATCCCAGGATGTTGGCAAGTGAAAGGCAGAGGACAGGGAACAAGCCCGGCATGTTTGTGTCCAGGCACACCATAAAGACAGGTAGCAAGAAACAACAGAGGTATTAACTGGAGTCTGATGCGGCAAATGCAAAAAATAATAATTCAGATGTTCCCAATCCTAATTGACACAAACAAACATATCCCAATGAAGAGAGAACAGAGGATTTCTCTGAGGTTTAAATGTGTTCTTTCTCAAATATCATTGCACCAAACCTTGAGGAATATACATGCAATCAGGTTGTTGAAGTTGAAGCCCTAATCAGTACCAGAAAAAACAATGTTACTGCACCCCGAGGGCAGGAAGTGGAAGTGGAAACATTCTTCAAAGGAAAGTTCATGAAAGCTAGCTATTTCTACTAATTACCAGCTGCAGAGTAAACGCTCTGTAAAGTTTGGGTCAAATCTATTTCTCACTAGTTCAGCTTTCTCTCTCTCTCCGTGAATACGTTTTACTTGCTGTTTTGGTCCCCAAATATATCAGCGTCAAGATTGTACAGCTAATATTCTGGCATATGTGTTGCTTTCTTTGCAGCAGTGGATATGCCATCACTAACCTTGGTTTCTAAGAGCATGTTTGAACATTGTCACGGCCCAGACTAATCTAATCAGTGTCCACGATAAAAGCCTTTAGACCTGGCATGTCAGCCTTAAAATGCAGGCTCAATGAAGGCCAGCACTCGGATGCAAAAACTTCCTGAGATATTAGCTATTTGAATAAGGGGAATTTGTTTTGGTTTTGGGTCATTTAGGTCTTATGACTCACATCTGCAACAGCTTCAGTCAAAAGATAAAAGTGTGGGAATGGTGTAATGTGTTACAATTCAGTGATGAAATAAAAACAATTCTAAATGTTAAGCAAATTGGCAATATCATGCGAATGGTCAATGTGAAGTAATCATACACAAAGTATACCCACTTATTTTCTTACAGTAAATCAGTGTACAACACACACACCTGAGCCCTGACCCTAACACCTGCGGTTTGTGAGGGACTTCCTGCCGTACCTGAGCAGGGTTCTGGAGAGTGAGTGGTGTTTCCTGACGCAGCGGCGAGCAGCTCGCTGCCCCTTAATGGGAACCGTGTTAATCCGCTCAAAGTGCACCCTTCTGCTGCTGTGATCAGGCAGGTCGGGACCGGAAGGTGGCAGAAGGGGACAGGAAGAAGGAAGAAGAGAAGATAACAAGAGGCAGTGAGAAGGAAACGTGCAGCTGGACAGTGCTGTCGCCATCATGCAGAGAGAGCAAAGCAGACTGTTAGGTTAGGACTTGGCTTTCATTGAGATTAAAAACATTAGAAGGGTTATTACCAGGCAGATAGGATCAGTCATGCAAATTAGAAAAAAAGACAAGTTAAGCAGAAACTGGAAATTGTTGTTTTTTTACATGCCAAGGATGCTCTTATCTTCTGTTTAAATCAAAGCATTTCATTCAATAATTTGCAAGTTCTTTATATTCAAATCTTTAGGCGTGCTATAACCCACTCATATAGAGACGTTAGTATATATCCAGTGTATTGCTACTAGCAGCGTTTACCTCTTAATGGTCTGAGTGATGGATGACTGGCGTTGTAAGACAGGCCGCCGGGTGTCAAAGAAGTCTCGGGGGGGGGACTGGAGGTGAGAGGTCTCCACTGGCATGCTGATACTGCGCAGGAACCCCTGCCTCTTCACCGGCTACACAGCAAAGGACCCCACAGGGAAAAGTGTGAAAACAGGGTCATGACAAAAATGACAAAAAGTAGAGAATGGGATTCAGCAAGAAAGAGCACCTGTACAAAGGTGGGAGGCTCGTCTAGTGACATCTGAGCCGTGGGAATGTCCAGTCGGAGCCAGGGAGGTTTCTTCCTCTGCAGGCTGCTGGTGCTCTCCCGCCGTGCTTCAGCCATGTTCTCTGTCCCACCCCAGGCCTGCCAGCTGTACACAGAGAAGGAGAATATGGCGTTATTTTGTGTTTGAAGGATCACATTCAATCAATAGTAACAACACACATTCACATTTGAAGGATAAAGTCTGCGGTTGCAAACATGATGGCCACAAGAGGGTGCTAAGGCCCCTTATTTGATGCAAGCATGGGCGTTCACATATTTCCGTTCATTAGATAGTAAAGGGGAAACCACAGAGAGCAGCCTACAGCTTTTTACCCCTTTTCCAAAACAATTCCCAGAGCCATTGAAAAAAAAAGCAAAACATGTGCTGGAGAGTAGGGAAGTTGCATTCTTAAAAAGAATCCCTTAATTCTAGTTTAAATCAAATGTAATCTCCCAATGTGGTCCTTTTGTGGATCCAGCATAGACTAATGACTATGTTTGCATTCCCACAACTAAGCCTGTGAAGGTTACACAGTGAAACTCAACATCAGCCTGCCTGTAGCTGCAGCCTTGTTATCACCAGGCCCTCGTTTTATTGTCCCACCATCTAACCTCACTTCTGCCTGGTGGTTCATTTCCTGTCATTTACTTTACTCCTTACATTCTCACAGAAAACTGCTCCTTTTAGTCCTTAAAGGAGCAGTAGGTAAGTTTGAGAAACCGCCTCGAGTTCACAAAAATTCCAAAGTACACAACCGAAAAGAATCCGCCCCTTCCTTCAGACTTCCTACAGAGCACCTCCTCCAACACACATGAACGCGCACAAGATCATGATAATGAATGTAAAACAAATGTATAACACAGTTATTGTCAGTGCTTATATTTTTGAAGCTAGCATGTTTGTTTTGTGAAAATGTATTACAAATGTTACGTCAGCTAGAGCAGGCTGCGGTAACGTTAACGTTACATATCAGCTCGGTGTGCTCCGTAAATAGTCGCCATAGTTGAAAAGCAACTCCGATATTGACTCTGGTTTGACTTCTCCTAGTTTCCACTTTATTTTTCTTCATAATTTGCTCCATTACAGTTTTTCTTTTGCGACCGGTAGACATCGTCTGCGTCCGAGTGCTGCTGCTCGGCTGCTGCTCCGTGCTGCTGCTCCCGAGCTGCTGCTGGGAGACGGGAAACACGCCCAATGACGCCACGCGCAATGACTGCACGAGAGTGTGTGTGTGTGTGTGTGTGCACGAGATTGAAGGCTGACAGACAGGTCGACCAACCAATTATTTTAGCCGGGCCGGCTCGTAGTTTTTACAGTATTACGGCTTCCACAGATGAAATATTTGTATGGATTTTTTTTCAAAGCACAGAATATGCATTGCTATCAGGATATTAAGAGCATTCCATGGAATATAACAAAAAGTGTATCTCGAGTAATAGTTTCTCAAACTTACCTACCCCTCCTTTAACAGTGCAAAGGCATCATTTGCAAGTTTTCCAGCAGTATCCCACGAACATGTGTTTATGCAAAGTTATGCGTTCATTATTGATTCAAGCTATCTTTCAATCTGCGGACATGAGGAATGTACAAATTAATGTACAAATGAATGACCGCCTTTCTGCACAAGTGTGTAAACTTACGAAAGAGGGTGTCTCCTCAGCTACGGAGCTGTTACAAAACCAAATGAATTTATAGAATCCCTTTTTGCGCCCTTCAATTATTTTAGTTTCACAAGATGCAATTGTCACAAATGACTTTGCATCAGGTCTCGTCCCCACTTCTCCTGTTACAGATTTGCAACCAGAAAAAAAAGTCCATGGCTCCAAGTGACCACATCTGCTTCCCATTGCCATTTTAACGCACCACAGGCTTCTGTTTCAGCCCAAGTGATGATGGGAAGAGTTGTCAGTGGAACTTAGTTGAAACAGAAGAAAAACCTCAGGCTGAGGGGCAGCAGGGGTCATGTGTTAATATTTAAACGCAGTCTAACGATTGCTGACAGATATTTCTCCATCAATCAATTCCCAGAAGGACCCTGCAGTATATCATTTGTGGACAATTGCAACACAATAAAGGTAATGCTACGAGAGGCAGACAACTAGAGACAGCCGTGTGCATTGTAGGTTGTTTGAGTAGGGTTTCGTCTGACCTCCAGTGACATTGTCTGGACTGTTATACAATATTATCAAGGCAGACACCAGATCATATCCATCCATGGCAGATTCAGAAAAAGAGAGAAAGTGCCAGTAAACAGACTGCAGAGTGACATGACACAATCTGGTCTCTTTTTTTACCAAGGAAAGCCTGCAGAGCCTTCTGCCTGTAAATGCACCAAAAGGAGTCATCACATACTTCCTCTATCTTATGGACGGGCTGCTAACATTATGGCAAATGCAAACCCAGTTTACGCACAACAGCCCTCTCTCTTACCCCAGGCTAGAACACCCGACATTTAATTACTTTCACCATTAGTTCAAAGCAACAGCAGGGCTCCTGATATAGAGCAGATCAGTGAAGGCAGCAGGCATCAGCTTCAGGGTTGTAGATTGGAACGGACTGGGACTAAAAGCAGACAGCGAGGGAACCTAATTTCCCTCCATGCTAAACATTGTTTGATTGCCTAAGCCCTGGCTCCTGGTGCTTTAATTGAGTTTGCCCTGACTGCTGTGTTGATGCTGCTTTGCCTCAAGAGAATGAAAGAGGGACGGACAGAAGATAACTGAAAACCTCTCATTGTCCCTGCTTCTCCTCCTGTTTTAGGCTTTGTTCTAGCTTCGAGCGGTCTCCCACTCGTTGCATGAATGTGCTCTCTATATGACTGATTGCCATTTACAGGCAATTACAGCATCTGAGTTGATTTTTTCCTGCTGTCTTTATGCTATCTAGATCAAACCCACACAGGCTTTTTCAAAGTATGCAAATGAAGCTCTAAATTACAGTAAGTACTAAACAAATTCTGATCATGCCAAATACACTTCAACACAGCAAATCCTAATGCAGCCATGCAGCTATTGTTATGGATTTCCATTAGCCCACTGATCAGTGGGTTTTAAGAGCTTTGGTCACAGCCCAAGGTAAACCTCCAACGTTCGACTGAAAGCCAAGTGCCGTGGAAGTCTGTCTGCCTATTTTTCTCTCGTCATCCTCCAAAGTCAACATGGCAGCATAACTGGCACGGGCCCGCGACTCGTGTCTCAGGAGCAGTTAAGCTGGAACAGTTGGGCATTGCTCAGATGCAAGCTACGACTCATTTCTCACTGTGAGGGAGCTTTCGAAATGTCATACATCGCATTGAGTGATAATTAGAAATCAGTGAAGAGAGAGGTAGGACTCAAGGCTGGTCCCTGTATGATAAGAGGGGGTCTTCATCGGCAGAAAGTCCTTCAGAAGGAGAGATATCCTTGGGGGAAGGAGAGCTGATTGAAGTTTGTGTTTGGCAATTATCCAGGCAGGAGGATTAGCCCTCCCTTGACAGCATTTTATCTGTTCATGGTCAAGTTTGATGGTTAAAGAAAATCATTGTAAGGTAACGGCTTACTGAGACTACACTATTGAATTCTTTCAACCTGCTTAGTGAAAGCACCACAATGTCTTATCTTATTCTCAAGGTGTTTGGCTTTTTTATGTCGTATGGTAACAATTTCAAGCATGTAATAGTTCCCTAGAGTGTTTACATTCCCAGCACAGATGTCAGGCCCACATTCTTTAGACTACAAGGATTTAATCTAGTTTCTTAAAGATATTTGTTTTTACTTCACGTTTCACATCTAAAGAGGGAAAACGCCCACACCCATAACTTTGCACTGAGCCTTGCAAGATTGGCTTCCTGCCGTCGTTTGCTCCTTGTGAGAAACGAACACTTCCTACTCAATAATGAGACCCATGACAACACTGCATGGATTGTTTTAAATTCTGGGGCTGACATTGCTTCTCCAGGCCACTTCTTTTTCTCCATTAGGCATGACAAAACACAGGGGACAAAGCTGACATCTCTCCAGGTGCAGGGATGTCCAGCAGGCCATAATGACTGGGGCTGACAGGTATACCCAGCACTCTCTCTGTCTCTCTCTGTCTCTCTCTATCTCTCTCCGTCTCTCTCGGGGGAACTGCGCTCTATTGTAATACCTTCTGCATACAAACTCAAGGCCACTGACATTTGCCATGCCTTCATTTAATATAATCACTTAGTAATGTTATCCAGTCATGCAGAGAAAGGCACTGGTTTATGAACAGCTGCTACAGGTGAGGCTTAAAGTCAAACAGAAGACTGGCTAGCTCAGTTGATGGAGCTTTTAAGTGCCACCTTTAACACATTCAAGCCAAAGTAAAAAGAAACATGCTTAGTGAGGCCGGGGGCCGTGTTAATGCTTCATTTTGTGCTTGTTCATCGTGCACAACATAGTTTTCTCTTACCGCTCTTGCACTCCAAATATGTGCAGAGGCTTGCAAGAGCAAACTAATGTTTCATATTCATCATAAATAAAATAGTAATCTGACCATGGCCTCCTTTAAAAATTGGATCAGTCATCTTTTCTGTGGATGCTTTATTTAAACTCTTCTATACACTATTTTACAGATATGAAAGAAATGGGACCTTTTTTAAATAAACGTGTATTATTTTTAAAAGTGTGCATGACAACCCTATCAAGTCTTTTAGAAAAAATAATATTAAAACAAAAATGTCCTTCTGAGACATCTTTGTAATCTTTTCTATCCAGGGCCATTTCCAATCTTAAAGCATGCCATAGCCACATTCCTAAAGGTCTCTAGCTGAGAATGAACTGAGCTCAAATGGCCAAGAAGGAAACCACATGAAGCCTAACCGTTATGGACAGGAGCTGGCTGGTTTCCGGGTACTGCGTGTACTTTAACTGCTTTGAGCTACTCTACGGGAGGCATGCTATAGCTGCAGCCACACTGAGGCTGGCTGTCTGAGAGAGTTGTGTCATTGAGGCGGACACAGCCTCAGGTGGCTGCCTCACAACATGGATTATGAAGCCAATGTGGACAGTAAAAAAGGAGGAATTGTTGCCTGTACAGGCGCCGTGATGGATGACCTCATCTATCTGGGTAATGATGAGGCCGGATACCTAATTCTTGAGAGCTGCAGGGCTTCCTGGCCCCAGGTCTCTGTTCATCCTTTCCCTCATTCATCCTCTTTCTATTCCTGTGTAACGAACCTGCTTCTGCATCTGAAACAGGTCGACTTTTGCCCACTGAGGCTCAATTTATAAATTCAGTGTTACCTAAATATTAAGGTAAACATTTTTTTAATATGTTGCTACAATTTTCTGTTATGTAAGCAGGGCGCTGATAGTTTCTCAGATTACTATCTTACTCACAACCTAATGGAACAAACAGGTTACGTTTTCCCCATTCTCCAATAGTTAGTCATTCACTATAAATGCTCCTATCCATTGTGTATGCGCTACTTCAGGCTGGAGGCCATATTTGACACTGCAAACAATGAAGGGAAACTATGCTATTGAGACATTCACTCTCCCTGTTATTCTCTCACTAACAAAACTTTAAAATATAAAGCCTGAAGATAAAAAGACATTTGCTGTGAAACAAATGCCTCAAAGCTTCCTTTATGAAATCAATCTAAATATACAGTAGCTGCAGTTCCCTAAAATGGGATTTCATAACTATGACCAGAACCTCATGACCATGACATAGTCGTTCTAGTGGGTGGAGGCATTCACAATATGAAAAAGCAACAGATCTGGCAACCCCCCCAACCGATGATCCAAACATCAACCTCTATAACACTACAGTAGTTCCTACAGGCATCTGAGGCCCATCTGCGCATTAATTGCAGAACTATGCTTTTGATCTTTAAATAGCAAATCGTGCTTCCGACCCAGCTTGACTTAAGAAGCTGACAAAACTACAAAGCCACTGATATTTCATTTGGGTAATGAGAACAGGAACGGAGACAGAAACAGTCACACAAATAAATGTGTTACACTGTAGAGCAGACATTAATGCCAGGTGACATACCCAGTTGTGAAACTTGATTTAGATAGTGTAACATCCATGTAAAGCAGTGTTCTAATGTGTCTCACTTCCTTTCTGGCTTCTCTGGCAACTATAAAAACTGTGTGACTTTAACATATGGCTTCCACACATATAGCACCCTAACCAAAATAAAATTGAGCCGTCTACACTGTCCAGGCTTGAAGCTTGTCTCTATCAGTATTTCAGCACATCTTACAAGGAAGAAAATGCCCTGCAAAATACAGCCGCTGGCAAGAGAGTGAAGTGCAACTGAGCACCAGTAAAGCTGCAGGCATCTGAATTGACCCTAGCGACATGTGACAGGCTGTCACACCAAACCAGCCCTTACAACATTAAAAAAACACACAGAGAGAGAGACAGCAGAAATATCCATCGCAGCTGACCCTGAGATCAAGTGTCACAGCTATCTGAGGGGCAGCATGGCGACAGGCGGGGCTGCTGAGACTGGCAAGGTGGGTGGATAAGGCTGGACATGGCTGACATGCCCAGCCAAGAAGGGTGGAACAGCTCAAGCCTTTTTCCATGTTTTCCACAGGCTGTCGGCACACGGTGGGATTTTACAATGAAGACTTAACCTTTTAGCTCAGTGGTTTCAGTCGGGAGTGACTTATTTGCATGGGATCCATTGCTCACTCACTGTCATAACAGTGTTTACTAAATGACAGGATCGGGTGCCAGAGATATGAATAGCTCATGAAAGTATAAATGGCCTCCTAACAGCAGGCTGTGTGCATGTGGTGTATTTTTAGAACTAGATAGCAAATGTACGTCTGGATGAAACTGCAGACCAACATGAAAAACATCCTGCTCCAGATTTCTAGACAGTGTGAAGTTCCTTTCAACTACAAAAAAACCATGAATACACTTCTCCAAGATGTGCACAGCATCAAGCTTCAAACTAGTTTTATGGAACGGGGTGCATTCGTTAATCTCTGTGCAAGAAAAGACCCCCACCAGAAGCCATATCTATATCCGCCATCACAATACCTGCACCACTGCCCGTATTTCTCCACAAAGCCTTATATATTACCCGGAGAATAAAGGTCGTAGAAAATTGCACTTGGCTATTTTATCAGCACAGTAACGCATCTTTCTACGTGAACTAATATCCTGCACAGGAAATCAATATGAAGGAGAGCTGTTGAGAGTACACAGGAAGCCAGATGCACAATGACTTTAATATCAGTTTGTCACAAACAACATATCAGCCACCTGAATATTACCTCTGATTAGCACAACGTTATTTTACTTTGTGCTATACAGGTGAAATATTATTACAGCTTATTCAGCAATTGAATTATTTAGTTAGTCTGCACAGGTGAATTATTTACTACATACTAGCTACAGGACCTGCTGTGCACATGTCTGGGGCCCTTCAGCTAGAGCTCCTCTGTTCTCAGGATGTAAAAGGGCCTGTTTGGGCTCACAACAGATAGTAAAGACTTGTCTTCACCTCGGCGGACAAAAGGCTCACTTAGGGGATCTGTGTCATGTCTCAGTCCAGGGCTATGTTTGTGTTTCTAATCTAAAGGAAGAAGCTGACGGAAAAAAACTCCCTCGTGGTGGGCTATATATACCTCAGACGCCAAGACAACTACAAACTGTTTTATACATAACAAGGGAGATGATGTGAGGATACTCAACTTTAGTGAGATCAGGTAACACCCTGTTGAACCAGCCGTCCCCGCTTTGGAATAAAGCAGTTGATAAGCAGTTCTCTTTATGCTAGGAGTCCAGCTGCCAGACCTGACACCTTTTTGTTTCTTGTAGACGCTTTATATTACTGTATATCTCCAGATGTACAGAACCCTACAAGGAAGCCAGCAGCCACTGAAACCTACTGTACAACTGCACACTGAGCTAGAGAGAGTATGTGTGTGGCAAACACAGACAGTTAATGAAATTTAACAAGACTGTGATACTGCAGAGGACCTGACCCCAGCTCAGAGGCTAACAAGTTTCAGTTTCCAAATAAAAACATGGCTCTGCAATAAACCTACATGTCCAATATAGACAACTGAAGTGTATTTTGCACAAAGGGTTGACAAACAAATAGATTACACTAAACTACTGTTTGCCTATTACACTCACAATTAATCATATTGAAATGAATGATTAAATGTAATTCTAAATGACTGATTTATACATCTGAATACCTTTTCAGAAGCAAGGACATGCTTTCATTTCAATATTACATTTTTGAATTAGAGAAGGGCTGTCAACCTGACTGAAATGTAAATGTCAAAGATCGCTTTTTGCACTACATGCCATAATCAGGAGATCAATAATATGAGCATCAGACTTTCTGACAAGGTTATAGAGTATTTCTCACCCCTTCATGTGATTTTGCAACATCCTGGATTTATGGCTTACTAAGGGAAGACGCTTAAGACAACAAAGGGAAGTAGGCCATCTCTCTTGCAGAGCCGAGTCCTCCCAAAAGTGTCCTTACACAATCACCTCATTGTCTATGGGAGGTTTGACATTCTCTCTTTAAGTGAGTAAGAGGAGAATCTCAGAAACAGTGTGCCCTAACAACATGTGATCCCCATCTAAATAGTTTCCAGCATGATATCAGCCTGAATCAATCCTACAAAAGGTTGCATTGTATGGCCTGATGTGGACTGGGCTGAACAAGAGTCATTGTACAGCCGGATCGGAGTAAAAAAAAACAAGAGCAGCAGGCTGAAGTATTCATCCCTCCATCAATGGAAATCGCACACTGAGCAGAATTCCCAGCTGAGATTAATAGTCAGATTGAGCCAAGAGACTAGTTAGCTCTATTATGGTTAAGCAGAGACGTTGTATTGGTGTGTAAATTATAATGGACAAGCATCAAGTCATTAGTCCTAATGACAAAGAAAACAAAGCACACAGTGTCAAGCGTCTATCACTGCTGTTTAGATTTATCTTTGTGATCTAATAAATCAACAGGATTAAAAATACTTCACAAAGGAGAGCCATCAGCTCTGTCATCTCACATCCTCCGTGGGAGACCACCAGTACGGAGAGAGGTCAGGTTACTGCTTATTTTACGGAGCAGTGATGGAAGGAAGGAAGTGCAGAGCAGAGGAGGGGGAGACGTGCAAATGAAGGCAGGAAACACACTGCAGACCAGGCGCATTCTCCGTGTCCGTTCCACACAGCCACGGAAACAACATACGTTTGCTCACATGCACAGGAACACATCCAGCAGCGCACATGTAAACACACACGTCCCATCACTGGCCGTGATGCAGCATACGTCACAGCAGCACGCAGAAAATAATATGCAGTATTTGAGTCAGGCAGGCCGCCCACTCTGGACAGGCACCGAGCGGCCAGAGAGTGATCTCAGTGAGGTGTGACATTGAAGCTGACACTTCTATTGAAGCGAGCAGATGAAGTGCAGCCTGTAGCACTAGCACAATGGGAATTAGCTGTATTAGTATGGATTCAAGCAGAGGAGAGAATCTACAAAGTCAACCCTGAGATAAAGCTTAAAGGGGTTTCCAAATGGATACTTTGTTAAACTGAATTCTAAAAAAATATGAAGGATGTGAGATTAAAATGTAGCACTTACACATGATACATTCATACACACATTACCTATACCTAGCAGAAGAATAGTGTCAAATAATCAATTTACTAATAATGAACAGGACATCATTTAATATATGACACAAATTATTTTCGGCATGAATCGACCTCAAAGACTAAAGTCTAATGACGTGTTGCCCTTTACATCTTAAACATTTCATCATTCACTGAAATGACTAAAGATGAAATTATAAAGTGAGTTCCTCTTGGAAGATTTGCAGACCTGGTACATATAGGACAGATTATGGACTGCATTGATTTTCACCACTGCAGTCTGTGAGTATGAACACATGTGGGCGGGTGAGCATGTGCATGTGTCTTCACACAGTGTGTATGTGGAGGTGTGCCGAAGTTAAAGGCAAGGAATATCAATTGAGCTGTTGTGGCAGCCTCCTTCTGCACAAAAAACATTTATCTTCACATATCTTGGAGACATACACCCAGAATTTCTGTTTTAGAAAATGGTAAAGACTTGTGTCACAGGTTTGAGGATTTCATTTTCTTTTGGCAGGGGCAACGGCCATAGAGACCTATTTGGTTTATAGGTTTCCTTACTGGATTTGGTAGACAATAAATGTCTTGGCTAATATAATAAAGCTACAATATTTGAATACACAGGCGAACATGCCAGTGAAAGAGAAGCAGAGAAGAGGCAGAGAGCGCTCATTAAAATGAATGAAATGCACAAAGTTTATATTGGGAATGTCTTATGCATTAAGTAGTTTGACCAACAGATGAGTGCTGATACAGAGTATGTGCTCTAGTTCCCAGCGCTGCATGTGGTGGGAAGAGCACACAGATCAATCACATCGACTGCAACATCCCGCCTACAAAAACTATTGTGTGGAAAAGGAATGAAGTTAAGATCAAAAACATTATTTCTGATATAGTATCTGACATTGCCAACCCACAGGAAAAATCTGACAGTTACTCAGTCTCTGTGGTGGGACACTCATTTGGGTCACAATGCATTTTGGCAGAGGCTGTGAACAATGTAGATTGTGGAACAGTGATTCAGATAAATGTGAGGTGAGATCCCGGGCTCTGTGTCAAAGCAAGTCAGAATCACTCATCATAGCGGCACCATTTCTATGACTAGTTTTTAGAAGACACAATAACCTTTCAGAACATTTGCAGATCCACATTTCTCTTCACGTGCCTTGGATAGTAGTGGATTCTGAGTGGTTGCATTAGATGCAATAATCCATACAAGCAACAATTCCAATACATTTCTATCTAACTGAATATTTTAGACAAAATATCTGCTCAGTCTAATTTCACTTTTTTTTTTAAAGATTCCCCAGACTTTGATATGTGAGAGGAAGTGAGAGGATACTCAGAGAAAGACCCAGAGTTGAGGCTGGGGTCTCCGAGTTGGGATCAGGGAGATGTGAAAGCAATGATGATGATGGGGGAGGAAGGAGGAAGAATGAAGCCATGCAGCTGGACCGAGAGATCAGTGGAAAACTCACGACAAAAGCACAGGAAAACTGGGAAGGCTGGGGCAGGTCCTATGGGACGGTCCCAGTCCCAGTGAGGGGGAGGACTCCTCAATCCTGATTTAACCGAAGAAAACACACTGACTGTTTTTCTCTGGAGATAAAGTCAGTTTCCCCTCCAGGTCACAGAGGACACGTGAGAGATGTTCTCCTTACTGCTTAAAGTATGACAGCAAGCTAATATTGTTACGCAGGAGCGACAAATGATTAGGAAATGTAATATTCTTGAGGAGACAGAATGTCTAATGAAGCCAAGATGAGAAGTGAAACAAAAAAAGAGAAGGAGCTTGTCTCCCTGAGTGGGAATTCAAACCCTGACAGCCTCCAGGAATACATTACTTTTGATTCACATTACTGTTAATGTTTGTTTTGCAGGGTTTTGAGGGAATATGCTTTGCCACATATTACGCTTCCAGTGTGATGCCTTCACTTAAACTGGGTGTGATCAACTGGGCACCATAAATGAGAGGCTTTACATCATTTCCCCTGGCAAGCGGCATTACAAGCTCTGTCAAATGAAAAGGAAAGTTGGCACAGCTGTGGAGAGAAGCAGTAGAGAGGCAGCAGAAGTGGAAAGTTAAGAGTTTCAGGTTCAGGTACACGTCCAAATATGCCAACAGCGTCTGGCATGACTCCGCGTTAATTTGTCTAACTGACAAACACAGTCCAACTGATTACCAATGTATATTTGCACAATGAAAAACAACAACTGAATAATAAAATAGGACTTTAGATGCACCCCTTGCATACTTAACTGACCTCTCACTTCAGGTTCAGGTTCAGGTTCAGGTTCAGTCAATAGAAAAAAAAACTTTAAACCGAGCAAGATCCACCACTTCCGGAAAAAAAACCAGCAAAAGAAAAGTCACAGAGGAATCCAAAACACACCCTCATTTCTGGGAAGGCTGCTGGAGTGAGTTTGGCGTGTGGTATGTGATGTTGGTGGGACTGTTGAAGCTGCCCAGATATAACTGTGTGTGTGTGCAGCTAGGCTCAAGGAACAGTCAAATTGAGTTTAGCAGTCTGGTACACAATGAGGATTCACAGCCTCTGCGTATGACGGCAGACTGTGCCAAAGATAGCGGACTGGGGGGTGGGGTCTATCCTATTTAAAACTTCACCCTCCTCGCTGTTGTAACAGTGCTGGGATACTGTATCTGTCAGGGTGTTCCTTGAGTCGCTTCTCTGGCTTGACAATGACCTGAGAAAAAAGTAAACAGATATAACACAGGGCTGTCATTACAGCATGTGAGGCCTTTGCTGCATGCATTACACTACTGTCTCCAATGTGGATTAGCAACACAAAGAAGTAACGTTTATTTTGATGTATTTGTAATATATATATAATTGTTATTCTTCTCTTACTCTTCTGTATAACCTAACCTTGGAAAAGTTGTATAAGTTGTAAGAAAAGGCTTTTATGACAACACACCAACAACTTTTGGTTCAATGAAACTTAGTGCATTTCCAACAAGGAGACTTAACATATTTGTTCACAAGTTGACCATAAAGTACTGCTATCTAAGCCTGTGTGGGCTTTAAACAAAACCCTCTGTCACGGGATTTCCCCCAGGTATGTAATTGCAACATATATTTCTGTCTCTAGGCACTAGGTAAAGTAAGATATTTATTGGGTTTTCTGCAGACACACCCTCAGACAGCTCTTGACGCTCACAGAGGAAGATCAAAGTTCAAGGAGCAATTGCTGCTTGTCTAAAAGTGCTAACCTTCTGAGAAAAATTCCCACAGCACTGAAAATGAGTGTTGTGCTGAGGTTAACCAGCCTTAGACACTGTGTCAGTGAGAATACAAGCTACAGGAACAAACACACCGCACAACTACCAACCCCAAATTAGAGGTTTCCCTTTCTGCTACAGCTTAATGTGAACCTGTATTTTCAATTCAGTCACATCTCCCACGTTTCTCTTAACCTGCGCATCAAAGGTTTCTGGTCAATTCTGTGAAAGCCAGAGTATGGCTGTCTGGGTCATGATAGATGAGGTGCTGACTGAGAGAAGAGATGGGTGGCCTGCTAGCAGGGGGAGGCCTTGGAGGCTCAGAGGTAAACCTGAAATAGCCCTGCTGCTGCATTACATCACAACTGACTACACCGTCATGGCTGCGGATGCATCATGCCACCACCAAGATGTCATACGGTGAGAACAATTGGATGCAATGGCTGTGAGTCACATAGGGGAAGCAGGCAGGCAAACACGCAGCCATAGGATGAGGATCTTTATGAGCAACAAACACCACACTTCCTGTATAATTACCAACAATGCACCACAACCAATCAGGATTTTGTGAACCTCTTTAAATAAAGCAAAATGTATCTGCTTCCATTCCTTGTTGCACCACGACAGACACTAGAGACACAACACCATTTCTGTTTTTCCACAAATACCACATTATTTGCATTCAAGAAAAATCCCTGTTCCTGCTCCTGACAACTTAGTCAAAACTGTAAACCACATCAAAGTAAAAAAGGTACGCGCTGAGTACCACCGAGAATTAGATCAAGCAATGCCTGTGGGCTCTCTCACCATTAAGCCTCTGTAAAATACATACCTGACATGCTTTTTAAGCTAATGTCTATTTGAGGAACAGTTGTAACCAATATATTTAGCAGGAAACCGTGCGTATTGTCTCCAAAGTAGCAGAACAAGTTGGTTAACATGTTTGACCTCTCAAGAAACTGCTGCCGTGCCCCACATTCACAAATCCACCCAGGAGACAATGCTCACTGCAGCAGTTTTCACACAAAGCAGAAAGATGACAGACGCAAAGAGTCTCAGAGAAATATCTATTTCAGCTAACAGTATAACAACTTTCAGTCATTAAGGTTCAACACTATTCATTCATTGAGAGTAGGCCAATTACTACAAGCTCTGTTGAAACCCAAAGAAGTGTATTTTAGAGATCAAGCCCTCAAAGAATTATGCAAATAAAGTAAAACAAAACAGGGCACAACACTTTTATATATATTCCCAACATGGACCCTTTAGATGGCATCCAATGTAACTTATTGCAAGGCGCTCCTTAACATAAATTGTGGAATAAAAAAAGCTCCTCACGGGAACTGTATGGGTTAATCAGCATCCTGAAGCTTTACCAGAATGTGAACATGTGATCTGCTCAAATTAAAAGCATATATTTGTTTGTATTACTTCCTTAGCATATAATCGGAGCAACTTGCTACCTGGGTCAAATAACAATTTCAATTGCAAGTCGCCTGGAAAACAGGATTTACAAGTGAAGACATTTCGACTTGTGATACAGATGCGTTTGTTGGAGAAACAGCCTGAGGTTATTTAAAGGAGCATGTGCTCTGCACACATGGGACTGTTCAGCCCAGTGACGTGCATTTATCCTGAACTCAGAGCGAGCTCTGTCCAGGGAGACTAAAGAAAATGACCAACAATCACACAGAGCACACCCCAGTCTGGGAACAGGAAGATTTCTCATTTGAGAGGGCCTGTTCCAGGAAATCCATCGCTGCTTTGTAGTCCTGTGTCATCTCATCAGCAGAGCATCACATATACAGAGAAAAACTATCTGGACCACAAAACTATATCCTGCTTGTAGATCTACCACCCTCAGAAATTGAAAATGTTCTGAACTCAGAATTTCGATGGATCTTTGCCTATGTTACACTTTGGACATTGTTTGATTAAGAATGGCCAACCATTCAGGAGTCAGGTGCCCTCAGTGTTTACTTATACTGGACAACCACCCCTATTTGAGACCCAGATATCTTATCCACAATTGAATACTTAAAAACGTACACCTACCAACCAAACAACTCATAAACTTGCTGTTGATCACCAGATTGCAAATACAGCAAGAACACTTCATGAGATGAATTGTTAACCATATAACATTTAAAAAAATAGAAGGAAACAAAACATTCTCATATAGGTAAGCATGTAGGGGAAATGGTTTTCAAATTGAATAGGGTGGGGTCTGAGAGTGATTGATTTCTGCAGGGATTTAACCCAGATGCATCATCTTGAAGTGATTAGGCCACATATGAAAAACATCATCACGGTGCTATTGCAGAGCGATACATGCTTTGAGAGGAATGCAAATAAATATCTACTGAAGAATGTCAATGAATGAATGTTAACACAACCGCTGAGTGTAAAATCACGCTCAGTGGCTCTTTTGAAAGCAGCACCATGAAGCATTTGTACAGGATTTTGCACTTGGCAAGACTGACAGACAGATACCGCGCCATGAGTCATGCAGGCATGACTACAGCGTGGCCCCCTCAGCAGCCCCCTGAAAAACTCAAATACCAGCCAGTCAACACAGGCCGGCCTGGATGGTCCACCTGCCTCAGCACAGCTACTCCCAGCTCCCTCCAAGTATCACGTACCCACATGCACCCACATAAACATCCAAACACACACACACATTGGGAATACTCTCTCTGGAGTCCAGTTGGAGCAGACACAGAGGAAGACTGCCACTATCACACATCAGAGCAATGCTTTATCGGTGTGATTACATCACCCAGAGCCATGATCCCCCTCCCTCCATGCGATAAGGTTTCAGGAACACTGGGCACACAAACCGGGCCATGTGCTCCTATGTCCTGTCTGCCAAAATAACTCAGCAGTTTCTAATACAGTACGTCTATGGTTTCACTTCAGTCTGCCCAGGTATTGTAGGACATTGAAGCGTGTAACCTTTCCAATGTCAACAAGTCTGCGGTCTGTGAATACTCGCACTGTCTTCCATGGAGCTTTCAACCTCTTATGAGTCAAATCCATGTGTATCATTTTGAAGAATCTGTTACCTTTTGGGACAATCTGCCATGAGTCACTTTGAGTCACTGTGTGTTAGTGCCCCATGAAAGCCTCTATTCAAAAGAACACAAAGATCTAAAGAAGAATTAATACTTTCAGGTTCAAAGGGTGGGAGAGCAGGGAGATTATATGAGAACCACATGCTGTGCGCTGCTCTTTTCATCCACATCTTCATCATGAATTATATAACATTTGTGTGCAGCCAGCCATCTATATTACAGCCAAGCAAATGTGTGGTGCAGCAATGTGTTGATTCACAGAAACATGAAACAGTTGTGATTTCATTTGAGGTAAATTATGCTGATAATGAAGGTGGAAGAGGAGGGAGGAGTGGGAGGAAGAGGAGAAGTGAGGTCATGGTGTGACTTTATGCATGATGTGCTGTATGATTAGTCAACAACATAGTCATTAAGGTGTATTCCTTAGTACAAACAACAATTAGGCTGAGCCATCCTCCATCAGCCTCTAATCATGAGATTTGTTTGGCTCATACTGGCTGGTTCTTATGAAAGTAATCTCTACTGAATGTGGCCAAGTTTAAACCTTAAAAAAAAGGGAAGAAAGTCATTTAGCTTATCAGCCTGTGGCTAATTTTGGATTTGAGGCTCATCTCACACTTCATTAATCCCACTTCAACATCTCTCAAATGTGTAGGGAATTTCACACGTTTTAAAAGGTGATCGGGCCTAAAGGTAGATCCAATTATACCACATGAGCACTTTAAATAGCCTACTTTCACTAAAAACTCCACTCCAGGCACCACCAATGGCACAGCACCCTGTAACCTAAATGATGCTCTGCTTACTATGTACAGCATGTATGTGAAGGATTCCCATGTCAACCAGTAATTCAATATAAACTCGTTTATCCCCTTCGATCACGACGCGTGAGCGCTTCCTTCGGCTGCTGCCTTCCGTATGAGCGACCACAGGAGACAGGCATGAAATAATGACACAACTTACCCTTATAACAAGCAGCTCAGATGATGTCCAGCAGTGAATCAGAAAACACAGATTGTATTTCTCCCAGGCAGCAGATGAGATAATGTGTCACATCATCCTGGTGGAGGCGCAGGAATAAACACGCTTCTTTTTTCCACCTCGCAGATGTTTTACGCCAAGCCCGGTGCCGTGGTGTGTTAAACAGGTCACTCCTGAACGCACCAGCAGCAGCGGCAGTCCGGGGTGTTGTGGCCGAAATGTAGCTGCCGTCCGGTTTTCTGCTTCCCACCTACGGTCAGAGCATTCCCACACTGCTCCATGAATCGACCCGGGCTAAGTTTTCTTCTGCCGGTTGTAGCCTAATTCAGTTTGGCGGAGAGGCAGCCCCGCCCTGCTCTGGAGACGGCTGTGGAGAAGGCGAGCCCGTCAGGAGCACCGACCAATCGGTGTGTACACAGGGAGGCGCTGCTTCCCCGGGACGCGGTGACTAAGCGATATCAGGGGGGGTCTGGGGACTGAAACCGGGTTTAACTCTCTCCGTCTACAGTGATTCACCTCAGACATACTGTGTGACTCCATTTAAATGTAATGTGTACTGAATATATTTAAATAGCATTTCATGTTACACCTGTTATAATAACTATTTAATTATAATTTCGGGATCTGCAGTGGCATGAATGGGATAAGAATGAACCCAATGCAGTGTGTTATACTATAATGTGATATAGAAATACAAAAGCTGTTTTTCTGTAATGCAGTGCAAACCTTCTTCCTGAGGTTTAGGGTGATCATGAACAAAGA
Source organism: Gobionotothen gibberifrons (assembly GCA_943591055.1). NCBI lineage: Eukaryota > Metazoa > Chordata > Actinopteri > Perciformes > Nototheniidae > Gobionotothen > Gobionotothen gibberifrons. Next base: position 35,837 of record CALSBZ010034464.1, read on the forward strand.
CTAGGCTACCTTGTTATACTGCTGTTTTACTACTAGATTTCAAAATATAAGTCTCTCAGTGGCATACCATGATGATGCAACATTACGAAAAGGAGGTACATTCCTATTTAGTGATTATTTTCAAAAATAATTAGCTTCATTAAATTGGGATTGCTCCCCTTAATAATATGTTATTCAAAAAATGTTTCTTCTCATTTCAATTATTACAATTTAATAAAAACAAGTCTTTATCACAGTCCTTAGGGAAATGCCACCCTGCATGTCACTGCACATATTGCACGTACAAAAAAGCAACAGAACCCTGAAATGGGACATTACCAATTGAAAATATAGGTAATGCACTTAGTAAGAAAGTAAATTCATAGAAATTCGAATGTTTGCACTCAAATAATCGTGAAATAAAAGGCTGACCTTTACAGCACTATCACATTGACTGTAAATGATATGTTGTAAAAAAAAAAAAAAGATAACATAATGACTGTCTTCATCCACAAGTAAGCAATTAGAAAAATGTAACTCTACTCACTCAAGCCACTTGCATCACATTCAGCACACTTTAATGGGTACGCATAGCTTTGAGATGTGACAGTCCTTATCCTACCTCCATTATTGTGTACGTTTTGCCTAATTCTAACATATTTCTGTTAATCTGGTATTCTGATTATGTAACCCTTGTATAAATCAAGTAGCAAGTCTACCTGAGACTGTCTGAAGCATAATAATATAGATACATCCATTTTGATACAAAAATGATGTAACTAGGTCAAAGGACTATTACATATTTATTATGTAAACCCATTTCCCCCCCATTTTCGTTTTTAAACAAACCATGCAATGTTGCCACATGACACGATGATGATCATCACATCACATGTTATCAATGAACCTTGTGCTCTCAGATAATTACACAGTGCTGCTTATTACAAAGACACTAGTTCTTTATTAACTATTAAAATAATCCCACACTTTTCCTATTCAATGAGCATATTACACCAGTGTCATGTTTGTGTCTGCTGACCATGACTAATTACACTAAGCCTGAACACTTTCTGTATACACTTAGTTGGCAAGTTATACACACAACTACAGAAATAACCCAAAAGCAATATTGAAGATGGGATTTGAATGTTGGGACATTGAGGCGGACACAGTCACATAACAGGAACATTTTTAATAGAAATAGAGCACCACTGTTTTCGTAATGTATTGGCTAGTCTATCTATAAAAGGTTTTCCTTCTATAGATAGATTTGGATAAATGAATGAATCCATCCAAACAAAAATGAGATTCACATGTGTGGCAAGCCATTATTTCCCCCTCATTATTGCTGAAATTCTTCCTGTACTTGTCTTGTGGGATTCTGCAGTCGTGTCTTAATCATTACTTCACACCACCTTATGGGCATTCTGTGTGAGACTGCAAACAGAAACCAGGTCATAGGCATTTTCCCAGCAATTATCTGTGACTGCATATCTATCCATTTTCAATGTTTAAAAAAGAATTGCTTAAGTTTGTGAGTTTTTAATCAATGTATGCTTTACACTGTAAAATATTGGTATTAGAGGAAATGGAGCCTGTCTGCTGCTCCATCTGATGAAAAGACCATTACAGTGCATTCCATCATGGTTTCAGGGAAAGCTCATATTCACCTTGGATAATTCTCCAGGAGAGAGATGGTTGTTGGGAAGCAGAAGGTCTCTGAGGTGCTGACAAGAAGCACCAAGTACGCAGGTTTCCTCAGGTGGGGTTTCAGGGCACAGAACGCTCAGGTTCCTGGAAAAGTCCTTTGTGTATACCTTTAAGGCATCCTCGATTAAGACACTCACCACTAAACGTCCGTTATTTAAAAAAAGGAAGACATATGATCCCATTTTTGTGCTGACAGGGCATGTGATTTCCCGGTGTTGTCAGAAAATGTGGTCATAATAGTACTTGGCTTTCATTCTACTGGAAATAACAGATGTTTTGAGTTCTTTGTTCCCTGTTTTACTTAGTACAGTATTAAGAGCAAAATATACAAAAATGATCATATATACTATACTTTAAACTTATACTGATATTGTATCAATTAATCTATTTTTTATGATATGACCACATGCTTTGTATAAAAAAATCAGAGGCATAAAAATGACTGTAGAAATTACCAACATTTAAATAAAATAACATAAATGATTAGAAATTGACAACACACAATAAACAATCAAAGGGACAAATGAAATGAAACATAAAACATCAGGATACAAATTATGACTAAGCTATTTCTTACAGTTCTCGCCAAGTTTTCCCACTGCTTGACTCAAATTACAAATAACAGTATGTTCACTACTTAAAAATAAAAAGGGTCCCAACCTTAATTACCACATTTTGTAACGCCTACTCTGCACCTCCTCCTCAGTGAGTTATAAAGTATATGAAGAGAGAAACATCCTATTCCTCTTTTTTCATGAAGACTGTTTAATAGGGTAAATATACTGCAGGCACACGGCACACAGGTCTCACAACGGTTCTTGTTTGTAGTTCCCAGCATGAAAGGATAGAGCTTCCTCTCAGCTCAGGTCTCCTCTCCATCTTGCACCCATGGGTCTCGTCCCTGCCAGCAAGACAGATAGGCAAACTGAAAATCGAGCAGATTCAGAGGCATGCTCCTAAATTACAGACAGTGTTTCCACTACAGGAGTTTATTGGACTTCATCAACTCTTTTGCATGTAATCGGCGAAGTAAGAACCCTTCAGTGCCTACCGGGAGTCTCTGATTGATATACCATGAAGTTGCTGTAATTAATGGTGAAGTTTCCCTCGGGATAGAGAAGCTTGAAGCTTGGGCAAAGGCAGCAATTAGGAAGCGACGCAGGACCTGTAGGAGCACTCAGGGCCCCCGAAGCCCCATCAATCAGACACAGATAAAAGGGTTGAGTGCAAGGGTAATGTTTAAGCAAAAGGACATTGTCAGACGGCCCATTAACAGCTTCCTCTTTCTTCAACCAAGCAGAGAAGTGGAGGGTAGACCATCATTTCTGGGTCAAGATCACAGATGTGTTTGCTCCTGACACGCTTTTACCAAATGAAGGATTATTCACAAGAAGCCAAATAGTGTTTACAAGTATGTGCATTTTGTTGGGATGCCTTTAGGGGCCTATGGAGTTTTTCTAAAACAAAGAATGATATTATATTTTTGTCAATGGCACTTCATATGTCTAGAGCACAGATATTTGAACCCACAAGTAACCATAGCCAATTTAAGAATGTGTACCGCTGTTTAAACAATCAATAGCAGGGTAGAGCTGAAGAGTTAAACACAGCGTGTGTTTTCAATCAATCATTACTGGCAAAAGGGCAGCCGCTGTATCGCTGCTGAATACCACAACAGATGAGGCTGTTAAAGAAATCAAATAGGGCATACAAGTGTTTTGCTACATGCTCATGTTGATCTGATTTATACTCCCTTGTTTTGTGATAAGACCAGGGAGACCCCGGCCTACCTCCCCCAACTCAACGGTTGCTCCCTCTGAGAGCCGCAGGTGTGAGCTGAGACAAGGAAGCGGTTATCAGAGAAGACTGTGGATGAACCGTCTATACGATAGAGAACGTTAGCGGATACAACTGATATCGTCTCCGTGTAGACGGGGCCTTACCTATCGTATAGACGGTTCGTCCACAAGGCCGAAACGGAAACGCGGATTCGGAGCCCGAATCCGATACACTTTGATAACGGCTCCCAAAGTGGGTGGGTCTGAGGACGAAACGCTTGCGGCTCCGTGTGTACTCTCTGCCTATACGATCATTCCCTGAAATGATGACGCCATAGCCCCGCCTCTCCCCACCTCTCCTGCTCACCCCCGCGTCATTGCTGATGCATTTCGCCAACAACAACAACAATGGCGGATCACAGGGTTGCGTTCGTGCTCCAGACGCTACTGACCATGATACAGATGTTAGTGCAACATCTACAGCTCCTCTACCACAACCATCAGCAACAAGTGGACATTTATGTGTTTGTTTATACCTTATGCCCATGCTCGGGGGTTCTTATTCGCTGTTTTCGGTGTATTTTGTGGCGGAAGTACAGCGCCACTTACAGGCCCGGCATATGTACTACAGCGTCTCGAGCGTTTTCGAGCATTTTCGTGTGGACGGACACGTTTCTTGAGCCGATTCCGTGTGGACGGAAGACTTTTTTGAAAACGGCTTCGGTTCGTTTTTGTCTCCGTTTCGTCTCCGTGTGGACAGGGCCTAAGAAAGCTCAGAGGTCTGGAGATTATAGAGCAGGTTCAATCAATAAAACCAACAGATGGAAGGCAGAATGATCTACTGAAACTAAAACTGACTCTTTGTTATGTTTTGCAACTATATAAAATCACTACCAAGTTGAACGTTTAAAAAAAAGTATATCCTATGGAGCTGTTTCTGTTTCTCCAGTGTGTCTCTGCTGACTAAACTCTCTGAACCCCATTCCTAAGTCAACTGATAATGCAGAACACAACTAGACATGTGGTCTAGACAAAGAGACGGTAAACATAGACCGACAGTATACAGTACATGCATGCATGGTATTCTATCCCTATCCTGTGTTTATATACCAGTGGTTCTGTTGGCATGCAATCCCAGGTGTGGAACAATATCTGTTTCCTCCATTACCGTGTGTCTGTTGTGCAGGTGTCAGATCTGGGTTTCACATGAAGTAATCCCCCTGCTTCCCCCTCCCAGTGAGAATTCAGCCACCTGTGCAGAACACGCCACACCTCTGCAGCAAACAAAAAAAGAGACTCATGAATCATTTATTGTCTTCATCAATTAATAATGAATCCTGTCAACCACTGAGGATGCAGCTGGCTGCCAGGCTCTGGCACTCATTAGCTCGGTGAGGAACAAACCTCATTTGTGTGAGAGACTGTAACTTGTCACAAAAGGATAACAGTTACAGGTGTTACCGGAAAGGTTACTTGACCGTGATGTACTGTACTAAACACTGATCTTTGTTTGTATGTTTTTAAGGTGGCATCATTTTATCAACCTGCCTTTTTCAGACATGAGGTTAATAGAAAAAGAAAGATACATTTGAGATAATAAGGGAAGAAGAATGTATAATGTAGAAAATAAAAACATTAGAATGTAGACATTCATGATGAAAAGTCCTCTGAAACACCAGTTACACCACCATGTGACAATAAGGGTCTCTACTGCCACACCTTGTGATGGAATGAGGATAGCTAAAACTAAAATGTGTTATAAATACATCAATGTCATGTTAGCATTAAGCAATACAAATTTAAACTCTCTAAACAAGGGATAATCTCAGCAGCTCAAAAGCTATGACACATTCCGCTAATAGTTTACTGTGTTTATTTACAACAAATAACATAAGAGATGTCCTTTTTTTAAATCATGACTCATAATAAAGAGATGTCACATAAGTCTCCCACAGTTATTATTGCAGTACAGCTCACTGCTTGAAGACAACCAAGGTACTACAGGAAGGTAAAGTTTGTCATCTAGTTTGTATTTTGAAATGGGTGATTAGAGAATAATTAATCAAGGAAGGTGAAAGTAAATCTTTAAAAAATAAATATAATATTGATATGTTTTGTGCCAATTTACTCGGTGAAAGCATTTTGAGTGGTGCACTGATGGTGCTGGCATCCAGACTTAAGATGTCGTAAACATGGCGGATCAAAATAGAGACAATATTTTTGTCACTCCGCTGCAGTCATGGGTTTGATGTGATATGTTCATACAGCCAGATATAAACCAAAGATAGCAATGCCAGTCTGTCGCGGATAAACTATATAAAATACAAACATTTATAATTATAGATTTATGAAAAGTTGGAACAAATTGAACTGTTTGATTATGGGTGGATAATGAGATTTGCATCTGCTGATCTACATGCGACAGGCCCCAGCACCACTCCTACAGGAGCAAGACACTCAGACTTCAAAGTATTTATGCTCTCTTTGCTGTTTTTTTGTGCCTTTTTTTTAGTTTTTCTGAGTCTTTGTGGGTATTTGGTTTCTCTTTCTATTATTTTGGTCTCTTTGTGGTCATTATAATATAATTTGACTTTCTAACACTGCATGAGGAGAGGGTATTATACACAGCATCGATCCTTATTTTTCATAAGATTCTATGACTCATGGTGGAGTAATATATATGTCTGCCTGCATTATGCTTGTCCATCTGCACACACAACAAGTCTCCGCGTCCCTGCTCAGCGTCATGGTCACTGCGGTGACTGCTGGAGTTGAAAGTGATCCAGAATCTAACGCTGCTGCCAAGCTGTGGCTCCTAAGATTATCAGTGGCAGCAACAATGAAAGCTGCCCGACCCACACTTCAGCATCACTGCTGACAGGCAGTGGAAACACAGTCAAAGCAAACAATGGCCTTCACTGGTCCACCAGCCATCACAAAGTCAACAACTCCTGCCAGGAATCTTCACACACACACACACACACACACACACACACACACACACACACACACACACACACACACACACACACACACACACACACACACACACACACACACACACACACACACACACACACACACACACA
>CALSBZ010034464.1:42792-66837 GCA_943591055.1 Gobionotothen gibberifrons
CAGTACACACACACACACACACACACACACACACACACACACACACACACACACACACACAGCATGCTGCATTATTTGGCACCTTTTCAAAAATCTGACGGTCTGTAGGGGAGAGGCCTTTGAGGGGGCAGTTATTATAGAACCTTTATTTTTAAACAATATTGCTAAGTATTTTTCTTTCTTTTTTTCTTTCAAATTATTCGTTATTAATTAATCAAAATCTGTGATATAACAAATGTAATACTTTATTGGCAAACATTTTACAAAGAAATTGCATTACATTTGCGGAATGTTATTTATTTCAAATGCCAGTTGCACAGTCAATTCTATATAACCAATTGTACTCTTTGTATTAAGAGTATAATGAACATTTATTTGACACTAAGGCAAATAATACTTGCTGTAGTCAGTGACTCTTTTGTGAGCTTAGTTTTTATTGAATCAAGTTCAAAAACAGACTTCTTTGAGAAAAGATTGTTGTTGAAGAGATGAACAAGAAGCTGAAGCAGTAAAGAACCAACCCAGCTGAGGGAGGACAGAAGAATGGTCCCAGTCAAAGCACCAAGACTTTCCAGAGTAAAGACAGGATGTGTCAGCGCTCATGCTGCAGCAGTAGAAAGCTCAGGAGGATCTGCAGAAGAACACTGCCAAAGAGTCCAGCAGGCAGACAAACTAAGGTTAATGAAAATCAGCAACAAAAACATATCCACATTACGAAGAATGCCATTGTGGATCCATCATATGCTTAAAGCTCTAGCAAAAACTGACAACATTGATGAACAAAGGCCATCAAGTTTGTGGACTTCAATGTGAGGAACAATGACAACACTCAGCAGACCAGCAGGGGTGTACAGGCGGAAAAGATTAAGAAGGTCAATCTAAAGCTGTAACGCTTAAAGTATGTGCTTTATAAATAAAGCACACTTTTAAAAGACTTAAAATGGTCAAGGCTCAAGAAATTGTGTTTTTCAAGGATGGTACAGTGGTGGCATGAATTTCTGTCAAACACCTTGATATATTGAATATGCATGTTAATTAACAACTAGTTGATGGTGAATTTGTGTACCTTAATATAAAGTCTTACCGAATAGTTTACATTACATTTGTTAGACGCTTTTATCCAAAGCGACTTACATACATTCAGTACTGTGGACAATCACCACAGGAGCAATTTGGGGTGAAGTGTCTTGCCCAGGGACACCATGACATGCTGACTGCAGTGGTACTCGAACTTGCTACCCCCTTATTTGAAGTCCAGCACTCTATCCACTGAGCCACAGCCGCCCCCGTTGAACCGAGCTCCCATTAGTTGTATGTTATCTGTTTACAATGCATCTTAAAAAAACGTCATGATGTATTTACTCTCCCCCACTGCATTTACCATCTATCTACCGGCCTACATGTCTACTCTTATTCTATTCAATGCATGCAGTCTTGAGCAATAGTGTCAGTGCAGTGCTTGAGAAAAACAACAAAGCAAACTTGTAGTCTCCTGATAAAGTTGTAGTCTGTGGCATAGCACCATGTCACACACTGTTAGTCCTCCAGAAAGCCACATGGACCACAGAGCCTGGAGCCAAACTGGCGCCATCCACTTCCTGGGCACAGGCAGGCAAGAGAACACCAGCTCTATTTATAGCTTCTTATTAGTGTGGAGTGTTTTCAAATGAGGCTGAAAAGATAAGACAGCAGCAGGAAAAAGGTCAGTGTTGGTGGGAGGGGGGTTCTATGTCTGTCATTTGTAGCAGGAAAGATAATGTTGAGTGGCAAAGTCAAGTTTTGTTAAACAAAGTTAAATGTTGGCTCTTACAGGGTCTAACAGGGTGGAAAGATACACTGAAGAGGAAACACGAAATTGACACAAAATCACTAGTTGCTAGGCCGAAATGGTGCGCTGTGCCTTTAAGAGAATCAAAACAACCGTTTACTTCCTGTAGGTTAGCAATAGCATTAATCTACTTCAGGAGTCAGGACTAACATTAATTGTGAAATGTTAACTTTAAATACTGTATTAAAGTGTTGCTGACAATACAAAGAGACTGCAAGAGGGTCGTATAAGGGATATATTTGTTTTAAGGGTTTAGAGGTAACGTTTTGTAATGGCAGGTAGAAAAAGAAAGATGCTGCCCGTGACAGATGCAGAAGCATCAATAATTAAGCATAAAAACCAGACGGATTTAACTCTGAATGTCTCACCTGCTGAACTGAAGAACAATCCTTGTGAAACTCTTGAAAATGCTCAAAATTGTGAGGCGGAGCTCAGCCACTACTTCACCAATAATGACCTGCATCAAAGACTGGAAGAGGATTTTTTCAAACAATCATGCATTAGTTTGGCAAAAGCATTCCTTGGCAAGGTAATGCTGCCCGGTTTATTTTTGTAAGGATGATTTCTGAAAGCCATATAAAGCTCTATCCATGCACATGTCCAGTTTGTCTACGTTTCAAACTCTTAAACCTTTAAACTATTTTGTATTTCAAGTGCTTCATTAAGTCAGTGTAGTCTTCAGTCAGTCACTGTTAAATTGTTTATCAGTTGATTACACCATAGCTACAACAGAGAAGGCTTAAAAAAAAAAAAATGGACAAGCATGGAGCATTACATTTGTGGCTTTATCTTTGTCACAAACCTCATCTTTGTCCTTATTTAAATGTCTTTCAAATAACTATTTGTATATGCCCTCTAATAAATTAATTGTTTTATATTTTTTTTAACTTAATCTATTTTCTTGTTGTATCATTGTTTTTTCTTACTTTTCTAATGTGTTTTCTGTTGAACTGTAATAATAGATTTATTTTGTAAGCACTTTTACAGGTGCTCAAAGTCGCTTTACAGAGATAATGAAAAAAAAGAACAAATAAATACAGTTAAATAACATTAAAATCAAGCAATACAACAACAATCACACATTAAAAGCCAGATTGAAGAGGTGAGTTTTGTAATATGTTTTAAAAGGCGCTACTCAAATGCAATGTATTATAACTATCATAATTGTTGACAATTCATCTTCTGTAGGCTGACTAATCATCTAAGTGACTCATTTTAATAACATCTAATCTGTCTTGTTCCTGGTCCCTGCAGGTGTTGGTCCGCAGGTGTGCAGATGGCACTGAGCTGAGGGGGAGAATAGTGGAAACTGAAGCGTACCTTGGAGGGGAGGATAAAGCTTCACACTCAGCAGGAGGCAAACGCACCGAGAGGAACACAGCCATGTTCATGAAGCCTGGCACGATCTATGTCTATCTAATCTATGGCATCTACCTCTGTATGAACGTGTCTAGTGAAGGTAAAAGCATATGCCATTTGGCCTACTAGTGCATACACAATAAGCCTACCTCCAAATATTTATCATTAATCTGACATTAAACCAATACATCAGTGTTTTTTGATCGCCAATGCATAAAGGGCAAAAGGAAGGAGACAGGGTGGAGCCTTGCTGACTGATGCATATTGTGTGCTGTATTACCAGGGGAGGGGGCTGCCGTGCTGCTGCGCTCCCTGGAGCCCCTGCAGGGTCAGCCCGCCATGAGGCAGCTGAGGGCAGCCAGACGCAGAGAGGGAGCCCGACTACTGAAGGACAAAGAGCTCTGCAACGGGCCCTCCAAGCTGTGCCAGGCTCTAAATATACCCCGCTGTTTCGACCGTCGAAACCTAGCTGCAGACCCAGAGGTTTGGCTGGAGAAGGACCCCAACATAAATCCAGCAGAACCCAATGACATAGTATCAGCACCACGCATTGGAATTGAGTCCCATGGGGAATGGGCCAAGAAGCCCTGGCGTTTTTATCTCCGTGGGCACCCGTGTGTTAGCGTAGTGAATAAAGAAGCAGAAAGGCAGTCAGTGTCTGGAAATGTAACGAGCAATTTGGTTCCCTCAGAAGTGTAGTCTCACACAGGACAGCACAATGTCAAAAAGACGTGACTACTCTGCCATCTGTTACCTTTGTGGACTTCACCACATAGGCGGTATAAAAACTCAACAAGAAAGTCAAGATGGTAAAACAACCTCCATGACTGGTTGACTGAACACATTTTTGTAAATCTTAACCTATGTTTACTTATTAATGAGTCTTTTTTTGGTGCTCCATCAGTGTTTTTAATAAACATTCATACTTTGGAAATTCTCTTCTCAGTGATTTCACAGATGTTTGGAGTGCTCTGTTTCTCTCAAAGCAGAAACAGCCTGTCTGATGTTTAGAGTCTTCCCTTTCTTGCTTTTTCTTCTCCTCACCTCTGGGATTGCAGAGTAGGGGGAGCAGGAGGTCTGGAATGATCGTTACGCAGCGTGCCGCTCTGTGGTCGGCACAGATTATCTAACACATCTGGGACATGCAGGGGTTAAACAACTATGCAAAATAATCTGAGTTGAGGCATATTTGTTATGTACAAAATAATTTAATATTGTAAACAAATATTTGGCTCATAAGGGAAAAACATATGTAAATCTGCGATCATTCATTCAACAATCAGTTCATTTTAAAACAACACTGTTGAGTAATAGCACTTAGCTGTGAGCACATCAGGCTCACAAACAGACATCTTCTGCACACGGTCCCCATGCCATTACTCCATGGGGCACTGAAAGATTGAAATAATGGGATCTTCATGGTTGGTCACCACAAGGACACTGCGGAACTTGTCAAACATGGTCTTGAGCTGCGAGCGCCTCATGTTCTCGTTGTACATGATCTCTTCCAGGTGGTGATGTCCCCGGAAATAGTGCAGCAGCCTGGAAACAGTCAACATAACAGGAAGAACAGTTTGATTGAATCATCGACTGGGTAAATCCAACATTTTTCTTTACTCCTCTAGACATTTCCTGTTTTGAACATGGACATAACCTACAGCTGGCAACTGATCTTAACTACCCAGCTGATCATTTCCAATTAAATGTTCTAATATTCTTTGAATGCAATTAATAGAACTTCTTATTCTCTCACTTAATCCCCACTAAAACGTATCCCATCTGTTTGGGATCTTTAAGATGGGACAACAGCTGTGCGTTTATTCACAATGTTTGAGATTGGTTGAATAAAACCTTGGTCGCAATCGGTGTCAGACTGTTCAATATGAATGAATTGAAATCTGTCAATCTTTGTCTCAGACAGGCCAAACACTGTGGAGTGTCTTTAATCTAAGCATAGAGCTGAGAAGAGTTTAATGCACTGATAAAAAAAAGACAAAATATGCTTTGGCTTGGGTCTAAATACCTCGCAAACATCCTCAGATCCTCCGGATTCTGTGCAGCAGGGATGTTTAGGATAACCTGCCTCTCGTGCTCCGACAGGCTGGCGAGCAGCGTCTCCGTCATCCTCTTGTTGAGCGGAGAGTCCCCCCCGGGCAGCAGCTCTGCACTGGAGTTGTCCATACTGGGACTGGTGAGGGTCATGTCATCACTGCTGGCTATGAAGAGGAAGCACACAGACAATCATTGATTATCTATTGCCTTGTCATAGCACTAAGGGTTAGTCAGGAGGGGGCTGAGTGACGACATACTAGGGGAACCGAAGCTGAGGGCGCTCGGGGTGCTGAGGCTGCGGCCCCCTACTCGGGAAGCCAGTGGAAGATCTTCATCCTTCAAGCCAGGCTCGTCTTCGCTGGGAGGAACCAACAGGCAGACGTAAGTGTGCAGCTGGATGAAGAGGCGGCGCTGAAGCATCCACACCACCATCTGGATCAGCTGGGCCTGGAGGAGGAGAAACACGGAACAAGTGTTGGGTCCTAAATTGTTTATACTGTACATCAATGACATCTGTAAAGTATCCAATGTACTGAGGCTAGTTTTGTTTGCTGATGATACAAATATATTCTGTTCTGGGGAGAATTTAGAACAGCTAGTGGAGAACATAGAACATGAAATGCACAAATTAAAAACATGGTTTGACAAAAAATAAACTATCATTAAACTTGAGTAAAACAAAATGAATGCTGTTCGGTAAACATAGAACAAAAACACAGATGCAAATACAAATAGATGGGGTTGAAATTGAAAGAGTCCATGAAATTAAATGTCTTGGGGTAATAATAGATGACACAATAAGTTGGAAATTACACATAAAACATGTACAATCAAAACTGTCAAGAAGCATTTCCATACTAAACAAAGTAAAAACAAGTTCTAGATCAGAAATCACTTCGCATTCTCTACTGTTCACTAGTCTTACCATATCTGTGCTGAAATCTGGGGCAATAACTACAAAAGTTCTATACATGCAGTATCTATTCTACAAGTGAAGCTGAGCAGACTGATGTCCCTAACCAGGTCAAATATTTGAAATCCGCCACTGGTACCACACTAGCTCAAAAATAGAGCCAAAATAAAGCGCCATGGCTCTGATCTTGTTCTCATGAAAAATAGAGGCTGCAGACGTTGGAGCTGATGTCCCTTTTCCATTTATTATTCAGCGCCGACGCTCAAGCTGCTATGCCAAAACAACACGGGTCGGAGGAAAACAGCAGATGGTTCTGCTCTTACAACGCAGCGTATACCTTTACAGAAAAAGCCCTTTATATACTAGATATTTACCGAGTTGCTTTAATTGTACAAATATATTTTGATTATGTTCACAATGTCTGACTATTATTCTTCATTCTAAATATGTTAATGGTTTTAAAAATAGAAACATTACAGTTATTTTCTAATTATGTTTATATTGTTCAGCTCTTTAAAAGAAGACTGGGGGACTGTCAGACTTTTAAAAATGTATTCATTAAATACTATTTGTTTTTGTAGGGCTTGATGTTTATTACTGTGTGAAGGCGTGGGGATGTTGGCTTTGTATTTGTTATTGTACGATAGTCTTACCTCCTGTGCGGGAGCTTCCAGGGGATTTCTGAACTCGGCCAGAGAGACAGGCAGAGAGAACTTGGCTAACATCGAGGGCAGATCATGACCAGGAAACTGCTGAGCAAACTGCTCAGCCAATGATGAGTATCTATCCAGAGAGAGAAGGCCGACATTACAATACATTAACAGCAACATTTCCCATTAAAGTAGCTTTCAAAACAATGGTCTAAAAGAAAAGGCTATTTGAATGTAAAGATATTGTGTGTATAGAAGAAAATGACATGTTCTGCCAATGGCCTAATCCAGTCATTTCATAACAAATCTTAAAGTGCAAGTACAAATCTGAATCAACGAAAAATAAAGATTAGATTTGTTTTTGTACCTATATGTAGGAGGCGATGGCACAGGTGAGTGCTCACTCAGCAATTATTATTATTAACTATATTATTATTAGATCAACAGTAATCATCAAACACTCACAGGCTGATGTTGGCGTGAGGAGACAGCATGTAGACGTTGTTCTCACAGAGCGGGTAGATGATGATCGCTTTGCCCCAATAAACCAAGTGAGCAGCAATTTGAAAGATCTGAGGGAAATTAATTTGCAAATATTATTAGCAATGTGAAATCAGACAATAAACAAAAATATGGTTTGCAAATGAAAAACAAATGAAGGAGGAAGATATAAGCACTTCTTATACTGGTGGTTTTAGATTGTCTTTGAGTGTACACATATTGTCCACTAGATGGCAGTAAGACACCTTTAACACCTTTCTGGGTAAACAACTTAGACTGGTAAATACACTGAACAAAAATATAAACGCAACACTTTTGTTTTTGCTCCCATTTTTCATGAGATGAACTCAAAGATCTAAAACATTTTCTATATACACAAAATAACCATTTCTCTCAAATATTGTTCACAAATCTGAAAAAATCTGTGATAGTGAGCACTTAATAATAATTATAATCCATCCCACCTCACAGGTAATGATAAAACAATAAAAGGCCACTCTGAAACGTGCATTTTTGCTTTATTGGGGGGGGTCTGGGGGGATCTGAAAACCAGTTCACACTTCGCAAAGCCATTGAAGAGGAGTGGACCAACATTCCACAGGCCACAATCAACAACCTGATCAACTCTATGCAAAGGAGATGTGTTGCAGAGTGGCCTTTTATTGTGGCCAGCCTAAGGCTGGCCACAATGTTGCAGAGTGGCCTTTTATTGTGGCCAGCCTAAGGCACACCTGTGCAATAATCATGCTGTCTAATCAGCATCTTGATATGCCACACCTGTGAGGTGGGATGGATTATAATTATTATTATTATTAAGTGCTCACTATCACAGATTTGTTCAGATTTGTGAACAATATTTGAGAGAAATGGTTATTTTGTGTATATAGAAAAAGTTTTAGATCTTTGAGTTCATCTCATGAAAAATGGGAGCAAAAACAAAAGTGTTGCGTTTATATTTCTGTTCAGTGTATTTAAATTTCTCAGATACGCAGTATGATATCGCTCCAGCGTTGCACTTTAAAACGTTTTTTTTAGCAAACTGTGGCACATACATCCTATTTCATCATCACCTTTGATTCTCCTACATGAAACACAACATGTATACCTTTAATTAGACCTTGTGTGGGTTATAATTAAATGGTTATACACATTTTTTAATTAGTAGAAGGTAAATCTTATTTTTTGCCCTGTGAGATCAGAAAAAGACATCTTGTGTTGTAGAGTGCAGTGGTGATGCAGGCAGTGCTACTGTTCTCCACCTGCAGTAAGGCCAGGTCAGCATCCTGTGCCAGCTGCTGCAGGTTCTTCACCGCTGAGCAGGTTTTGATGAGGCGCACCATCGTAGGCGAGCAGTCCAGAGGAAGCTGGTTCAGCAGCGCCTTCTCACTCTCCAGCAGCAGCAGGGCATGGTAGGGCCTGAAGGAGCAGAGCACATGATGTATCAACAGACCCTTTCTTTAGAGGCCAAGACTGGGTCCTCGATAGAAGCCAGAGGGGATCAGATTTAGTGCCAGTCCACAGAACAACAGAGTGTCGGATTCAGTGAAAATTAAATCATCTTTCAGCAGAGCACCATTTTCACCCTGTGCAGTGTCAAAAGGCAGAAATAAAAGATCACAACTCTGATGTAGTATGATGAAGTATCAATAGGTGGCAGTATGTTCCAAAGAAAATGTTACGTTTATTTTGGAAGCTTTGAAGTCACTCATAAAACTTAGCCTTTAATCGGCCTTTAGAGAAAACAATTCCCCTTACACATTACACACTGATGGGGGATTCGTTTTAAGGAACGGCAACTTCTTGCAAGACAACATTTTGTGGGCCCTCTGTGACTAACAACATTTGTATATATATATTTATACGGCATAGTCTATTCAAACAACACAGATGAAAGGGGATTGTTAGAATCCTAGGCTACTTGGTAGTCATGTATATGTCTTTGCATGCTGACTGACTTTATGTAGGCAGTGAGGTAGAGTCATGAGTTTTCTAAACTGACAATAACAAACTCATTTTGAAGCTTTGCATGACTAGCCTTGTGAAATTAACAATGAATAAGCTGCTGCTTTCGGGGACCTCACATTT
This sequence comes from Gobionotothen gibberifrons, assembly GCA_943591055.1. Classification (NCBI taxonomy): domain Eukaryota; kingdom Metazoa; phylum Chordata; class Actinopteri; order Perciformes; family Nototheniidae; genus Gobionotothen; species Gobionotothen gibberifrons. The sequence goes on from CALSBZ010034464.1 coordinate 52,181, forward strand.
TCTCTTCTTGCAATAGTTGCTTTTTTGAGGGCAGAAAAGAAGGAACCTATATTTGCAATTAAAAGTATTTTATAAATGTTTTATATAGTGAATACAAATGTGGCAATTGTTTGAAATAGTTTAAAAAAGAAAAGGCCTTTTGCGTATTAACCTGTGCTATTATATAATTTGTGTTTATTTATGATAGGCCATTTTCAGTTTCACAATGATGATTGAAGTGTTGCCAAAAGTCATATTTGAACTGTTTTAACCCACATAGAAGAGGGTAGAAACCTTTCATTCTGCACATTAAAAGAGCACACAAACCTTATAGTCTTAAGGCTGCGCTCTAAGGCCTCGGGGGGGATGTGGTTGCCGCCAATCCTGTGGATCTTATGTGGTAAACAGAAGCTCACCTCCAGCCAGTTGTTAATGTGCAGACGCACCACACCTGTTGTACAGAGGCTGCAAGAACATGAGCATTAGAATCTTACGTATGAGCCATATACATACAATCTGCATGATAAGAAGAACATAATGCACACACCTGTCATAAGCCTCCTTCAGGTCTCTGGCTAGTTTACATTTGGGAAGAATTTGTCTAAAAGGGGACTGGGGGCTTGCTTCTGCTAATTCCAGAAAGACAGAGAACATTGTCAAAATACATTTTCTAATCTTAACCATAGTACATTAGCTTGATCTGAAATCTTAATTCCAGAGAACGAAAAACAATCTGCAACTTTTTCTGACAATCAATTCATTGTTCAAGTCATTTTTATGCAAAACAAACTCAATTATAGAAATGTCTGTCTTTTCTCTATTTTATGTTATATTAATACATGTGAACATTTATAAACATCACCTTGGACTTTTCAATGTTTCACTATTGTCTGACATTTAATTGGCAGCCCGAACATAATCAAAGTGTTAATCATGTGACGAGCTACATCTCTGTCAGCAGTGAGGCATGTGACGTGTGGACCTCACTCTCAGTCATGGTGGTGATCTCGTCCTGGACGGCCAGCATCAGTTTGGCCTCCCTGGTCAGGTACTGGCAGCGGCGCTCCTCGTGCTGCAGGGCGATGGCGATGCGGCGCGACAGGTTGTGCATGCAGCTGATGACGGACGGGTCCGCGTTCGCCTGCAGAGAGCAAAGACAGAGGAACAAGTTTTGGAAACATTGTCTTATGTCAGAAACATGTCATACCTTTACAACTTAATAATAACCTATGATGTCTTTCATTTTTTAACCTGTTTGTTGGGTATAAACTTTTTTTTGTTTACATATGTTGTGTACATATATTATGTCATTTTATCGGTATAAGAGAGAGAAAAATAAAATCATAAATAACACCCCATCATCAATTAACAGTCATGGGTTTATGTTATTTAATTAGTCATTATTGGTAACTTGGTCACTTATTGTAAGTCGCTTTGGATAAAAGCGTCAGCTAAATGCAATGTAATGTAACAATATCAAATGGATTTTAATAAACTGTCAAACATGTATAATCCCTAATATTTAAATTACTTTTGAACTTTTTTATGTGGCTTAAAGATCTTAGCTGGTAACACACTAAGAGACAAATTAAAATATATGAATAAAAGGCAAAATTCGAATTATACTTATATGATACATATATACATATATTCTTCAGACTGTCTAAAAAGCTATTGCCTCATGTCTTTGGTAGTTCAGAAGTCTGGAGGTTGTGTTGTACTAAGAAGTAATTATAATATTTTGTTCAGGTATGTAAATGAGGATGGGCAAAATATATAAAAGGAGTGCTCAGTGACCAACAATGTCTCTTTGCCATCATCTTTACATTGTCAATCCATTGAATTGTAAATGCTTAAATATTGTATACACAAAAATAATCCCCCCATGACGAATATATATTTTATCAAAAAACATGTACAAATACACTCCCTAACAGCTGATATCCAGGGTAACTACCACAGTAGCTCGGTAGATGGCATTGACTAAACATGACTAAGCACTTTTCGCCCCCTCTCAGCTCAGCTGTACTGTCTTTCTGGGTACAGTGACTCAGCATGGGAGGAGCACGTCGTGTTGGACAGCGTGATTAAGGCCCCATCGGCCCCTTCCCTCTGAGTTCCCATGCTCTCTCAGATAGATAGAGTAACAGGAATATTATCACTCCCTCCCATCCACAGCACACATAGATTAACTAAACACTCATATTGGTCTCCCACCCTCAGCCAGCCAACTTCATTGTGCATTCATTAAAAATGTATATATTAGATCTGCATTGTGAATATTAACATTTATGCACAGTTTATTTCAAATCTAGACCGGACGGCTCAACGATTAATATTTAAAATCTAAAGGATGTTTTTGACTTACCCTCAGTGCAAAGACCACGTTAAACAAGATCATCGTAGGCATTTCTCTCTTAGGGGAAGGATCTGTCTTAGAAACCTGTGGACAGAAAGGCATTTTTTTCACAAGATACTTGAAATAAACTATTTACATAAACAATGTAAAGTGAACATCTCTACAGCATCAAAATGTATACATATCAACTTAGTTTAAAAAAACAGTTACATTCACAAATATATCAAAAATAAAATGTGCACAAGCAAATGTTATACGACAGACCAAATCTCTGCAACAAAACAACCTTTTTAAAAACCTGAAATGTTTACTTTGAATTGAGCCTGAAATGACTCATTCTGATAAGTCAAGAACGGGAGGTGTAGTTGGATTTAAATTCAGTGTAATGCAAGTTGTTCCAGTTATTTTCAGAGAGGCAGTTGTTAATAGAATATGTTATTTGTAGTGCATTGTTTTTCACATTGTTGTTGTTTTCATTGTCACAGAGAAGTGCCAACAGGGGGAGCTGCTGATGTTCAGACCATCATGCCAACGTTTAAAGCTTGCATATGTTGAGGCTCATTAATAATGGAAATTGTCATCAAGACCGAAGGCAAGAAACATATTATAGTAATAAGATAATTTAAAATGGCACTTTTTATTGATATTGTAAATCCTTGGTGTCTAATAAAGATGGGAGGATATAGGATTGCTGATCAGCGCAGAGGCACACATATACAGACACTATCATGTACCAAAGAACAGGCTAACAAAGTTGCCATTTTTATATATTTAATAATTAATGATGATTGCCTTATTTAAGATTGGTTTGATTATTTGTTTACACCTTGTTTACACTAAAAGTTTAAATCCAGAATATTTGAGACACATTGTGTTCCTTACCTGAATGATGGGAGGGTGCTGAAGGAGCGTAGGGTGACCCACGAATCGAACATTGTCTATCTTCAGTTCAAACTTCTTACCACATATATCAGATTTGGTGGCCAGGATGGTGGCGAGGATGATGTCGGAGAACCTTAAAGAAGGAAGAACAGACTCAATTAGAAAAAGTGGGATCAGGGGTCAAAGTACAGGAACAGCTGAGACACGTAAGAAAGTCTAAATTAGCTGTTGGTTTAAATGTTTTCACAATCCTGTCTATAAGACGGGCTGCGTTTATCAGATGTCTGTAATGTAATTGATCAATGACAGTAGAAATGAAATATCTTGTGGTGCTACTGGAGAGGAGGAAAGAGGAAGAGGCCACCTTGCAGAAACAGTGAAGTCGCTGTATGAAAGAAGAATGTGAAAGACACATGCTGGTTTGACTTAAGTTACTCATGCTGAAATCAAAAGGGACACAAATCAAGGCGTTAACTTCAAGAAAAATTAAAACACATAAAAGACTTACCTCAGCAACACAATTGAAAAAGATTGTGTAGCAGCGGCTGTATTGCATTTCATTTATATTGTGTTTGGTAATGAGTCTTCTTACTACAGGGAATATAATCAATGTGAATTAAAAGGTTAATTATACCGTCTAACTATTGGATTTCTTTATTTTTTGGTGATAAAAGAGGAGAACAAATGCAATTCTGAATTAATCAAGGCTCTGATTCACTGGATCTGCAACTAATACATCACAGGGATTTGACTTAGATCAGGGTTGGGGATCCGTACAGGACACAAAAAGGAAAGAAGGGGATAAAAAAAGACAGGGGTGATCTAAGTGAAGGAAAGTGGTTTAGAATGATTTTTGGTCTTACCCTGCTACCAACTGTTCGTCAGTTAGTGGAGATTGTTCTCTGAAATGGGAATTTGGGCCATCAAAAAGAAGAAAAAAAGCAAACAAAAGGGAAAATGCAACACACAGTTGGGCTGAATGCATAAAATGGACATCAAAACAACCCGAACAAACATGTGACACTGTGATGTGAAAAGGCTGGTCTTCTTTTTGATTCGAGCAAACACCAGTTTACCCTGACCGAACCTTATTTGATTAAATGTTGAAACATGTCAGATAAAGGGATTATTTGGAGATTTTGGAGTGTAGCTGTGTGAGGTACATATCCATATACCTACAGTAGATGGCGGTCAGCTTGTCCACAGTTTAGAGAAACAGGCAGGAGTTAGAGCCAGAAAGCAAAGGAATGTATATATTAAATATTTTTTTTTAATGATGTGGTTTACGGTAGTGCTGGTTATCTAAGAGAATGATGTTAACTTTGCTCGGACATTGATTGAGTATTTTATTTGATCCCATATTTGGTTTTACAGACTTTTCAGGAAGCACTTGTGCTGCTTTAGCTTGCCGTGAGACCGCCCTTTCTATTGATGAACTGAAGCTGATATCTATAGTCGTTAGTTATCTCTCAAAGCTACAAGAATCCTTTGAGAAAGGCTTTATTTTTACCTCACAGAGCACAGGGGTTGCTGCTCTGCTGCTGCCTCTATTGGTTGTTTGTGTTATTTTGACTTTGGTGTTACAAAAAATGTAGTCACCCCATGTCACACAACACACACCACAAGTCACACAATAACACAAACCAATCAAGGCATCTGTAGACTAAAAAACGTCTGTGATCTGAAAGGCAAAATAGTTTTAAATACTTTTTCCAATGAAGGAGGCGGCTAGGGGAGAGCATAGATAGTGGCTTCAGTTTTCCGTCTGATGGTAAGGCAGTATTTCTTGAAAAGCATCCTTTCAAACTGAGTTTTTACGTGGCTTAAATATGCTGCAAGTCCACAGCAGTCTAATGCATTGCTTACGAGCTGGTTTCTCCAAACTGGGGGCCGGCCAACCGCCATCTACTGACGATATACACTGACTATGGAAAAGTAGCTCATACAATCCCCACTTTAGAATATCCAACTATCCTTTAAATAGATAAGTGATCTTTAAAGCCAAGTAAATGTTCATGAAGACACCTAAACATTCCTCAGAAAGATAAACTAGTGTAAGCAGTGACTTATAACCAGCCACATATATAATGAACACCACGCATACTGGTCTTTGTAAAGCTGCTAGTGTATGACTTAAAACTGATACGGCCGGGTCTTACATAAGACAAAAACGATGTTCATAAATCTACTGTATCAGCTTAACTCTGGTTCCAAATGGCTGCTAATAATAATTTAAAGTCAAATAAGTTTATAAGATTCAGTTGTGCTACTTTAATTTTCTCATCCCAGTATATATTATTTACCTATTAACCCTTGACTCGAGTGAGTATAATACTCACTCAAGGGTCATTAAGGTCAAATATTTTTGTAAAGCTGTACAAATGTAACTCATATAAAACCTGTTCTTCAGTAGGGAAAACTGAGCCCAAGAAAATAAATCTCTGACCGTTTTATCTCGTCATGGTCAGTGAGCTGAAATAATAAAACATAAATTGTAATTATCTGCTTCTAACACCCTGTGACCAAAGTAACTTCTGCCAACCAATGAGGGGCCAGCATTACCATCCATTAAGTAAAAGCATGACGAAAACTAAATGCTGAATAAAACCGTCAGTACTAAAAGCACAGCCGTGAATCGTGAAAAGCTCAGAGGACAAGTCTAACACCTAACCTGAATCTTATATTTCTATTATATGTGTAACACACCCAGCTGGTGTCCAACACACTGCGGGATATATTTAACCATATCTCACTCTTCTCTCACTATTTTCTGTTATGTCAAATTATTCAGTTTTAACACTTAAATGTTCATTGTCTAATTGTGGCTATATAACAGAGTCCTTTGCATGCTTTAAATAATTTAATCTCATAACTTTAATTTGCTTTCACTTTATAATTTCCTTCTTACCATTAACCACAGTGGAATACATGACTTAGCTGTCGACTGATCTGAACATGGATCAACCTCACTTGAGTTTTCCTCTTCTTTTCCTCAGTGGATAAAAAAAGTCAACCCTTTATCTTTTATTTCACGAATAAAAAATGGATAAGATTAATACAATTGGATTCATCAATACACTGTATTAGTTTCTTTATTCATCTTAAGTGAAGGTTTACAGGCTTGTGTTTATTACCAGTACAGATAAGTGAGCATATTTAAACCACAGCTGGTGATATGAAACATTTCAAGGGACATTTAGAAACATTGTGAGCATATTGTGCAGTACCAGCCATAAAGCTTTTTTTTTAATTAAAAAAGCTTTATGAAACTCAATTCCATAAATGTAAATGATTACGGGGCTGCAAGGCCTTAATTCCTCTTGAAAACTATGACAACTTTCTTGAAAATATAAAATAAGATCCAATGCAAAATGGAGGAAAGAACTAATGACATTTGGTGTGAATGTGGATCTTAGAATGGGTTTTGTGTCCACCTACAGTCATGTTCTTAATAATGCATTAAAAAAAGACCTGTAATATTAAATGAAGACCGATAAAATACCTTGAATCACCATCCTGATCGTCAAGACCTTCCCCGGTTGTGTTCAGAGCATATGGACTTCGCTGTTTTGCTTGTGGAAATAAATTATATTATATTAGTTCACAAGATTATTAAAGCCAATTATAAATACATGGGTGGAGATGAAATAACAATGCTATAGTTCTATAGAGCCCTAAAAACAAGATGTTTAAATAACAAAGCTATAGTTCTTGGTTGAGTCTTTCTTTCTGTTGTTATGTGTGACCACTTGGGTTCTTTGCTTAAGTAGTTTTCCAGTATTTACGTAATAATTTAGGAACTACCCCAAGGTTTCCATATGTTGCCGTGAAGGCTTTGATATGAAAGTTTTACATAAAAGTCAGATCTCAGATTCATCAGGGTGTGGGCAAACTAACAAGTACTACAAAATGACACTCAATTGGAGCAAATAGGTAAATTACAGTTTACTAAGCACAAACAAGTACAACAACAAATGCATAACAACAGAAAAAGTTGTCATTGCGGGCCATGACATCCCTTCCTGAAATAAATTACAGTCACACTTGTCTTAGTGCTAGCATTACAGATAAAATATGTTGCAGGGCTGTTATTTTATGTTGGGGGATAATTGTAACGTTGACAATGCTTTTTAAATGTGTCATTATGTGAAATAGAGACCTCAGGCAGAGGTTTAGGAGATGAACTAAGGAATCCTGGTTAATGTTAACCTAGCTTGTTCTACACCTACCTGTCAGAGATGACGGACATTCAGCCACTCTTTGGAAGGGATATCGGAAAAGTAGTTTGTTCCCTCTGCTGCCAGAGCTTACCAGTATGACGCTAATAGGGCTGGTTCTGTCGCCAGATTTGTACACGCTGTTTTGTGACTGACTGTACATGGATTGTCGGTCATCTGGTAAACCGGCTAATGGGTTGAACATAGTGCTAGCATTCTAGCTAACTTCACGTTAGCTGAGAGGCTGAGAGACTGCGAGCTGTAACCCTAGACCGAGCAGTAACGATTAGCTGGTTGCGGGTGCATTCATGTCTGCCATACATGAATACCTGAACAAATAATACTTAACTGGAATTAACTTGAAGGTCTGACACTGTTGTTCTCCCTACCGCACATCCTGCTGCGTTTGTTATGTGTCACGTTGAAAAATGTCCGGATGGAAAAGAGCAAGCGGCCAGAGGATCCCCTCCCATATCTTATATGAATGTAAGAATGTAATTATTATTTTAATTATTAACTATTATTTTAATTATTAACTTTTAATTATGTCAGCTTTAACATTTCCCTAATTTTAAAGTACCAATTCGTCATTAGCATATTTTGAAAAGAATGTATGATATCTATGGTTGTAAATGCATTAATGTTTGGCTACATTACTGTAAAAGCTGGAAATGTGAAGCTAAATTGAATGACTTACATCCTCATATTTATCTCATGATCTGAATCCATATCCTTATAACTTAAAGTGCCATAAATAGGCTACAGCAGGACATTTCTTTCAAATTCGTGAATGATGATATGGTGTCAAATTGAAATCAATTGCAGCAATCATAGTAGGCTACAGTCTGATCAATGTAGGTTAAATTGAGCTCGAACGAGTGCATGTATCAGTGGAGATAATGCTAATTGGTTTTTACAACACATGAGCAAATAGTTGCATGAAATGGAGTTATGCAGCGGTCAGAGCGTGTGTGCGGAGCGCCCCGGATGTATACGTCTTCCTCGGTGATATGGATCATCATATAAAAAACACATCATTTACTTTTTCTTAAACTTATTTCTTGCAGGTAAATTAATGTATAACAATGAAACGACCGTTATGTCAAATTGGTTATTCTCCTGAGAAATTATCATAAAAAAGAAACTGGACACCCATAAGCAGTTGGCTATTCGTTTTTCATACAGACTATCGTGTTCTTTTGACCGCACTTAAGCAATTTATGTATTTTTGTGTGTGATCAAGGCAGGCCCATATCCAGGGGCGGCGGGTACTGTAGGCTAGGGAAGGCTAAGCCTTCCCAAATCTTGTTGTCACTGCATCCTGGTAAAATAAATATATATAATGTATAATGTTTGTGTCTTTTACATTAGCGCTTCTATGCAGCCACCTGTGGCTGGTTATCAACTCGGTAAATCAAGCCAGGGTTTCTTTCTCCAGCTGAGAGCGCATTCACGTGAAAGGGGCGGGGTTAGCTACATTTGACCAATCACAAACAGGGACAAGTGTACTGACAGCGCAGCGTCATACTTCATTAATGAAAAGTAAATTAATATTAGACAAATATGAACTTTAACCATCCATGACTTAAACATATAACCCAGGATACAAGCCACATAGTTGCACCTGCAAGGAGAATACAGAACAACTGGTTAAAAAATAAATAAACTACAGAGTGTTTGAAAGCGTACAACAGTTTTATGATACTGCCCCATCTAAGACACGAGTGGATCTGACTTTAATTACATTTGAGTTGAGTGTTTCGTCAACCTAATGTGTTGCTTAAAATAATACTTCTGCATACAGTATGTGACAATGTGAGTGTTGCACGGCCAGATACGGCTCAAGAAGCTGACTCAGATAAGGAAATATATGATGACACAGCAGCTTATTGGGTTATGGTTAGGGTTAATGGCAAAGATATGTAGAAAATAAACGCATTTAAGATACGTTCAAAACAAACGTAACGTCGAAGAAAAAAAGAAAAAAAACGTATTTGACATAGCCTACGTTCATAACAAACGTAACGTGGGAGTATCATATGCATGCAAAAACGGACTTCTGCGTATCTATTGCACGACTTTGCAAAGTCGTGTCATTTGTACGCATTCTGGTGAGATCAGGCTGGATATATTATGATATTATTTGATCGATGATCTGATTGATGATGTGAATGATAAGTGCGACACGTCGGCGTCTTCTCTGCATACGGCAGTTTAAACTAAATAACCTTTATCCTGTAATATGACTTGATAGATTTAAACTCCGCACACTGAGCTCTGTTTGGTCAGTACGCGGTGCTTTCACGCCAGAGGCGGGCAGCGTCAGGTAAAACAAGTTATTTAGCCTTCCCAAACCTGAGCCTCACGCGCCGCCTTGCCCATATCTTGATATAAACAGAGAAACAACCGCCAACATTTTAATATCCTCAGTTTCGGACACAATCTACTATTGCAGATTTGTCCTTTCCTTATCAATTTGGCAAAGGCGTAATACTCGGCCAACCCACTCTCTAATTCCATCCAATGATTGAATTGGATTCAAATCGCACATTTTGGGAGGAGTGAAACGGTTCTTTTAAAAGTTGCATCTGCTACAGACCAGCACACGACTTGTGAATCAAATCTAAAGCCGACAAAATGGTCGAATGGACAGACTTCGAGCGCGCCACCATCAATGACATCTTCTCAAAGCTTGAGTATGAGGTGGTGGGCCCTGCAACCCTTGCCAGGTCAGTCACATTTATTTATTTATTGGTAGGCTATTATTTCCCGTAAAATAAATGCAAAAAATAATTAATCTGTTTATTTATTTGTACTTGTCACCCCAGGTGTCTGGTCGTCTACCCCTGGACTCAGAGGTATTTCGGCAACTTTGGAAACCTCTACAACGCCGCTGCGATTGCTGAAAATCCCATGGTTTCCAAACACGGAATAACCATCCTCCACGGTCTGGACCGGGCTGTAAAGAACATGGACGACATCAAGAACACCTACGCCGAACTGAGCGTGCTGCACTCCGAGAAACTGCACGTGGACCCCGACAACTTCCAGGTACCGTTGTGGAACTAATTGAATTATTCATATTCAGAGATGACCAACCTTTCATGTGACTGATTTTGTCCTGATATTTGCTGTGTTGCAGCTCCTGGCCGACTGCCTGACCATCGTGGTTGCTGCTCGGTTCGGAAACACCTTCACTGGTGAGGTGCAGGCAGCTTTCCAGAAGTTCCTGTCCGTGGTGGTGTCCTCCCTGGGAAGACAGTACCATTAGAGCTGCGACGCAAGACCATCACATGCTGTGCTGGGAAAACCTCTGTTTTTTTGTAATGTCTCAAAGGCATAAATAAATAAAACAAGCATACACAACTTGTATCTTCTCCCTGTTTGTGTTAATGGTCAAACCAGGAACATGTCAATTTTTTTGTATGAAAACCTTTTACATAATGCATGGTGGAATAGGTTTTTTAAATAGCCTACCCTTAAAGTTTCAATAGCATACTTGCAACAATAAGATCAGTCAAAGTAGGCTACTGCATTTTAATTACTGACTTTAAAGTAGGCTACATTGGTATCATCAGCTTTACGCACTGACGACATTTAAAATTGCTACATTATGATGTAATAATAATAAGGATATATAGGCCTATGTGCCAATATCATTATGACATTACATTTTTGTATTATTTCTTACTGAAACGTCGTGGTGTAGAAGAACCTTTAACAGGATGTCCGTGGGGTCTTAAAAAGTATTAAAAGTTGATAAATCAATTTAGCGAAATTAAGGCTATAAAAGTAGGCTATTAAACGGCATTTTCCAAGGTATTACATGTTGTAGCTTGTTTTCAATAAGTATATACATTGTCCAAAGAGGTTGTATTCTAAAGTTTGCCTGCATGTAATCATTGCGTAGGTGTGTAGTGTGATTCTGTGTAGTTTATTTATGGCATCCCGTTGGATTTGACGTCATCTGAACGACATCGCACGCTCACTGACGCGAAGGTCCGTTTACGCCGATTATTAAACAACATCGTTATGGGGAAATTCAAGTTTCCGTCCAAATGGTTGGAAGATAAGGAGGAAGGACAATCAAAACTAAATGTGAGGTAAAGTGTGTCGCCAATGTAACCGGTTAAAACTCCAAGTGGCGACGAGGTCTTAAAAAAGTATTAACATTTGACTTCAGGATTCCTGCCCTGTTAAAGCAAAAAACACACAAGCACTGTGTGGGCCGTCATGTACACACATATAAAGAAAGAGCAACAAAAGAAAACACAACATTTATATATAATTATCGTTAAATGATGATGGGTCAATATTAATATTTACATATTATAAATATTAATAATGATTATATATTAAAATAATACAAAAATAATAAGACATCATCATATAGCACTATAAGAGATTTTCAATTCTGCATAATGTTGATCATATAAAATTGAAGGACCCTTTTTATTTTCGTGTCTTTTAAAGTGATTTTCAATTTCGACAGAAGGAGCTGTACAGCTAAACACAATTGACATTTAACTCTTAATGTGTCAATATGTGTTGTCCTAGTTTTTATTGAGATACTTAAAAAAAAACGTTTATCTCTAATATGTTTTTTAAACAGTCTCATAAGCACCTATAAGAGCTTGTGCGCTAAACCTGCTCTTATTGTTCCATAGCATATTATGGGTTTATGTTGAAATATCGCTAACATGTATCTTTTTTAAATGTAGGCTCATTATCTTGGCCTGACACCATTTTAATTGATCTGCATGTAAAAAATTCACTTCACCACACAAATAATTTTCATTGCGTTTTATATTTTTATTCATATTCAGATTGACAGAGTATCAAAGCCCGTGCTGCTGTCCGTCATCTGGTCCTGTTTCCTGCTTATCGGTACTTCTCAGACAGGGCACGACCCAGAGCAGCCAGGAACTTGTCCATGGACACATGAACGTCAGGGGTGAAGTCGTTGGGGAACATGATGGCAAAGACCACAAGGATGTTGTGGGAGAGAATCTGTGAAAAGAGAATAAAATATGTACCTACTGGTCGTCCATAACACATTGAGTGTATAAGAACAAATTACAAAGAATATTGAGAGGAAGGCTAAACAAAATAAAAATAACATCTAATGTGCACCACAGATTGACCTTTACAGCTTCCTCTTCTCCTACTCAATCATGTTTTTATCATCGTCATTTACTTACCTTGAAGTTGGCCGGGTCCACACGCAGAGTGAAGGCATGCAGCTCACTGAGTTCCATGAGACCTGCGGTCAGGTCTTCGATTTTGGACACAGCGTCTCCAACTCCTTTCATCACAGTCATTCCGTGCTTCCTCACCGGGGCAGATCCGGGGGTCAACTCCTTCCAGTGGGAGAAGTAGGTCTTGGTCTGCGGGTACACCACGAGCATCCTGGGAAGTACATGTGAGTGAGTAAATAATCGATAGGATACCAAAATAAACAGACATTTTAGGAGCAGGGTATATCTCGCTGAATGGGATAGTATTTACCTGGACATAGCATCGTTGCCAATGTCCGCGGACTTGCCAGAGACCTTAGACCAGAAGGCTTTGACTGTTTCCTTGTCCTTAGTACTGAGACTCATCTTGCCTGAAGAGTTTTTGGTTGAATGCAAATCAGCCCGAACGTTGGGTTTTTTATACATGAAAGATTGCATGGGCGAGACCGGACCACCTCCAAGATAGGCACACAACATTTGGCCAGGCTCCAATGATGTGATGCAGCTTGCATGAGATACACTTATCAGGGTGGCTCTGCAGACTCGTTTGTCATACGCGACAAAACCACACGTGAATCATAATTAATTTTCACTTAGGAAACTCGAAGTTAATTTAAGTTAGGTTGCATACTTTTTGCATATATTTTAAAAGAAATATCTAATGACAATGACGCCTTTAAATGTAAAAGTGTGCTGGCAACAAGAGGAAGCATTTACATTTCAAACACTTAAATTGGCAATACATACTTTGGCTATAAGCAATGACCTCCATATGTTCAAGTTTAATAGCCTAGAGTTTTGTACTTACCTGGAAAAAAAGGTTGGTAAGAGTTCTAACACTAATCTAAAATTAACTTGGCCCAGAATAAGAATCTTTCAATACATATTCTTGATTTATATTTTTACAATTATCAATTTGGACTTAATACAAAATATATAATTTTCACCATATTTTAATCATCCTCCGTATTGACAAAAACAATTCTGATATGGAAGCTTTAATTGAGTATCTGCATAGAACACATAATGGAAATATGATTGAAAAAAATACAGTTATTTAGCTATAAATAACATCACAAGTACAAATCAACATGTTGTATTTTCGAGCAGACAAACACATAATAGTATAATAATAATTACAATAATAATAATAATAACAATAATAATAATACTAATAATGCTAATAATGATGATGATAATAACAATAATAATAATAATAATAAGAAGAAGAAGAACAATAATAATAACTATAATGATAATAATAGTAATAACAATAATACAAACTATAATATTAATAATAATAGTAATAATAATATTAATAGTAATAATAATAACCATAATCATATTATTATGGTTATATTATTATAAGCTAATAATAAGTATACTAAATAATACTCATTATAGTTGTATTGCAATTAGTTACTATGCTTTTTATGATTAGTATTATTATTATTCTTATTAATTTAATTATTAATTTAAAATATATATACATTTTTTTAAACACACTGAAACTAGACAAAACATATGAAACAAAGAAAAAGTCATTAAACCTCATGAATAGGTATCCGGAGTATTCAAATATTGGCTCTAGTTAGCCTAATTCATGTTTAATGATTTGGTTATGATGCCCATAAGACAACCCAGTCTAATGGAATGGTGAGAAAATGTAACCTATGGATTCGTACAAGTTTACAGCTCTGTGCAATAATTGTTGGTGTGCCACAAGACACCCACTGGCCAAATCATGTATTAAATTGAAGTATATCTTCCGGGCCTGCACCACGTTTTTCACATGAAGAATTAAGGTCATTTTGGTCATTTGAGGTGAAGATTCCCATGCTTATCTATAGTGCTTTTAAAGGGCGGATCCGGTCAGAGGGAAGCAGATACAGACAGCATCACCACAAACACGTGCCTGTGTGTTTGTATATTATTACATTCTATTTGTATGATTGTTATTATGGAATCCAGCAGAGTAATTTC
>CALSBZ010034471.1:0-17536 GCA_943591055.1 Gobionotothen gibberifrons
AGAGGAGGGACTAGAGAAGGGACTAGAGAAGGGACTAGAGAAGGGACTAGAGAAGGGACCAGAGGAGGGACTAGAGGAGGGACTAGAGGAGGGACTAGAGGAGGGACTAGAGAAGGGACTAGAGAAGGGACTAGAGGAGGGACCAGAGGAGGGACTAGAGAAGGGACTAGAGGAGGGACCAGAGGAGGGACCAGAGGAGGGACTAGAGGAGAGAGGAGGGACTAGAGGAGGGACTAGAGGAGAGACTAGAGAAGGGACTAGAGGAGAGACTAGAGGACGGACCAGAGGAGGGACTAGAGAAGGGACTAGAGGAGGGACTAGAGAAGGGACTAGAGAAGGGACTAGAGAAGGGACCAGAGGAGGGACTAGAGAAGGGACTAGAGGAGGGACTAGAGGAGGGACTAGAGAAGGGACTAGAGAAGGGACTAGAGGAGGGACCAGAGGAGGGACTAGAGAAGGGACTAGAGGAGGGACCAGAGGAGGGACCAGAGAAGGGACTAGAGGAGGGACTGGAGGAGAAACTAGAGGAGGGACTAGAGGAGGGACTAGAGGAGGAACTAGAGAACCCAGCTAGCGGGGAACGTTCTCACAACTTTGGCTAACGTTACCTATTGGTTCTAATAAGGTTTTAAAGAAACGTTTTAATCTGATGTTCAAAGAACCTTTTTAGGATGTTTATCTTTTCAAATAATGTTCCTATGAGGTTTAAGGTTAACTAAGACATAACGTTTTAACTGCAACATTCAGAGGATGTTTTCAGGATGTTATTGAGGCCTGAGATGACAGAAAGTTTGTTTATAAAACGTTCCTTTAAAGGAGCAGTAGGTACGTTTGAGAAACCGCCTGGAGTGCACACAAATTCCAAAGTACACAACCGAAAATAATCCGCCCCTTCCTTCAGACTTCCTACAGAGCACCTCCTCCAACACACATGAACGCGCACAAGATCATGATAATGAATGTAAAACAAATGTATAACACAGTTATTGTCAGTGCTTATATTTTTTAAGCTAGCATGTTTGTTTTGTGAAAATGTATTACAAATGTTACGTCTAGCTGAGAGCAGGCTGCGATAACGTTACATATCAGCTCGGTGTGCTCCATAAATAGTCGCCATAGTTGAAAAGCAACTCCGATATTGACTCTGGTATGACTTCTCCTAGTTTCCACTTTCTTTTTCTTCATAATTTGCTCCATTACAGTTTTTCTTTTGCGACCAGTAGATGATGTTTATGCAAACTCTGCCATGGTGAACGTTAGGGATCGACCGATATGGCTTTTTCAAGGCCGATACCGATACCGATTATTAGTAATCAAGGAGACCTATAACCGATATTTGGAACCGATATATATATATATTTTTTTCTTCCAGTAAAATCAGAAAATCTTGGTGTCAAAATGTAGAATAACACAAACTCCAACACAACATCTTTGAAATGCATTTAAGCATATATTATGTTTAACCTTTTCAAACATCTTACAACTGGTTTCCTCTCTGTGCCCTTTTCTTTAGTGCAGCCATATGCAATGAGTTAGAGAGTCAAGAAGTGGGGCTGCAGGCTGACATGCTTAACTTACAATAATGCTTAATTTATTATATCAAAACAATGCCTGTCTATCTAACATCCCAATGAGCTGCTTGCAACTGCAAAACACTAGTGTTAGCTAATGTTTTGCAAACTATTAAAAGTGAGGCTATTACAGTAGACCTAACGTTAGTCTAGTCTAATATTTTGCTAAACATTTGCTAGATACATGTTGGCTAGCTATGAGCTTCACATATCAACCTGAAAAAAGGGAGGCTTCACTCGCAGCCCCCCCCCCCCCCCCGCACCACAGTTACTCCGCTGCGAGACGCTGCATGCACCCCCAACTCTGACTGACTTCCTGTGTAACTGGGAAACTGATAGAATTGGATCATAAGATCGTGGTGTATTTGCAACTTCAGCTGAGGGGATAGGGATGTTTATTGAACTTCGGTTGTATAGCTCTGCCGCTCAGCGCTGCTGCTTGCTTCAGTCTGTGTCTGCGATCTTTCGCACCTGCCTGTAATCTGAGAAGGTCCCGCCTCTCTGGCTGGCTCCCGCCCGGAAAATCTTCAGAGTTGATTGACACTTCAGTAATAGCCTATCAGATAGTGCTGTGGGCGGGACATTGCTCGTGTACACAGAGTGGTGACTGCAGCTGCAGCCAGAGAAACGGCCGCTTCAGAGCCAAAGCTTTATCGGCAATTTGATTAAAAAAAAGGCCGATACCGATAATCGGTCAAATGCGGAATATCGACCCCTAGGCTGACAGACAGGTCGGCCAACCAGTTATTTTAGCCGGCCCGGCTAAAATAATTGGTCGTAGTTTTTACAGTATTACGGCTTCCACAGATGACATATTTTTTATGGATTTTTTTTCAAAGCACTTAGAATATTCATTGCTATCAGGATATTAAGAGCATTCCATGGAATATCACAAAAAGTGCATCTCGAGCCGGTTTCTCAAACTTACCTACCCCTCCTTTAATGTGATATGTTAACAAAGGTGGAACGTTTTGCCTGCAACATTCTAAGGATGTGTTTTGGACGTTGTTGGGTAACACATTAAAGATGTTCTTTATAAAACGTTCCCTCAATGTTACATGATAACAAATGAAGAACATTCTCCAAGAAAATGTTTTCAGGATGTTATTCTTTTTTTATAAAACGTTCCTGTTATGGCAAATATTAACACGGTCATGGTCAACTTCGAAACCGAAAAGCGACTAATTTGCATCACTGATAACAACATAGTATCGTTTTTTTAAATATTTATATATAATAAAAAAGATAAAACGAAAACATGCATTTTGCAAAAAATGTGATGAACTATTTCTAACTTGAACCCATATCTCCATTCTGCAAACATTGATTTTGGTAGATCATGATCTGCCTAGCAACAGGATTCAAACACTTTATATTTCTGGTTATTTTAGACTCATATTTTACTCAGGTTTTGTGTTAAATGTCCACCCTAAAACACAGCTGTGATTGATATCAAGTGTCTCAGTGTGGAGGATTGATCATTTCTACCCATACATCTGGAGTATTATGGGATGGATCCTGTAGAAACAGACCTGATGAGCTTCTGACTTCTGAGATTTCACAGAAAAAGCCTTAAAGGAGACTTGAGGGAGGATTTCATGAGAATAGAAACCACCTGTTGTGTTTTGTGTTTCACGCACAGAGCAAACAAATATTTGTTTATTGTGGCGTTTTTCTTTTTGAAACTCAAACACGTTCTCCTCTTTATATTATAAATATCTTTATGAATAAATACAGATTAAGAGATCCTCGTTAAGACTAGACGTCTGTTAACTTATAGGCTCTGAATCACCATTCATCCTAGTGTTACTTATGAATGTACAGACTTTAAATTACCTTAAAGGGGACATATCATGCTATATGCATGCCCGCCCCCTGCAGGAGAGGGGAGCGTGCTTTGAGGTCAGCTGCTGGGCTGCAGCGGGGAGAAGAGGGGGACAAAAAGAGATCTCCGTCCTCCGTGTTTTATTCTTATAGAAGTAAGAAGAGAAGTAACGGGCAGAAACCCTCCTTTTTACGCAGCGGTCCAGACATAGACTTCAGACGGCGACACATATTCAGTGTGCAGTTCCTTTGGCATTAGGGCGGGGATATCTAGATGCTTCCCAAGGTTTAACATAATGAATTGTGCTACTTTTAAAGCAAGCAGTGATGTTTTCAAATCTGTAATCAAAAAGCTCCTCAAAAACGCTATCGAAGCAGCTCCTGCCATTGCTACGTTAGTTTAGACAGTAACAACGGACTATTTTTTTAATACATATGATTATATAGAGTCATTATTCATTTGCTTTAAAGCAGGAGGAGCAAACGCTTGCCTCGGGGAGGGAGAAAAAACGCCACAGCGGAGAATAAACAGAAGGGCAACCATGGCAACCATGCAAGGGAAGTCTTCTTCGCTGCTTTTGTGGCAGACTACAGCGCCACTTACAGGCCTGGCATATGTACTACAGCGTCTCCAGCGCTTTCGAGCAGCAATGGCCGGGCCGTGGCCCAACCTCTCATTCCCCTGATAGGTGGAGAGTTGACCACTAAGCGGAGCGGCCCTTCTGTGACGTAGGAAATAATTCAAATCTGGATCAGTCTGTATCAGATCCGTTACAGACCCTTTTTTAGAGATGTGGGTATGGAGGAAAAGAGAGAGGGTTGTATTTCCTGACACTTGGTGAGTTCCCTGACACACCGGGGACACATATTCATGTATAAAAGACGTACAAGAGTGCATTTTGCATGATAGGTCCCCTTTAAATAGCTTTGTTACTTACCAAATATAAGCCTCAAATAACTTTAATGAATTGAACCTATAGGGTATTAGTGAACTTACATAGCAGCGTTACTTACAAACTCATAGGATTTAAATAACATGATATAGTTCTTTTTTTTACTTACATATAAATCTCCTAAAGTTGCTGGGTTGAAATGATGGTTGATGGGTTTATATGACATACATTAAAGCTTCAATTGACCTTGAACAGCTGCTTTGTTTAAGCTCAATTACAGGCTTTAATTTTCCTTAAATAGTTATATAACTTACTAACGTTTAGGCTTCAAGTATCCTCATATAGCCGCTTTGAATCTTCAACAATTAGGCTTTAAATGACCTTAATATGCTGCTATATTACTTACGAACGTATAGCTTTAAATGACCTTACACAGAAGCTTTGTTTCTTACAGACGATATAACTTCAGGAGGAACATGTATAATAATCACTTGTATAATATTTAGTATTATATTTTGGTTCACACTAGAAATATTTGACATTACATTTTTCACTATTTATAATTTTAGACATTTCTTTTTACATTTTGAAAGAAAACGTTTTGAACATATCGATGCAAAGATCTCCGCTATTCTGAGACCCTCTCAGTATTCCAGTCCCTTTTCAAAACTCATCTCTTCTCCTCTTGTCTACTCATAGCCCCCCCCCCCATCAATCCATGCCGGTTGATCAAGTTTGATAGTGCTATACCCCCCACCCTAACCTTCCCTTATATTGTAAAGCGATGTTGAGTCCTTGAAAAGCCCTATACAAATATAATGCAGTGTTTCCCCTACCATTGTCTTGCCCCGCGCCCCCCCTGAAATTCAAGGTGTTTTTTTGTTGTTTTTTATTTGTATTCTTTTTTAATAATACATATTTATAGCACCAAATTGCAACTAATCTATGTATTGTCACTTTTCACATTGAACATGTGCTCTTTTATTAAATAAACTAAATACTTTGATTTGAAGTTTTGAGTTTAGTGTTTTTGACCCTAAGTAACAACAACAATCCACAGCTCCTCTCTCTGCTCCAGAGGGTTTAAAACAATGAAATATCCCAACACCCCTCCCCCATAGGATCCCATAGGAAATGCATGCGTTTTTGACCCACTTTTGGAAGCTTGGGGTAGAAATTCAAAAACTACAATTCCTTAAAATGTCAATTTAAAATGTGAATGGCATGATATCCAAAACATGTTTTTGAGGAATAGCTGGAATATGAAATGATAAAAAAATGTAATTACAAAGATACTTCAAGAAAACCACCTCAGCGGGTCAAAAAAGACCCACTTATGCATCTAAGGGTTAAAGCTTGTGCACTGAATATCAACAAGTGTTTCTTAGCACTGAGGAACAGAATACTTTACTGTCATTCTCAAAGAATGCTCCTGATTACTTTCACACTGAAAGAAAAACCAAACTGTGACAACCCAACAACAACAACAACAACAACAACAGGAGACTGGGGTTACGTACTGTAACCCAGTTTCTATGAGTATAGGCGTAGCCCTCTAAGGCTATCGCTATTGGGTAATGTGTGTGTTATTTTGTTATTGTTTCTCACCTGCTGGGGTCCTGCAGCAGCTCCACGGCTTCCTTCAGCTGGTGGATCATCTCATGCTTTGACCTGCACACACAATATATATATACACACTATAAAACGGACAAGTCAAATCAAGCAATCTGATTGGTTCTTAGCCGTGATATGCTGAGCGTATACCACGGGTAGAATTGTTACTTTTCACAACAAGTCAGTATCCCTCCGAGTCTGAGAACAACAGTATACAGATGGGCTGAAAAGCTGCTTTTCAGACTGGAACAAGAAAGCAGCGGAGAAGTGACGGGGCAGAAACCCTCCTTTTCACGCAGCGGTCCAGACATAGACATCAAACGGCAAAACATATTTCGAGTGCAGTTCCTTTGGCATTAGGGCAGGGATATCTAGATGCTTCCCAAGGTTTGACATAATGAATTGTGCTACTTTTAAAGCAAGCAACGATGTTTTAAAATCTGTAATCAAAGAGGTCCGCAAAAAACCCTATCGACCAATCAGATTGCTTGATTTGACTTGTCCGTTTTATAAATATATTTACATTTCTTCCGTTACGAAACTAACTTACAAAGCATAAGATGGAAACATTTAAGATTAACTTCGACCTCCGGGGGGGTCTCACTATGGAGGAGTGGACTGAGCAGTGCCTATCTCCAAAAAGCACCTAAACGACGACATGCAGAGCTACGTGAAGAGCCGGTAGACCAACTGGAAAAGTAGCACCATTCACAAGCTTTCTGATGCGGGTCTTGTAGCAAAGCAGAGACATGATGAGCCTTAGTGGCCACAGGTGCGAAAGCTCTCTCCAGAGCTACTGGAAGCCGAGTCTCAGGGACCGGAGAAAGTGAAGCAATATTCTCGCCACGCCAAGCAACAGCCTAGAACAGGGGTGCCCAACCAGTCGATCGGTCGATCGCGGGGAGATTCCCAGTCGATCGCGAGATGTGTCTAAAAATAGAACAACAATATTCAGTTTTATCATTAATGTCCGATAACATAATCTTCCTGTGCCAGAATAATGCACTTGAACGCATCAAAGCTTTGTGATTGGCCGGCGTGACCCCATGTGTTGGGGCGTGGCTGGTGGGCAGTGGGCACTATTTCGCTGACGTTGTCCGTGGCAACAGGAGTGACAGTCCGCACACACAAGACCGCGGAGGATGATTATTTTTGTATCTATTCCAATTCAAAGTCCATCTGTCTCATCTGCAATGCGAGCGTGGCTTTATCGAAGAAGGGTCATTTCGGAGCGGCATTTCAAAACAGTGCACAAACGCTCCGAGAGGGAATTCCCTCCTAATTCTGCCCTACGCTCCCAAAAGGGGAGGGGCCTGAAAGGACAGCTGAATGCCAGCAGTCCATTTTCACCAGGCCCAACAACAAGAGCAAGGCTGCTACCATAGCATCTTATCGTGTCAGTCACGTTCTTGCGAAACACATGAAGTCTTTCAAAGACGACGAAGTTGTGAAAGAAGCTTTCCTGGAGGCTGCCGAGGCGCTTTTGGGGACAGTAAAAATAACATTTCAACAGGTTTTTCATTAATAAAAACTCAAGTTGGATACCGTTATTAATCAGCTGTAAGTTTTTGTTTGTTTGAATTTATTCATTATAATTATTGTACAAAATGGTATAAGAATGCAAACTTAAATAGATTATAGTCTATTATCAATTCAGGTTAAGAAACTAGTGTTGCTTGCATCCTATTTTAAAGGCATTTCTTTTTATATAAAATGCAACAACAAAAGGGTTTGGTTCTATTAATGTTGTCTTTTTTATTGCACTTCAGATCTGAGTTGTCTATCAGTAAGCCAAATTTATACTTTTGTAGCAACACTATTTTTATATAATGGCAAAGAAAGGGTTCAGAGTATTTTCTTTTTGTCCTGTGTCATATGTGGCAGCACTGTTCAATGTTTCTTGAAAACATTACCCACTGTATGTGACGTGTGAATAACCTCCAACTCTGTATCAACAACAATGTTGTGTAGCTTCAGTTAAATACTTGTATGTGTGCAGATTAGAAAGAGGTAAGATAAAGGATCTGCAGTATTTTATGAAGTATTAATCGTACAAAGGTCAGTTTTATACAAGTAGAAGTGTGTATTCACCTGGTAGTAGGCTGTCAGTAATGGCTACGCCTCTCTATTTGGACTGGTAGACCTCGGCAGACTGGCAAATTTAAAAGTAGCCCTCGGTTCAAAAAAGGTTGGGCACCCCTGGCCTTGAACAACCTCAACCTATACAAGTAACCACGTAAGCCATGCTACTGATGCTGGACAGTTTTTCAGTGGCTGCACAATAAACGGCAACATACACATTAATGTAAATAAATAGCCAAATAATGGATCAACGCTCTCTGTCTACCATGTTCGCTAGCTGGAAAATCTTTATTATTAAAAGAACGCCAACAAAACCAGCAGTTGTGCGTTATGCAAAATGTTCTAAAACAAACTGATTTTGGAGTTTGATGGCATTTTTGGAACTTTCACTCTGTGACATAACCCTGTATTCGGATGCGAATGTTGCCACACACATATTATTAAAAACTGCGTAATTTGGCCGATTTTTGTAACGGTCAACAAAACCAGTCATCCACATGTTGTCTGTGGTTAGACTATTTGAATCTGCCATCGGTTTTAACACTTGTAATGGCCTACTTATTTTAACTGTATTGTTCCCTGTTGGCACAAATTAGACCAGGCGTGAGCATGTCTTCAGGTGCATGTTTGTCAATCTGTAGACTGCGTCTTGGGCACACACATCTCGGTTGTGTAAATACACACTCCCTAACTTTTTTAATACATCCTTGGCATCTAGATTGCCCTGCTGTGATTCTTCTTTATGTGCATTACCCAATAATAATCCCATTTCCTTTTCTGCCTTGGAGATGTAGGAAATGATATAGACAACACATGCATAGGCATTGACCGCATACTGAATGTCCATATTGGCATTCCAGCATTTTAACAGTGGTTTGTTGTATTGATTAATCCAGACTTCGCCAATTAGTCTTCTCAATACAACGTGTGTCTTTCTACCAACCAATTTGTAAGCAGCCTCGAAGATCGCTTGATTAATCACCACACTTTCAAATAATTGTTGTACATTTTCGTCTGAAAGAGCCTTTTTGACGGAGTTCAGAATTTTAACTGCAAACTCCTTCTTCTCCTTTTTTTCGGCCAAAGACTCTACTTTTACACACTCGCATGGTGTCAAGTTACATATACATTCTGCTAAGCATTCATCTTCACTGCTGCGACATATAAATGTACTAGCAGTAGCTGGCCTGGGGAAATTTAATCGACAAACAGTGTTTTTTTTCTTACACGTTTTAGAGTGTCGTTTTGAATGCTGTTGCACAGATGTCACAATGTCCTTTAACGGCTCATCTTGGGATGGTAATTCACATGTCACATATGTGTCGATGAATTGAATCTTCATCTGTATTCTTATCAATTTTGGGTGCATTCTCAATCCAAAACAACCAATGCACATGAGGTGAGCCACGCTGCTGAAATTCCACGCGATAGAAATAGTCTACAATCTTGCCAATTGGGTGTGAAGGGGACCTAAGAACTTCGTTCAAAAAACAATTCCATCTATAGTCAAACATCCTTGCCGCTGTCACAGGATTACGACGCAAGAGTTCACATCTATCTGCCCAATCAAAATCTTCAGCGGTCTGTGTTCTACCTTCCTGTTTTAAAATAGCGTTGAGTAGAATTGCCCACCTCAGATCAGCCGAAGAGAATGAACAAAACCAGGTAGGCACACCAAGTTGACGCACACAAGCTAGGAGGTCATTCTGTGCGCACTGCCAACATGCTGGAGTACCTCTAATAGGTGAGAGAAAACGAAAGCCATCATCAAATTGCAACAGTTTTCTTATGGTTTCCTGATTCAACAAATTATCTTCTATCGGTTTGGATGGAAAGCCTGCTTTGCCTTTTCGCAATGCAATAGACACACTGGACAATACCTGTTGCACCTCAGACAAATACTGAGCATAAAAAATGTCTTCTATATTTTGTGCAAACCTAACATCAGCATTTAAAACACGCGTATTCAAATAGCGTGCTAATGTTATCTTGCAGGGCCTCGAATCATGGTAGGTGTTAATGTCCAGTGGGAACAATACAGGAAAGCATTTAGCTTCGTTGGAAATGTCTGCCAACAGCCTCACAGGACTATTACCCTCTGCTGGAGCGACATGTAATGTACTATCAAAATACTGATCCAACACTTCCTGTCCAATATCAACAGGCATCAGACATGTGTCCTGAAACATGCAATGCTGTTGCCTGTCGTGTAAAAGCTCATCATCAGCATTAGCATCAGACGTTTCGTTAGTTGGCAAATCCATCAAGGTCGAATTGTCTACAAAGTCATCATCCTGTTCCCTCCATAACTCATGAAGCAGAGCGTCATCAAGTTCCTCGGGAACCCTTACAGGAATGCATGAACTTTCTTTTGCAGGACTACTGCCTTCTGCTGGGGCCATGTTCAGTTCTCTATCTGAAACCTGATCCGCAATTTCCGGATCAGTGTCCACAGCCATCAAATCCATGTCCTGAAACAAACATGGCTGTTCCTCAGCAGCCTCTGATGATGTTTCCTTGGTGTGGGTTTGTTTATTCTCTTCTTCCTCCCTATCAAGTTTTATTAAATTGAATATCCCTATAGTGCTTATTCCTTCTTTTTAAATATTTAAATGAACGCTTTATGCGCATTGGGTCTGCAAATTGATATTTAAAATGACCTTTGAAGGTCAATTTACGCTTTAACTTTATTCGTAAGATGGAACCTTCCACCCTTGAGCGGGGGAGCAAATTGGTAGTTTGGACGATATTGGCTGGAACACACGTCACCGGTCCGTGTACTCCATTTTGCCCACCTTTGGGCAATGCCACCATCTGCATAATGGTATATTTTTGGCAATTAAATGCTGCTCTATGCTGTTCAAACAAGCCAATTCTGGGGGAATGGGGTCTACTGCCAAATTATTTAGAGCACATTCAGGTGGCATCACACCTCTCTTAAGTTTCTTATCGCAGTTGCTACAGATCCAAAGCTGCCCTCTCCCAATTTCAATCCAAACACAGGGTACTTCACAGTCATCGGTACATGTGTTTACAAATCTTTCTCTGATGCATTTATTAACTAGTTTTTGATCCTTATATTTCTCTTTTTTACACTGCAAGGCCTGCGATTCAAATAACAACCTCTCACAGCAGCTACATACAAAAACTGGTCCATTCTTAACTTTGGCCAAAAACTGCTGCATTACAATGTCAAATAACTCTCTATTTTTTTGCATTTGTTGCCTCTTCAATTTGTTGCTAGCTGCTACTCGCTTCTTATAATCTGGATTACCACGATACCTTTTTGAACTCATGGATTTTACCTTCTTTCTATGCAATGTATTTTGCTTATATTTACGTTTGTTAAATGCTATAACCTTCTCTCTATGTAAAACCTTTAGTCTATAGTTCCAGTGTTTCCCATACATTGATTTATTTGCGGCGGGCCGCCACAATTAAATATCATCTGTCACAAATGGATCTCATAAAGAAAATTAAAAAAATATTTATTCTTTTTTTTTGGATGGATAGTGAGGTGGGCTGATGATCGGAAGGTTGTGAGTTCAAATCCTGCCTGGAACACCACTACTAGTGTGCCCTTGAGTAAGGCACTTCGCCCTCGGTTACTCCAGGGAGAATGTCCCTGTAATTTGTCATTGTAAATCTCTTTGGAATAAGGCGTCTGCTAAATACCTTAATTGTAAATTGTAAATTATATTTTTGGGAGAATAAACCCCACAGATCCTCAACTCCGGTGTGTTTCACTCATTAACAACACAACACAGAGCAACAAGAACGTTGTCTACCATGAACTTGCATGTATTATCTTATTTGAGGCGGGGGTGGATGCGTGGACCACCCGAATAGGTTAAGGGGCGTTTGGCTTTTCTTGCCGGGGGGGGGGGGGGGGGGGGGAACACTGAGTTCTGTTTGCTTAATGCTTGAACCCTTTCTTTATGCAGCTCATCGTCATGATATTTATCTATTTTTGTTCCTTAATCCTTTCCTGGTACACTGTGTTACTTTTATAATACAGTTTCTTTATTGAGCTGTATCTCTTTTTGAAATATGTTGAACGCCTTCGACTACAGCTGGCAACACTCTCTGCATTATCTGTAACCCCACCCTTCCCTGTACAGATATAAACACGGCTACGCATATACTGTGTCTCTAGCAAACCACCCACTTTACACAATTTAAAGCACGTTTGTTCATCATAAGGTATGATACAAACCACTGGCTCAAAATGATTTTTATCAAAATGTTTCAAGTATATTTTTTCTTTTGAAAGCATTGCACAATTACAAGTGTATTTGAGCCATTTTTCCCCCCTGCAGATAAAAATGTCCACTCCAAGAGCATTTGCTGTCCCTTGGATTTCTACATCTGTGGCACAATGTCCTACATACTTCATCTGAGACTTCTCAATGTAGTCTGAAATTGAAGCAGATCCCCCGACTACTTTAGTTTGTTCTGCGTGATTCATCATATGCTTTACAACAGTCGTTCTAATCTTTCGATGGCTCTTCTGAGAACCACTGACAACATGAGCTACCACTCCGAAGAAACTATTAGCGTCCTCTTTTATTTTTTCGGTCTTACAGACCACACCTAGGGACCCAGTTACTGTCGCTGCAAATGTCCATATGTATTCAAACACGTTTTCAAGGCCTCTGAAATACAAAACAACACTACGCCCCTCACCATCGCGCATCCCAGACGCACTGCGTGCATGGGAGTCGACCACTGCGTAGTGTCCACCTTGACCAATGATGGCACATGTACCGCACATCCTTTCCAGTCCGCATTTTAGAGTGGTGTGCACACCCTCATCAATGAGATCCCCCTCAACCACATCGACATCTCCAGACACAAATAATAATATGAGACTAATTTGAGCTGCTTTCACAGAAAGGCTTGTAATGCTAAACTTCTGTGCATTCAATTAATTATTGAGATTCCTGATGTAAAGCATCAGGTCATTAGGGCATGTGTTGAACACAGCCACAGATGTGCCAAAACTGGATGCTAACCCAGACGCACCACGTGTGCCACAATCAACGACTACAATACAGTCATTGTGTTTAATGATTGCACTGGCTGCGGAATTTAGGATCAACAGACACATGCCATCCCTGGATAAGTGTTCAAGCAGCTTCTCCGACAATACCTTATCCGCTTCAGACAAATGAAATTCGCCGTACACTGGCAGACCCATATTGACGTTCCACTTACGTCCAAACACACTGGTCTGCTCAACCAACAACATATTGAATGGAACTCAAAAGAGAGGTTTCTTGTCATTGTGTACACTTGAAACAACGTTGACTGCATGCAGGCTAACAACTGAAACTAGTTTAACAATGAGCAAAAGTAACAATGTCAATAAATTAGCATGATTCATTAAAATGTCACTTTGAAAGCACATCCTTCACACAAAGAGCACAGACCTGCTGCTCCACAGCAACTGTCCCTCTACTGGTAGGTGGCCGTAAAATCACCTCCACAACCATGGGAGCTGCCTCCCCCTAAAAAAACAAAACAATTAAGTAAACTTCAGAATAAATAACACCACCAATATTTGTGTAACTTCTTAGTTTTAAACAAGTCCTATATTGCCTTTAAAAAATAAGAAAACAAGAACAACCTGTCGCTTTGCCAGGGTCCTCTTGGAGGCAGGAGCCCTCTGCTTCAGCTCCATCTTTGCTTTCTAACGTAAGGAAAACAAAATCATTAATCCTCCACTAATAACTCCTTATGGACAGTATAAGTTGTCCTCACTGTAATACATTTAAAGTTTGTCAGGAAGGATACATGTTATAATAGAGCATCAACCAACATACAAAGCAACAAACTAATTACCTTTTGCCGTTTTGGAACCGGCGGTGTGCACTCATCAGGGCCAGGAGGATGACTAATTTTGTCCATCTCAACCAACATTGCACTGCTGAACCACACAGGTGTCAGTGGAAGATAACTCTCGTCCAATTCCTGTGAAATAAAAATGAAGAAACACTGTTTTAGAAAAAGAAAAGAAAAATGCACATATAAACTGCAATAAACATACCCCAATGATTTCAAAGCATAATACAAAGTTGACCTACCTCCTGCTGAACAGTCCCTGCTTCTTTAAGTGCATCGATGGACTGCTCAGGTTCATCGTGTTGGCTCCTCTGTAAAGATAAATAGCATAGCTTGTGTTAATCCAATGGGTACTCTTCCACCATTATCACTCTTATTGAAAGATGTCAACCACACAATTACCTTCCTGCCCTGGCCGATAACGGTCCACTTGGAAGGATCCAGTTGCGGTGATTTGGCAACCTCTTCTTTGACAATCACCCTTGGAGTGACTCTCCTCGCAGGCGGTGATCTTCTGTGGACAACAGGAGATGGCTTCGGCTCGGCTGGAACAAGTTGCATATATGCTGCGTTCCAGATCAAACCGATCAGGATTGGCATTCCCGCACTGTCACTCAAGTGCACCTGCAAAAACCAGCAAATAAAAATACATTTACAAATAGCACATAACATTCAATATGTTTTTTCAAGAACGGAACTTGGAATTTCAACTACAAAGAAGTATACAGAGAAAACGTTTCCATTTGCCATGTCACTCACGCCATCTCTGCTCCACAGGTCAAGTTCTTTCCAAGGGAAGTACTCGGCAATTGGTGTGTACTTCACGCCTAAAAAACACCAACAACATCAATTACTAACATATCCACACAGATATTATATTTTGCTCTTTTAAAAAAAAGAATAATGAAAAATAGGAAAATTATAACAAATATTTACGGTACTTGAACCTAAATATTTGTTAAACATACCCATACATGCCGCAACACGACGAAATTCCTGACGCATCATGTCTTGGTAGTCAGGGTCAACGGTAAGGCGCGGGGGGAAGTCCAAGGCAAAAACCTAATCAAAGTTACAGTTGTCAAACTACAAAGGTACGCTATTTTTCACAATTTGTTGATAAAAATGTACATTTCTCAGAAATACATAAACATACAACCACATGGATAAGAATAGAAAATGTAATATTATAAGAACTATAATAAATACAATAAAAAATAAGCAAGGAGCTTTGCAAAATCCTCTCCTGCTTCAACGATGGTCCTGCTGGATGTCAGGTTGTTGCTGGGAGCCATCACACACACTGCATCTGGTGTCCTAGGCAGCACAGCATTGGCTGCCTCGGTTCGCAGCTGGGTAGCGCATGCCCCCGGTGTGGACATGGCACCAAAGGAAAACCTTCCCTCTGGCATCTTCACAATTCCATCGACGATGGAACGGAGATGTGAAGGTCCAACAAGGAGGACAAACTGTAACAACAGAAGACATTATTTCAAATTAAAATCACTAATGATTACCCAGACTTTGTTAACAAAATCTGAAAACAATTCATACTCCCTTGTCTGGAGACTGGGCTGGTATGACCAATTTGTGTTGTCGTCCGGTCAGGGACGAAATTGGCCATTTCTGCACTTTATGGCGGTCACCTGTACCGCCGGCGGCTATTTAAAAACAGAGAAAATGACACCGACATTAAACTTAATGAACCTTTACAATTATTAAATTATGTAAGCAATAATAACACACCTTCCTACAATAACACCTGTAAACGGGCACGTGCAGAGGATTTTAGAAGGGAAAGGGCTCAAATGCATAAAGGGTCACACCGGTGATTGCATTTTAAAATGTATATATTTAAAACAAATCCATGTTTCAAATACTGCTTCATGACAGTTATCTAAAAATGAATGCAAAGAAATTAAGTGTATTTCAGTAAATTCATAACTTGCTTGCTTGCCCACAGAGGGGTGTATGTGTGCACGTGCCTGCCTGTAAAAAATGCACATTCAAACACATTTTACAATGATACAACAAAAATGGACACCCTAAACATATACAAAATTGAATGACAAAATCCTCGACTACTTACGTGCAAAACTGGCATTGCCAGGCCGCTGATGTCCCACACGCCTCCCAGCCACGCGCAGCTTTGCAGCCTGGGAACGGCGGGACGATTTACCACGTGGCATCTGAAAGTATGTAGGCATTGTTATAATTAATAAAGACATTAGCAGACCCTTTAAATAGTACAAATAATTACACAATTACTTCTTTCAATTGCAACAAAAGCGTACAAGTCTATTAAACTGTTAAGCCCCAAAGCCCCCCTCGGCGGGGGCTTTTTTTTGTTTTTCACGACACTGTGTCTCAAGGAACCTTAATATTTAATAAACTATGAATATTTTATATCCATATAACGGGGAAAAACTCAAAAAAAGTATTTTTGTGTGTGTGTTTTTTTTTTAAAACACACACACCATACACTGGCCCTCTGAATTAGCCCCGAGCAAAAAATGCTAACCTATTACCGCACCGACAATCACTCCAAGCTCCCTTATTACTTATCCTAGCTCTGCACATCCAGCACATCGTTTATGATCATAAAGACACAGAATCTAACGGTGCCAGCCTCAACACTGAAAGATACAAACTCACAACAGGGGAAGCGAACACAGACATCACAACACGTACCTTCATGGAGATTTTACGGGACATCGTCTCACCGTAGCTGTCAATCTGATCATTAGAGAGTTCAATGGCATTCAAACAAGAAAAAACGCTGCTGCAACGGTTAATCCATAGGTTGAGAAAGTATGGGCAATCTCATTTTTTTCATTTATAGTCCATAATTCCATATTGATGGCAAAACCGGAGACCAAAAGTTAGCTGCTAATGGTAGCCGCCTGCTGCTGCTATTTCCCATGTATTGACTCACGCAGCACCCTAACAAACAGATATGACCAAATAAGGACTATGTGGGACTTCCCCTCGATTCTATTGGCTCTGACGGTCAGAAAGAGATGTCACATGTCAAAATCGAGCAAGGGGGGCCAGATATAGGTCAAATCCACCCAAATGACCCCAAAAGAGGGTTTTTTTTTCTAAATGTCTCTAAAAAGGTCAAATATCACTTGTTTTGCATCAATCTTGATACAGGGTACTTATTATATATTGTACTTTGGATTCCTAAAGCTTTTAGTCTACTAACCCATCATCCAAGGTTAGTTTTCACTATAAGTACAAAATATTTTATAATATTTTTCTATAATTTACAGTTTTTTACCATGTTCAATCTGAATTTTCTTTAAAATAAAAAACATCTATATTGATTCTGACTTTTCTACATCCAACTCACAGGTTTATCATTAGTTTGAGAAAAGATGATTAATTTAACCCTTTTAGAAGGGAAGATATGGTCATTTGTTCTGGGAATGTCATTTTCGAGCCTGAAACATGAAAAACGGGGCTTAACAGGTTAATAGTTGATGCATCCTGTTCAACCTAAATGTACTTACTGTAACTGGTCATGAGATAAAGCTGGGTGGTGAAGATAGATGAGTAGGTGGTGAAGAAGGTAGATGAGTAGGGGGTGAAGAAGGCAGATGAGTAGGTGGTCAAGGTAGATGAGTAGGGGGTGAAGAAGGCAGATGAGTAGGTGGTGAAGGTAGATGGGTAGCTGGTCAAGGTAGATGGGTAGCTGGTCAAGGT
>CALSBZ010034482.1:0-14058 GCA_943591055.1 Gobionotothen gibberifrons
TACTTCAGGATCTACTACCTGCAGCAAGTGCTGATAAAGGGTCTAAAGTGTTATTAATGTGATAATAAAGTGCTACTGAAGAGTGTAAAGTGTTAATTAAGGGTAAAGGGAACATACCTGCTCTGTGTATCCGAAGCTGAGGCTGTAAAACAGCGTCCAGAAGTTTCTGGAGTCTCTTGTTCTCCTCTTTGGAAAGAGACAGCTCCTCCTCGTATTCGGCTATCGCTTTTTCAAACAAAGCAAATGTCTCTTCAGTAGCAGCAGTGAGTCGCTGCTTCTTCAACGACAGCAGCATTTGGACTTTACTCATGTTTACTAGATCACATTTTCCTGCAAGCTCCGTTAAACACACCGTTTCTCTCTCCATCAAACTCTCAATCTGACTAGCGTTGCTAACGTGTTTCCAGCTAGCATGCTAAGCTAGCTCCTATAGTCCGAGGTAAACGCTAGTGATGTTACGTATTGCGCCGAGGCTTCCGAGCGTGTGTCGAGTAATCCCCGAAGCTTTTTGTGAAGCATGTATCGAGGCTTGTATCGTTTTGTGCCAGTGACGTCACCGATGACAAACGAAGCCTCGCTACCTGTCAATACCACGTGACTGCTTCAGAAAGCGATTCAGATCGGTTGAACCGTTGAACCACAACGCTCATAATACCCATGGATGTATAATGAACCATATTACCCCTCCTGTAACCGGGCCGTGTGACACGATGGAATTAAGAGAGCTCAGACCCTCACTTATTTAGAGGTCGGAACATGTCATAAGTATAAATAAATAAAAGCATAAATAAATGTAGGAATAAAAACATGAATAAATACAGGAATAAATATAATTCAGTGTTTTCAGGTAGATTCAGTGTGTGTGTCCTGTGGCTCAGCTGGAAAGCAGTTGACTCATGATGCAGGGTCCCTGGTTCAACGACTCGTCAATGCGTCTTTTATTTTATTTTATAAAAGCCACAGCTAAATTAGATAATGCAGTTAATAAATGTAGTCTTTGATATGTTTTAGCCTTTCTCAGGCTACCACATGGTTAAGTTTACGAATATTATTAAGGAATACAAATCCCTCTTTGCAATGTTTACCAGCCTCTTTAGGCTTTTCAATCACAATCATTAAACTGGAATAAAAACAATATTGTTAACATGAAAATATGATTTTATGTTCGTTGTTTAGAGTTATTCTAAGGCTTTACTCATTGGGAACTCGGTATGAGATAGAGCACACTATTGAGATGTCCAATCTGCCTGTTTTACACACTTTGACCAACAGGGGGGTTTGTGTTCAAATGAAGCCCATGATGAAGCCTCATGAGATGAACCCTTTTGCGAACCAATTGGCTGGAAAGCTTCAAAGCTTCATAAGGCTTCATCTCGCCATCACTAGTAAACGCTCCATAAAAAAGAGCACACAGTTCATTCAGAGGTTTATCCAAACACACAGATGATGGATCAGTAGTGCTGGAGCATTGTATGTGTTCACTACTGTGTCCTCCTCTCTCTCCCTCTCTTCTCTTCCCGGGCTGCGACCCGATAACACCTGCTTTGCTGCTGCTCAATAAAGCCAGCTTTGTTCCTCAATTGCGCCGCCTCTGACTCCATATCCTTTGGCACTACAGTATAAATTGAGGAGTGACTCCCGTGAGGTTCATGTATTTTCTTCACTCCGCTGGAAAACTGCTCTCATGTCAAGAAGCATCAGATCAGTGCATGCACTGCATCGTCCAATCAGTGAGCGATACACAGTAAGGGGGCGGGGCGAGTATCTGAGGATTTCATCGGAGGATGGTCTGGTGGTTCCTCGATTATCGCTCCTCCATTATCGCTCCTCGCTCCTCGCTCCTCCAGCAGAAATAAGAGCCATGGGACGCTACTCAAGATGGCGCAGACAAATCAACTCCCGGTGAGACCGAGGACCGAGGAGCGGGGAAATGAAAATAGTCGACCTGAGAAGCAGCCATTGAAGTCAATGGAGAGGAAAAGGTTATCTTTTGATCCCGTTTGAATTGTGCCACGAATTACACATATGATGTTTGTCAATCTTAAACAATCCCTTCCATGTAAAAAAAGTCACAGTTTGTCGTAAAACTGTTGAAATATAAGACTATAAAAATATGCAACTAGGAAGACTACAAATCCCAGAGTCGCGTAAGTGATGTCACCATTGTTTTCCTCCATTAAGAGATAGCTATGATCAGCGCTATATAGATATCATATCATCTATCTATATGGCGCTGGCTAAGATAAGATAACTTTAACAAGATGCCTGTGTGCTTAGTACCAGGTTGTTATCATACCAGCAATGGGTCTTGCTCGTTCTTTCGCCTCCCGTCTGATGAAAGGACCAGGAGTGGCTGGATCAAGTTAGCCACCTACCTAGCTAGTAGCTAGCACGTTAGTTAGCATTACACCCTTGTCATTTTTATTAGCCTTAACATTAAGTAACCCAACATGTTAAACAGTAAGAGTAGTAGTCATATTTCGTGAACCCTTTGAAGAGTGCTGTCACAGCGGTGTGATCATTCTATAATACACAACTTAAGCCTGGGGGAGAAATGCTAACGGTAACGCTAGCATCCGCGATCTGTTCTACGTCATGCTATCTGCACAAATGGTTGACATTAAACATTAAAAAGACCAGGCAGTTAAAGTAAGCAGATATTGTTCTAAACTATATTAAAATGAAGCATGTATTATTCTAAACTGTTTTAAGGTAATCATGTATTATTCCAGACTGTTTTCAAGTGATCATATATATATAATCCTCTTTATTTCACTCTACTGACTCAGAAATCAGCACACACATATTCTTATCAGCACACACACACACATCCCCACTTACACGCTGACTCAGATACACACACACACACACACACACACACACACACACACACACACACACACACACACACATTCGCCTCTGTGCACACTCCTGCAGACCATCCTATGCTTAGAAACTGTTTGGCCAACTCGACCTGTCGTACCACCCGGTAGCTTCCTGCCAAGGTCGTACCGGGAGGATGCGGCTCTCCCTATGAGAGCATTGTAAGATAACAGTCAGGAGAAAAACACACACACACATATTAGAATTAGCTCACACACACACATCCCCACTCACACGCTGACTCAGACATCTAGCACACACATACATATTCTTTGAAGATTCATTTTGGGGTCCATATAATCTCAAAGCACCCATATATCTGTGTATCAATATATCCGTGTACAATGTTTGATTCTCTGGGAAAGAATAGTCTGTGTAAAATATATGCTTGTGAAACTGCTTGGTCTGTGGGAAATAAAGGGAGTAAGGGCTTTGGACAGGTGCAGAGATAAAGATTGTTATGTTCTCCAAAAAGTACCCCTTCACCAAGGACACGCTCTCTCTCGGAAGTGGAAGACTCTGCTTAAGGACATCAATGGCTGACTCACTCTGATTCGCTGTATTGGGTCCGACCCAGAAGTGAATCCAACCAGTAAGATGGGGCGGAACATCCGACTCACTTCCGCCCCCAAACATGTCTATGTAAACTGAGGCCCATTCCCAAACCGCCCCCTACACCCTACCCCTCCGTTTGCGCGTTCACGCGGAGGGTCCGCCATATTAAGGGCTGTTCCAAAGCAACGAGTGTGGAGCGGTGTGGAGGGGGAGTGGGCTATCAAGCCCTCAAACAGCGAGTCTGCATCGATGCTGACTTGAGACCGGTCTCTACCTGACCGGAGTCACGCTGTGTGTGTCCGTCAGGAAACACGCTGTTTACAAGTAGTTCCAGCAAACATCCACTGATAAACTGCGATGTTAACAACCTCATGATAGCCTCATATGTTTTAACTTAGGATCGTACCTGTGTTTAGTCTAGAGAAAGGTAAATGTGTGCATTTTATTATAAAGTTGTGTATATTTACAGACTGTTGCAAAAACTAAGAAGCTTATAAACATCAGGTTTAAAACTAAAAGAGCTTTACAAAAAAGTAACACAATTAAAGATGTTTGGAGTTTTATTTGAGTTATTAATTTACATTTTTAGTCCAAGAGATGCTGATTTGAAACCGTTGTTACATACAGTTATGGCATTTCCTGTTTCTGCCGGAGAGAGGGGAGGCCGTCCCAAAGCTTGCTGCTGTATTTACTCCCTCCATCTGACAGGAGGGAGCCTCGTTGAGCTGCGAGAGTGGCTACAGACGGAGTTCACTCCGTCACGGAGGGGTAGGGTCGAGGGAGTGGTTTGGGATTGGGCCTGAATGTTTTGTCATGCAAAATGCCTCTGGTTCGGACTGGCCGGTCCCGATATCTGTATCGCACGGCAGTGGAACTGGGGGCCCAGGGTGGACCCAGGGTACTCTGTAACTTGTATTGTGTTTTTTACCATTAAATCAGATTATTGTTATAACTTTTATTCCGGTGTTTTGAACTCCTTCTTTATTAAATCTGACCAGTCTCATCCAACGAACGGCGCGGAGCACAGGTGGGGTGAGGCCCACCACAGCTGGTTTTGCTCCAACACAGTTCAGAGAGAATCAAAGGCAGGCAGGCAGCTTTGCATGCCATTCTTCTGGACGTGTTTCATTGTGGTGATAGTGAGTGTAGTCAATCCTTTTGTTGACAAGACAGACGGACATCTTGGTGACGTGTGTTGTTCTGCCCTACCGGAGATGTAGTTAATTCAGCGTTTCACACAAACAAATGTGTTGCTTCACAGTTTTACGACACATTTACATTTTTTTGACTTGCAAAATTATCTTTTAAATTGACAAACATCATATGTGTAATTCGTGGCACAATTCAAACGGGATCAAAAGATAACGTTTCTCTCTCCATTGACTTCAATGTATATTTTTCCGCTTCCGGGGTCCCATGGGCTCCCTCGGAAGGGGAGGGACTTCGCCTCTCTATGTTGTCCATTCACTTCCGGTAAAAGTTCCTTCAAAATAAGAGTCCCGATCTCATTATTACCAAAATAAAAGTGCAAAACGAAACTTTACCATAGGAAAATATTGGCATACAAATATAATCACTTCTATAAAAAGGTAACACATTTTAAATATAGTTAGACATATTAATAAATAATTTACAGCATTTATAATTAATATCTAATTCTTAACTGTGAATGGTTTTCATTTATTTAACATTAGAAATGTATTAGTCTGGCCAATCCAAGATTCCGATCCTGAAGGGCCAATGGATCTATGGTGGGGGTCAGCACAAAGGTCAGGAAAACCCACATTTGAAAGGGAGACAACGGATGACCAAGACATTTGTGACTTGCTCAATTCATGTTTGAGGGATCTGTGAACAACATGACAACAGCTGCACTACTGGTATTTAGTATACCAGCAATTGAGGGTGGACAAGTTTACTACCACTTTAGTTTCAAATAATTGTGTTAATTACTTATTGTAAAGCATTTGAATATTATTTTGTGTCACATGTTCATTATTAAGTTGATGTATAACTGTATAGTATCTTAATTATTTAAAATATAAGGTGACTAAAAATGGCAACCATATTTTCAGTTTTGGCAACCAAAAGCTGATGCCTCGTTGCCAGCCTGGCAACCACTTTTAAAAGTTAGCGTTGAGCCCTGACTGAGGCTTCTGTTTTAAGGAATGAGCTGCTAACAAGATCAATGAAACCCTCTGGAGAGCTGGGATGTAGGCTGTTTGTTTTCTTAAAGCATTTTCAAGTATTAAGGATAATTTACCTACATTTGATTTATTTTGCTGACTTATAACTGAACTTACTCGAGTGAGGGGCCCAGCTCTTCGTATAATTTTGTGCATGTGGCCCTCAGTGAAAAAAGTTTGGACACCCCTGCTCTAAAGGAATAACTGCTTCTGTCAAACCCTGAGGGGCATAAAGGAGGGCTCGTCCGGGATTTGAACCCGGGACCTCTCGCACCCTAAGCGAGAATCATACCCCTAGACCAACGAACCATGCACACGCTAGTAGGCTGTCTATTATTGGATCTACAAACTGCCACGTTGTCCAAACTTCTTGCAGTGGTCCAGTCTTCTTCAGATAAACCACAGTGCCATCTGTGGGACGTTTTTAGTACTGCAGCCAAAACACAAGGCATCACTCACCCCAACAGTTTCCTAATTATGTCCCGTTTTATGCTTGGAAAATATCAAAACATCTATGTAGTTTAACATTTAATAACTCAAAGACACACCTTAAAGTCACCAGTATATAGTACAATATTGTGTTTATAATGTATTGTTTTCTCAGTCAGGCAGACATTGAAATTTTTACTTGAATAATCGACTGTTTTAAATTGATATTAATAATTTGTCACGATGTATAAGCTATATATATTTTCCTATATGCACAGTGTGAATATTAAATGTGTTCCTTTATGCTTACTTAATGGTAACAAACCTTTTTGATAGGATTATTCTTTTTTATAAATAATGTGTTCATACTTTTCCGATTTCTTTTTTGCTATTTTTAAACATGTTTTGTTTTATGACTATTATTTTTTAAATGTCTTTAGTGAATTAATTACTGGAATTAATTAAGCTTCTGGGTGTGAATTATTTCATTTTTGTGAATTTAATTGCATTTATTTATTCCCTTATTTACTTATCAATATGTATAATGACAATATTGATCTTCAGCCTTGTACGCAGATATCATTATTTTAGAAATGACTGTAAATATTAAATTACATAATTGAGTTACTAAATTAAAGTAATTTTCTGATAAAACTATACATATCAAAAGGGATGGATAAAGTTCCTCTGTATAAACTCTCTGGCAATCAATAGATTTCTTTACAGTATATTTTAAAACGTGTACGCTGCGTACTGCACCTTTAAATGCCTTCAGACCCAATGCTTTCTGGGCTGTTAGGAGAGGGGGGGGTCCATGTTAGTCCAGACTTCTGTCCATGGCTCACAAAAAATGACATTTTATTGCATTCTCAAAATCACACCTTTGAAGAAAAGAGAAATCCATCTGCTTATAAAAATACAACACACCTGTATACCTTCAGATATCTCTCCAGATGCAGTGAAACATAAAATACACATCTCCATATAACGGCCACATATACAGCATGACATTAATCCCAGTTTTATTCATATATAATATTATCTTAGTTTGCTTTACATTAAGTCAACAATAAGAAAAGGCAACATGCAGGTGATAGCAGCACATTTAAAACACAAAGAGAACATTGAACGCAACATTTTGAAACACAAGGAGACATTTTATACTTTCAACCTCCACAAAAAATAGATGTTAATAGGTAGTGCTCAAATCTTACCACAAAATCAAAAAGGTGATGAAATGATATTATACGTCTAATGCTGCCTTTTATTGAACCACAGGCAGCAGTTTCTCCTTCTGTTCGACTGAAATACAGCAGAACTTAAAAATACTTGGCTTTATAATAAGTATTGCAGCACCTTTTACTTTGGTTTAAGGGGCTTTATCGTTGCATCTGATATACTGATCAGTAGACGCCATCTTTACAACTATTTAATACCTTTTAGATCTTAAACACTGACACGGAGAACACTTTATCGAGTCAGCTTTGCAGAGAAGTTAACTAATTCAGAGAGTAAAGAGCAGCTTCTTCCTCAGTGTGTCGATATGATGCCAAACGAGCACTATAAGGTTCAAAATGTTAACGTAAACATGGCTTTTCTGTGCAAGAACTTCTTCCTACACACAAATCACAATGACTGCCACATATGTACAGGCCGATTCCCCCGTACACAGAATTTAAAGTGCGTTTCCTGTCATCATCATGTTGGAAATCCTTTGTTTACACGAATAATGCGTTATATTGCTAGCATCATATTTCATTTTTACTTGGAAAAATATAAATTAAAAGGTCTTTAGTGTAAGGAAATAGTCTCTGCATTTTTATTTAACGTTCATAGTCACATGACCAGAGTACCTGAGGTGACAGCTTCACAAAAGACTCAGTAGTCTATATGCATTATCAAGAATAACCCTGTGAATAACAATGGTAACAATAATAATGTGCAAATTATAAAACATGGAGTGAGAGATTGTGGGCCGCTTTTATCTCACTTTTGGTTATTTATATTGATGTTTTTATCCTAAAACGACTTGGAGAGAACATCAGTAACACTTGAAACAGACAAGGAGGCTGATGCTGCTGCGGGGGATTTTAAAACAGTTCATTTAGGAGTAAAAATGTATTTAAAAAAAAAAAAAAGGCTTTTAAAGGGGGGTGGGGGGTGGGGTACAGAAGTCTGACAGGCCCATGGCTGGAAGGGGCTGATGGGAGAAGTGGAGGGGGAGTTATAGGACCTTCTGGAGGATGGCATTGGGCACTTCCAGAGTCTCGTCTTTCACCAGGACGATGTCGTAAGAGTCCAGATATTTGTCCAGCCGCTCCTCCACCTGCAGAGGAGCACCACAGGGAGCAGGGAATGGGAATTAATGCATTACAGAACTGAATGTCCTCTTCCAATATGAGAGTCCACATGATAACAAAGGTATCCCAACTGTAGCTGTGAACATGACAGGATGTATGATTACCAAGAAGAGCATCAGGACTGTTTGAGGCATATGATAGCTATGTGATGAACATGATGATTCAGCCTCTATGGCAGGGGTACTCAAACTTTTTTGTTAAAGGTCCACTTGTGAATTATATACAAGGTCAATGGTCCGGATCAATGCCAGTAAAGTCCCGGTGCGTCGGGGAACTCACGCAGCGTCAGAAAATAAAGCGCTCTCTCTTTTCCTCCGTACCCAAATCTTTTAAAAACAGGGGTTCAACGAGTGGATACAGATTTGGCGGACCCACAGAAAATTGCTATCAGAAACAATGCCTGACGTGTTTTGGACGTAATCTCATCTTTGTTTACATTAGCAAGCCACGCTAACATTCAGAGCTAACCTGTACTGGAGAGCACGTGTGCTTAAAAAGCAGGAAATAAAAAAAGGAACTCACCTTGTGATAAACCCACAAGAGAAAAAGCATTTGAGTTCCATACTGTTTCAGAAATTATCTTTAATGTGGTTTAGAACAGGATGGCGTTTTATCACAGCAGAATTCAATTTAACTTTATCTCCGGTAGAATTCTGATCAGGCATTAGCTCCGCCTACTCTTTTTTTTTTTCAAGCTAAGGACCCAAAACCCGCTTTTCTCTAACAGGGCTGCAAAAGAGGGGTATGAGCAGTATGAGGGATGGCTACAATGGGTGAACTGTTTGGTATTTTGAGCAAAAAACTTCACAGACATGTTTTGTATAGGTATGGCCCTACAATATATGTTTCCAATATATATTACATCAGAATTTATAAAAAATGTAAAAATTAAAAAAAAAAGTTTTCCCATTCCCATTTTTTTTTTTATAATGGGACACAGGGTTCGGTCCGGATTGATTTGAAGTTCGGTCCGGATCCGGACCTTGGTCCGGCGTTTAAGAAGCCCTGCTCTATGGAGATAGACATATGACAAGCATGATCATTTCTGACGTGGAGCTAATCTGAAGTAAACATTGAATACTGCTTTCTATTCCTCCATCTTGTGACTGTGTAACTCCCTCTCTTGGATATCAGCATGTGAAGGACACTGTTCAGGAACTAGTTGATGCTCTGTATGTGATGACTACTTCCATTCTGGAGAGGATCACAGATACATGGATCCTGAGATTGAAGCTCAAGCCGGTGACCAGTGAGATTTTCCTAACACTGACCTCCCTATTTTCTGTTTGTTTTCGTGTCCGTGGCCATGTGTCTGTACCTTGTCGTTGAGGAAGCCGATCTTGAGGATGTTCTCCACGTTGGGCGCTCCGTCGGCCATGCTCAGGTCCCCAAGGGAGTCCCCCATGAGGATGATGTTGCTGTACTCCTTCACCTGTTTGAAGTACTCCGTGTTCCTCAGGGCGCTGTCGTGTTTGTTGTACACGTGGATCAGCTCGCCTTTAAAACCCTTCAGGACGCCCTGAGAGAGGAGGAGCAGACAAAACCAGCGTCAAACAGCACGCTCTTTAAAGGTCCCCTATTATACTGTTTTTCATCAATATATCACAGTTCTCAGATATATACAGAGCCTGTCTCTGATTGGCTGAAACACCAGACAGATCATTGCAGCCTTACCCATAATCCCCTCTGTTTCAGCCCTGTTTCCAAAGTGCTGATTCTCTGTCTGTTACTTTAGATGAAAAATAAGGAGCACCTCCCCACGCCCCTCTGATACCTCATTCACACCAACGGTGTTTCAGGGCCGGTTCGGAGCTGGAGCTTGAAAAGCACCGGGTTTTCCTGTTCACACCGCAGCGGAGCAGCCTCTTGGCTCCGGAATCCGGTTTGTTTCAAGCACCAACATTTGTTCCGGCTAGAGCAAAAGCACCGCACACGTCAAGCTTACGTCGAGGCGGGGGCAGGGGCGGGATCAACCTCTAACAACAAAAAGCCCGCGTTTTATCCAGTTTGTACCCAACGATGGAGAAACTTAACAACTTAGCTTGGTTGCTGATTGGCTAATGGTTACTCAAGCCAACACACAGGTTTTTATAGAAATGGATCAGGACAAAAAGAGAGAGAATCTTTGTTCCTGAAACTTTCAGAGTCTCTTTCCACAGAGGGGACACATGTTGATGTAGAAGAGACATGAAGAAGAGGGGACACATGTTGACATAGAAGAGACATGAAGAAGAGGGGACACATGTTGATGTAGAAGAGACATGAAGAAGAGGGGACACATGTTGATGTAGAAGAGACATGGAGAAGAGGGGACACATGTTGATGTAGAAGAGACATGAAGAAGTGGATTTTGCAGAATAGGTGACATTGAAGTCAAAAGGCTTCAGAAGAAGAGAGGGGGAGGACAAAGTCCCCAGGAAGAACGCCTGGTCTTTGAAATACATTTTCAACAATAGGTGGTATTGTAACCTCTGTGTTAGTCATGTGACTTATTGGGGCCAGAAAATACTTTTACCCTATTGACATCGGGGAAGAGAGGTCTGGGAATCAGCTTAATAGTTTGTTTTTAGCTAAATTAAATTCACTGTCTGAGCACTTAAATATTAATGATTAGGTCCTAAAAGTTTTTATTCGCTAAAAGACAAATCCAAACCAGAAATTGGTGTAAGGCTGAGCCCCCCACAAAAGACCAGTGGATGGATATTATAAGAGAGGTATATATAATGGAAAAAATGACTTACCAACTTAGAATGAGAGTAAATAATTTTGAGAGTAAATGGAAGAAATGGATCGTTTATGACACTGTGGAAAAAGGCTAGGGCATATGCTTTTCAGGGGACTACTTAATATATCTGTGTACCAATTGTAACCATGACTGTTACATTTCAGTTTGTTGTTTATTTTATTATTTCATTGTATTTTATTTATGATCTTGTACTTGTGTTTACTAACATTGCTATAAGCCAAGAAAAGCCATAAGTACAATGCGATTTTTCTGTTTTGTCTCTCCATTATGTACAAACTTAACTCAATACATTTAAAAAAAAAAAATTAAAATCCAGAGGTATTGTCCGTCCTCTTTTTATTGAACCTGCCGTTATGGAGTGGCTGGAAGGCGGGCTTAAGAATAGGAGGCAGGCGTAAAAGTGGGGTTTCCAGATCCAGGTGTTATTTTTGGCTTAATGCGCCACTGACCCACTTTCATGGCCGACGTCCGGCACCATATCCAGTTCTCTTTAAACATCCATGGGGGGTGGGGACTCACGTTTTCATCGAAGTCCATGAAGTTGGAGACGACCTTGACGTTGGGGTGGTAGACTCCGGCTTGGCGGATGATCTCCTCCAACACGTCGCCCAGGCCGGCGGAGAAGATGAAGACGGGCACATCGTGCTGCTGCAAGCGGTCGAAGAACTGCTCGTAGCCTTCCCTGGAAGTTTAATTTGTATTTAGTGATATAGGAGTTACAAGACAAGTGCGTACAAGTACAGCGTCACAGATACACAGAAGACCGTAAGGTGCATTTACAAGTAAAGACAAATAACCGCAGGTCCTTCCTTCCTGCAGCGGTCAGACTATATGGCCGTTTCTCAATCTCGAGGAAACTGGCTTCCAAGCCAATATTTCAAGGATGCTACGTCATCCGCCGAAGGACTGTTCCAATCTCCAGCATACTTGGAATTCCACCGAGGCTGT
Source organism: Gobionotothen gibberifrons (assembly GCA_943591055.1). Lineage (NCBI taxonomy): Eukaryota > Metazoa > Chordata > Actinopteri > Perciformes > Nototheniidae > Gobionotothen > Gobionotothen gibberifrons. Next base: position 12,108 of record CALSBZ010034482.1, read on the forward strand.
GTCCTTGGTTTTGGGGGTAATTTCGAGGCTGCACGTGGGTAAACTTCGCGTCCTTAAAATCCCCACAATGCTTTGCGCACGGACCAATTTCCCCAAATCTGTGGCGGAACATGTAAGGCGGGGCCTCTCATATGACGCACACCTGCACACTTGCTCGCCTGTTCCACTCTTCGTTTTCCGAATGCCAGGAAGGATTCTTGCCTAGCTTCTGAAGGAAGTGACTCGGAAGACATGTGCTACCAAGCAAGCATCCTCGCGATTGAGAAACGGCCTATAACTACCACGGCCCCTAGTAGACCCCCCCCCCACACACACACACACACACACACACACCACAACACAGACTAATAATAATTTGCAACACCTCTTGTTGTTAACCACCAACTATGTGCAATGTCCGTTAATAACTGTGCTATAAATACCTGGCTGCTCAATCATCAGAACTGTTACAGGACGTGTGTTTTGTAAAATGTGTAACTTTTTTAAATTATAATTTCTTTTTTTATCTTTAATACTTTTGTATGCATGCTTCTTAGGTAACATTAAGCTGTCTTTGGCTCTTTTCTGCTGTAACAATGTACAGTCATGTATCCTGGGGGGGGGGGCTTTAAATAGTAGAAGGACCTTGAAGACCTTAAAGGAGTAGAAAGGGGTGGCGGCTGATATCAGAAGGCTTTTTGTTTTGAATGTGTGCAGTATTGTATCTCGCTGCATTCTGTTTAATTATTATTACATGTTAGACGCTTTTATCCAAAGCGACTTACATACTCAATACTGTGGATATTTGGGGTGAAGTGTGTTGCCCAGGGACACAACGACATGCTGACTGCAGTGGGGTTTGAACCTGTGACACCCTGATCCGAACACCAAACCCCTGACCCGAACACCAACGCACAACCCACTGCACCACACGCCTTTAATCTTCTCTTAACTTACTGATCCCTTATTTTCATAAAATGGTCGTCAGTTGAAAACTAGCATCAGATATAAACACTGTGACACTTGCATTGGATAGCTGTTTTTCAACTAGTCTATGCGTGACCCTATCGAATAAACCACAAATAAACATACATATAAAAAGGCAGTGAAATCAGTCGAGAAATCTGTGTTTTAAGGTTATTAGAGCAGAGAGGATGAAAGCATAGCGACACATGTATAAACACATAATCATGAATAGGTTAGACTCATGTTAAAGAGCCAGTCAAATGTTTTCCGTCCTTAAAAAAGGTACACAACACCTCCAAGTATTTCCTGAGCCCCCACCTTCTCACTCAGTTGTGGCCCCTTTTTAGATAAGGGCATCAGCTAAATACCCACAATGCAACAGTAAAGTGTGCAGATGAGCGTGGAGGAACAGGTACCTGAGAGCAGCCTCAGACTCCCTCACCACCTCAGGCAGTTTGTCTTTCTCCAGCCGCTGCTCCACAAGGAGTGTGTGAGACTTGAAATACCTGCAGACACACACACACACACACACACACACACACACGGAAATCAATCAGAATAATGTTTTCATCCCGGGGAAATTTGATTTTGTGACATATGCTCCTTCTTAGAATGAAATAAAATATATTAAAACAAATTGAACAACATTTTTTTGTATAGAAGACAAGAAAAAAATGTGCAATCAAAAGGATAAACTCAAATAAATATATTTATATAAACATAAGTAGTAAGAAATATGCAAATTGTACAACAATATGTAACATGTACACTATATATAACAATATACGCAGCAGCGTATTTGCATTTGTAAGATATTAAAGGCCCAATTGCACAAGCATATATTGCAAAGTGTATTTAGCAAGTGGTGAGCAGGAAAACAAGTGTGTGTGTGTGTGTGTGTGTCTGTGATACGAAAGGTGTGTGTGTGTATGTGATATGAAAGGTGTGTGTGATGAAAGGTATGCCTGTGTGTGTGTGTGTGTGTGTGTGTGTGTGTGTGTGTCTG
>CALSBZ010034501.1:7862-21472 GCA_943591055.1 Gobionotothen gibberifrons
CGTAATCATCTTGAAATATGACATTAATAATTGTAATATACACACATCTGTGAGGTTGATTTCACATACACTACTTCGACATTAGCTTGTCTACATACAGTTCCTATACATAATAAAATATCTCTCGAAGTTACAAGGATGACCTTATTTTATCAAGCTCAAACAGAAGCCGTTTGTTGTACAGTATTATCCCACTTAACGCTTAACACTTGTCTATTTCGTTTTAACCTTTATATATACAGTCTATGATTTTAACTTGGAGGCTACGATTAGCATGTAAAAAAAAAAAAAAAGTAAAAAAAAAAAGTCGAAATATGATTTTTGGCCTCAAATCATCTGAGGCCTGGCGCCCCCCCTGCGCCCCCCAGGTTGGGAACCACTGCACTAGATGACTCACCCGCGCTGCTGGCCAATGGAGACCGACGTTGCCACATGGCCGCCATCTTGCTACAGGTAGTGCTCTCATTCATAACATTATGGTTTACTATTTAAATAACCATAGCTTGCTCAATTTTCAACCAATTTTCAAACGGTTTGGTTTTTTATAAACATCAAAGATGTAGTTATGATACTGCATACTTAAAATCATGGACTTTCATATGAAAATAACATTAAGCAGATAAAGCAATAGCTATACACACACACAAGGTATTTATATTAAATATTTACTGGTATATATATATATATATATATATATATATATATATTTCCATTTATTTTATTATATTGTTAATATTTAAAATAAATTATAAAATTTAAATATATTTATATTTTATATATAAAAATCGGTCTCATGTTACCACCTGTAAGCGTGGTAAGAGTTGTTAATTTAGCAATGCCTTAGCTTGAAGAACAGGGAGACAACTCATGACAATAGCATATGGTGGTATATTATTTAGATATTCACACCTTTATCAGAAGAACCAAACCAACATAAAATTATCTCACAGACAGTAGGTCCTGGCCAGTTCTGTCTCATTTATCACAATTATTTTGAGATCTTCATATCGTCCTAGTTTTGTATTTAGTTTCTAGATTTGTAAACAAATCCAGAACCTTTGAAATACCACTTCACAGCACGGTGCATCATAGACCTTCCTGGGTACCACCGAGATAAAGGCTTTAATATGACAAGCCATATGATGCTCTCATTTGTTAGTGACATTCCACATGCAAATAAGATAAGATGATATTTTATTGATCCCAATTTGGGAAACATTTGTTAGTTACAGCAGGGACAAGGCATTTTACAATAAATTAGAAATAAGCAAGAAAAATAAAGAAAAGAAAGAGGAAAATATACATGTTGGATTTGACAGGATATTATATATATATATATATCTAATAATATACATAAATATAAGGCAATATACATGTTGAGTTTGACAGGATATTATATATATCTAATATACATAAATATAAGGCATACAGAATATTAATGTTAAATATTAAATATTGAACAGAATATATGTGTAAAATGTACAGCAAGGTTTTATTCCAAGAGAAACTATGGAGCAGAGAGTTCTCTTCCAGCCAGAGGTGATTTATTGCTATAGTAGTGTTATTGCAGTGGGCAGGAATGTGTTCCTGCATCGGTCCTTGTGACAGCGGAGCTGCAGCAGTCTGTTGGAGAAGGAGCTCCGTTGACTGTCCAGCTGCAGGTGGAGGTGGGGTTATCCATCATGGACAACAGCCTGTTCAGTGTCCTCCTCTCCACCACAGCTTCAAAGGGGTCCAGCTTGATGCCGATGACAGACCCAGCTTTCCTGATCAGTTTATTGATCCTGCTGGTGTCACCAGCTCTTATGCTGCCCCCCCAGCAGACCGCAGCAAAGAAGAGTGCACTGGCCACAACAGACTAGAACAGTGGTTCCCAACCTGGGGGGCGCGCCCCGCTTGGGGGGGCGCCAAAGATCGCAGGGGGGGCGCCAGGCCTCAGATGATTTGAGGCCAAAAATCATATTTAGACTTTTTTTTTTTTTTTACATATAATTGTAACGCAATTGTCTCTACATTACAATAAAATATAAAACATAATTGATTAATTCATTTGAATACAAATTCAAGTTAGTAGCTAATAAAGGCATAAAAAGACAGAAATGTATAATTGTTTCTTTAATAGAAATGTTTCTTCTGCCCGTAAAGTGTCCAAACCAGGCTTTTCTGGATAAGCGCATTTTAAAACATAGTCATTGTCCATGCCGGTTTCAGTTGGATTATTTGTCACAGTTGCTCCGATCAGATCGGTCTCCTCCATTTTGTAGATTATTTACGACTTTTGAATCCACATAAACACATCGGCAAAATCTGGCTTACTTTGAGCATGTGTTTTAAACAGTTTAATCCCTTTGTGAATTGTTTCCACTTGCGCCGTCCTTTAATTTCTTCATACAGCGGGAATCCAAATGAATTAATCCTGAGTCCAATAACCATCAAAGTCACTCCAATAGTGCTCCTTAATTACGCTTTCATCGTCCTTTAACAAAATACGTCACATTCATCCAGTTTGTGACAGTAGTTGTAGCATTTTTGAGACTTTTAAACTTTAATTACCGCTGCTGCGACCACCCCCCCGACTTCCAACAGGAGTCATTTGGGAGGGCCCTTGGGAAAAAAGGTTGGGAACCCCTGGACTAGAAGATCTGCACACGTGGAAGGATCTCAGCTTCCTCAGAAAATAGAGTCTGCTCATCCCCTTCTTGTACACAGCATCAGTGTTGATCCTCCAGTTCAGTCTGTTGTCTAAGTGCACTCCCAGGTATTTGTAGTCCACAACAGCCACATCCTCTCCCAGAATGCACAGGGGTAGAGGAGACGTCCTCACCCTCCTGAAATCAATGACCATCTCTCTGGTCTTGGCCACATTCAGAATACTCACAACATTAGGCTGAGGTTCATCCTGAGGCCATTGGCAGGTCATCTTCCGCTCTTCTAGAAGTGGTTGTGCTTCTTGTTACTTCTTGTTGCTTCCGGCTAAAATAAACATAATTAAAGACATTTTGTGTGTTTAAAATGTGCTGTAATACACAACACATTATTTATTCCTAAACTTGCAGAAAGAAAAACTAAAGTGTGACATTTAATCACATATTTATATATCAATCTTATACACCTTGAATTATTGTTGGCCAATGATACACATACCCTTTGAAGATGAGCTGGGAAGTTGAATATTGTTGGCACAACACCATCTTGGATATGGCCGTTTCCAATTTAAAATCTGATTTTATCACGCTGCAGCATGCACTTCTTGATTCCAAACTGCTTTTGAACAGTAAGAAAACCAAACCAATGCTTTTTGCTCCCAAGTCAGCGTCCTCTTGCCTCTCCATTGACACCCTTGATGGCGTCTCTGTTGAGTTTGTCGATACCTACAAATATCTTGGCTTTTGGTTGGACAGTAATCTGAACTTCAAACACCATATTGATGTTCTAAAAAAGAAATTGAAATTCACTCTTGGCTTCCTTTACAGACTTAAATGTTGTTTTTCAACTTCATCCCGTAAAAGGTTGGTCTCTGGCTTATTCCTGTCCCAGCTGGACTACGGTGATACCATTTATAGATTTGCCTGTCCCACTGTTTTGGCCAAACTTGACCGACTCTACCATGCTGCACTGCGTTATATATCAAATGCACCCTATAGGACTCATCATTGCAAACTGTATAGCCTAACTGGATGGTCCTCACTCACTATGCGTAGGATGCAGCATTGGTTTTTATTAATGTATAAAGCGATTTTAGGTCAGCTTCCACTGTACATATGTGCCAGATTTGCTCCAGTTTGTGACTCTTACAACCTCAGATCCAGTGCCTGGATACGGGTCCAGGTTCCTGCTGTGCGGACTGAGGCTGGAAAAAAGAGTCTCTTTTATTATGGTCCTTGGTCTTGGAATGACCTTCAATCACGCCTCAAACTGAGGGCACTTGTCTCAATAGCATGTTTTAAATTGAAGTTGTCTGAGGTCCTTACCACCAGCTGCTCTTGCAGTAATAAGTAGTGCCTTTTTTACTCTACTTTGTACTGTGCACAATGTAGTAACTGCTTTTTTTGTCTTTGTTTTCTTAGTTATGTTCTCTGTATTTTATATGTTTGTGTTATGTGTAACGTTGCTGCCTTCTTGGCCAGGTCAGCATTGTAAATGAGATGTTATCTCAATGCTTTTTATCTGGTTAAATAAAGGTTAAATACAAAAATCTTTAAGCCGGACAGTCTGCCCCGTCCTGTCAAAGTCCTCACTCCTGAAGTGCTCACTGCAGAGCAGTGTCCTGCCAGAGGAAACAAAACCGTCCCTTCTTAGGGCAACTTCCCACTGCCTCCTCCTCTCTCCGCTTTTGGGAAACCTTAAAAACATGAGAAAGGTAGCCAGATATATACATTATTGTCAACATTTTCCACCCTTCTTTCCTTTAACATTAAGGGTAAGGACACAAATACACACCTAAATTATCATATGTTTGGGGTAATTGTATGTATGTATGTGTTACGCCCAGGCCTAGGGGAACCTAGGCGCAGCACAAAGTTTGCTTCTCTCCTCAATTTTCCCACTCTCAAGACAAAGACAGAGACAGAGAATGTCGTTTGGTACATTTAATTTACGAACATCCGAATCAAACAAAAATATACTTTCACAACAAAAAAGAAACATGCAGAAAGTCTGATACAAAAATAAATAGAACAGGAATAACAAAACCACAAAACGAACTAACCTTAAACACAAACTCTTACCCAACAGAGAAAAATAAATATACAGGCTTCTTACCTACTCTAACTTAAACAGGAGAAAACGAACAATCCAAAAAGGGAAAAAGAAAAAGGGTTTTGCACTCCTGAGAAATAAATCCGTCTACAAAGACAGGTAAGGTAAAAATTAGCTCACAGCCAGCAGAGAAGGACAATATTCTTAAATTGCAAACACAGCACCACAGGGCAAAAGATCAACAACATGCGCCGCGTTGGGAGTAGGAGAAGTGGAGTCAGAGGGCCTTTCTCATTTAATCAAATCCCCCTCCTCGACTCCTCGACTCCTCGGTCCTCCGATAGTGACCCGGAAATGAATTTCAGCGCGCCATGTTGAAGGACATCTCATTTCTCTAAATGCACTTCGAGCACCGAGGATCGAGCGTCGAGGAGGCTCTCTGGAGGAGCTATAACCGAGGATACACTGATGGGTCCTCCACAGTCCTCCACGGCTCCTTCGTGGATGCATTTCCGGCAACAGAGATGTTTCAGAGAGTCGTGACGCACGGCCGGACTCATCTCAGCCAATCACAGCTCTGATTTGATTAACTGCTTTCATCGCGTCGCGATGTTTACAGTGAGAACAGCTGTGAGGTTCGTGCAGAAAGCAGAGCAGTGTGTAAAATATATATCACTCAGTGTAACAGGCCTACTCTCTTTATTTGCTGTAGTTTTTAGTAGATATCTACAAGCAAAGAGTCGATATTTTTCTAAAACCATTTAGTGCTTCACATAATAAAATACACAACGGCTGTAGCCTGATTATGCTTTAGGAGCTGTAGGTGTGTGTGGTACAGTGTGTGCGTAGATGCAGCGGACAGACAGGTCTCTGCTTACTTTTAATACTTGTAAATACAACTTTTGGCCCGTAATTTATTTTCCTCATTGTAGCGACCAGAGGGGGGGGGGGATATATCCAGTCTCTGATAGTGTTACGTTATTATGAGAGTGCTCTGTTTGATTCTGAAATTGTATATATTTATATAAATATATACAATATATATATGTGTGTGTGTGTGTAAGTGTGTGTGTGTGTGTGTGTGTGTGTGTGTGTGTGTCCGCATCTGTAGCCTGTTATGCCCTGCATTCTGGAATGTCAGGAATGTTTGAGACGGAGAAGAATGAGGAAGTGGAAACGGAGGAGCTGAGAGCAGCGGAACAAATCATTATACCGCACTGTGAATGAATTAAAAGTAAATATATTTTCGTCATGAACACATCTGTCCATCAGACCGAGGGGAGTCGAGGAGGGGGATTTGATTAAATGAGAAAGGCCCAGAGAGAGCGAGAAACTGCACGGCTGCAGCTTAAATGCTCCCGTCTCCTCAGGTGGACCAATCAGCCTGTCGAGGGCAGCCAATCAGCTAACGGGCACCACCTGTTTGCTCACACACACACACAAGAGGCTTCTCAATTCTTAAATGTCCCCTCCTCGACTCCCCTCCTCGACTCCTATCCTCGAGACTTAGTCCCGCCCACAGGAGATGCGAGCAGAGGAGCCGAGGAGGGGAGCCGAGAAGAGAGGAGGGGAAGCAGCAGGCAGTTAGAGAAATGAGAACTCCTCTCCTCTGAGCGGTCATTTCAAAGAGACGTCCATTAATGATGACGGGAGGCACAGCAGCCCTCTGTCTGATGGACAGATGTGTTCATGACGACTTATATATTTACTTTAATTCATTCACAGTGCGGTATAATGAGACAATAACAGGCTACAGATGCGGACAGACACACACAAATATATTTATATACATATATACCATTTAAAGTATGAGAGCACTCTCATAATAACGTAACACAATCAGAGACTGGATATACCCCCCCCCCCCCCTCTCTCTGGTCGCTGAAATGGGGAATTGAAATTACGGGCCAAAAGTTGTATTTACAAGTATTAAAAGTAAGCAGAGGACACCAAACCAACTGAGACCCGTCTGTCCGCCGCATCTACGCACTGTACAACACACACACCTACACACTGTACCACACACACGCACAGCTCCTAAAGCATAATCAGGATACAGCCGTTGTGTATTTTATTATGTGAAGCACTAAATTGTCTTAGAAAAATATCGACTCTTTGTTTGTAGTTATCTACTAAACTAAAGCAAATAAAGAGAGTAGGCCTGGCTGTTACACTGAGTGATATATATTATACACACTGCTCTGCTTTATGCACGGACCTCACAGCTGTTCTCTCTGGAAATATCGCGACGCGATGAAAGCAGTTTCTAAAATAATATCCAGGGGATGCATGCAGAGCTGTGATTGGCTGAGATAAGTCCGGCCGTGCGTCACGCCTCCACCGTTCCCGGAAATGCATCCGCGGAGGAGCCGTGGAGGAACCATCAGTGTATCCTCGGTTATAGCTCCTCCAGAGAGCCTCCTCGACACTCGACGCTCGATCCTCGGTCCTCGGTGTGCATTTAGAGAAATGAGATGTCCTTCAAAATGGCGCGCTGAAATTCATTTCCGGGTCATTTCCGGGTCACTACCGGAGGACCGAGGAGTCGAGGAGTTGAGGAGGGGAAATTTGAGTATTGAGAAGCCTCTACACACTCACAGACACAGGAGGAGGCAAAAATGTCCACACACATGACCTAACGACCCAGGGTCGTAACAGTATGTAATGTATGTATGCATACTTTAAGAATAAGACAACCACACTAAGAGTTATAAAAAAGGTGTCCAAAAGAAACATTAAATAATTGTGTAAAGAAATGGTAGCAACATATTCTAAAGAGGCTGGGTCAACAACAATATTGTAATACTATTATCTCACATAGCCCCACTGATCCTGTGTAGCAGGCCTTGTAATGTACATATACACTAAGTAATTAACGATTATCCTAATTATAGTCATAATATTGTCATATCTTACACGTGAAAGGTGATTCCACGGGTTCTTGCTTCCAGACTATGGTGATTAGAGCATCCGTAGGCTGCACAAAAGTCAGGCATAGTCAGGTACTTCTGTAAACACAAAGCCAGCAATTTCCTGTATCATAATGTATCTAAATGTAAGATGTTTTTAACAAGCCAAACCACTTGGAAGAAATCATGTGTAACTTAGGTTATGTTGAAAAGAAAGAGCAGTTCTGCCTCTCCCACATGGTGTAAAGTTGCTGGGTCAACTTTGTAATACCAGGTCTCACTCACAGCCTCTTGTCATTAGCCAGCTAATAAATACAAGGCACATAAACAAAGAAAAGCTGCAATTTCAACATGTCCAAGCATCCTGTGTCATAGCCATGCTAATAACGTTTATAATAAACCAAACAGTTTGTAAATCATTTTTGTGCAGATCACTCACCTTACAACAGCTACCATAGCGCGTACCAGAGTAGCTGTTAACTGTAACAAGATGGCGGCCGATCAGCTACGCTGGAAAATCTCCCATGAGCCATCTAGTGTTTATATATATCTATGATTGGGATGAGGCCATGGATGTATAATAAGAACTGGGCTGAAGTCGAATAGTCAATTTAGCTTTCATCTTTCAAACTTCCTTTATAAGCTTAGGAACCACTGGACCTCCCTAACCGAAAGGAGAGGAGAAAATGCTGCCCCACAATGCCTTGCAGCCGCAGCATTTGCCGTCACACAACAGTCGGCCGTTCACGGAAACAAACGATTATGACGGAGAAATGATATCATGAAAGTTACGATGCTTATTAAGCATTTTTAACCGTATGTGGTAAGTTGCCAAAGTGCTTTGTTTTTAACGTTCATCAGTATTATAATCAAAAAGAGAAATATGAACGTTAGTTTTACTGAGTCAACATTTCACAGAGCTGTGTGGGGTTTGTTCAACTTTTAAAAGATGTTTGAATGGTGATATTCTGTCATGATTCTTGTGTTATGTCATGTTTTTAGTTTGTATGTCTTGTAATGGGTGTTTTTATGTTCTCCTTGTCATGTTTTCCTCCCTGTGTATTGTCTGGTCTATTTCCCCGTGTTTTCTCTCTGGCATTAGTTTCCCTGGTGTGTCTAATTTTCCTGATTGTTTTCACCTGTCACTCCTTGTGTGTCTCCTGTGCTCATCAGTGTCAGCCCCGCCCCTGATTGTTTCCACCTGTGTCTTGTTACCCTGTGTTTAAATACCCCTGTCTCTCAGTGTTCAGTGTCAGTTCGTCTTGTCTTTTGGATGGTAACGTCTTTGCTCCTTGTCTCATGTCACGGTAAAATCTATGCTCATTTGTATTCTTGAAAGTTTGTGTCTCCTCACTACGTGAGCGCTTTCATTTACTGTTCTTTATTTTTTGTCGGCTCGGCTAGAGTTTTTATAGTTACCTTTTTGTTATTCACTGCTTTTGGAAAAAATAAAGTATCTTATACGTACTTTATCTCTGGCTCCCGGGTCGTGCATTTGAGTCCTAAATCCTAAGTGCCTGAGTTCTTAACATATACACAGTGATAGATGTTAAGGACTAACGTTTATAATAAATATATTTGTATTGATTTTAAGATCTTTTCATACAATCATACGTATTGGGATCATTTGTATTAATGTGGACCGGAGGGAGAGGGTGACGAGCATAACTTTCACTTTCCTTTTTTATTTCAATTCCAACTTTGGTCATGAAGAATATGTTTCTCTGTTGTCCACGTTCATAAAGCATAAAGCAACAGCATCAGAGCACGGTGCAGAGTCTCTAGATGAGTTTACAGTAGTCCCTCGTTCTTATTAAACATCCATGTTGTAGTCCGCTGTATAGAGAACTGTAGTTTCCATAGTTTCCCCACAGCAGCAGACGCACATTGAGGACGTCCACTGGCGCATCATAAACACGTTGGATAGTGAAAGTGCAGTCGGATTCTCTAAAGTACCGCAGTCTCTTCTCCTAAATCCTTTTGAATTCTCCTATCCACTATCCCTTAACCCCGTGACCTTTCACTCAGAGGTCAAGGAATAGACGATAGGGTTAGAACTTAGGAGCTGATTTTTTAACTATCCGACCGCAACCCTGGATAGAGCGTGGGAGGCGGGGCCTCATTCATTCCTATGAGAGTTGCTCATTAGCGTACATAATGGTATGATCCTAGTGTGTCCTCGCATATGATTGGCCGCATGGTGGCCCAGCTAAATAAAGTCCCGCCCATCAAATTGATGACTCGAGTCTGATTCGAGTCTAAGTCATGTGACTCGAGTCCACACCTCTGTAAAATGGCCCAACTTTTGAGAGAGTGAAACGTCACAGATTACCCAGCATGCCTGAGCAACACACTCTCACTCCATAAACGTCCAGGAGCGACGCTTGGTCAGGGTCCCGAGGCGTGCAGTTGCGACGCTCCTAGGCTGAAGTCGAATAGTCCATTTAGTTTAGGAACCTTCCTAACCGAGTGAAATTACCTGGAAGTCCCTCAGTGGCAGCCATGATAAGTGCCGTTCGAATTCTCTAGAATGATAGGAAAGGAGGTTTCAAACTTCCTTTATAACCTCCTTTAGCTTAGGAACCACTGGACCTCCCTAACCGAAAGGAGAGGAGAAAATGCTGCCCCACAATGCCTTGCAGCCGCAGCATTTGCCGTCACACAACAGTTGGCCGTTCACGGAAACAAACGATTATGATACCGCAGGTCCTTCCTTCCTGCAGCGGTCAGACTTTACAACCAGCACTGCCCCTAGTAGACCCTCCTACACACACCACAACACAGACTATAACACCCCTTGCTGCTAAATACAAATACAAACCAACTTTGTGCAATATATATATGCCATTAATAACTATGTCATTTATACCTGGCCGCTAAATCAATATATATATGCCTTTTTAATAACTGTGTAATTTATACCTGGCTGCTCAACCCTTGTTACTGTTACAAGGTATGTATCTTGTATTTTGTAAATTGTGTAACTTGCTGCTGTTAAATACCGTAAAACTATGTGCAATATGTGCTTTATGTGCAATACAGATGAAGCACTTACTTTCGGACAGTTTGAAACGCGAGGGCAGTGATTGGTAAGTGGTCTGCCCTCGCTCAAGGGAAAGCCTCCAGCTTGACTTGAGACCGCCCCCGTTTTAAATAAATGTAATTATAATGAAGCCAGCTGCAATGGATCATTGATCCACCAGGGGGTGCAGTGGGGTTCCACACTGGTGCTCATGTGAAATAAAGTCTGATACTGTACAGTACGCTGGATGTACAGCGGTCAGCGGAACTTAATGTACTGTAGTCGAAAAAAACGAACGGGAGGAAATGCAGCCCGGCTCTCGATTTTTAATCCTAAATTAAGCATCATTTTAAACTCAATATGAACGTCAGTAACTCACTACAAATATGTATATTTTTAATGGAGCCTCGACGGTGTAGCGGAGGGATTTTGCTCAGCATGAAGGGTCTTCCCCATAAGGAACAAGTCGCTGCAAATTATCCCGTTTATTACATGGCCAAATTCTCAACAAAGTAACGACATGACTCCCAATATTAATTGAAATACTTTTATGGATTTAGAAAATGTTTTTATTGATTTAAAAAATAGTTGTATGTATTGATATAAATTGACATGCATCCGCTAAGAAAAATAGTCCGTTGTGACATCGCGTAAAACCCATATACAGTCTATGGTAAAACCGCGTAAAACAGATTTCGACATGTTACATTAATTGCTTATATCCACACGCCTCTTCTCCTCATATTCACTACCTAAACTAGTTATAAATATGTTTATTTGTACTGTCGGCCGGGTCACTCATTACTGGATAAGCTGCTGCATGAGACAGCTGCCCGAAGAGAGGGAGGAAAAAGAGAGGCTCCGTGTATTTTATATATTATAGGCCTATAGAGTCGTTATTCATTTGTTTTAAAGCTCAATAAATAACAAAGAAGACCTTTGACCGGCACTTTTATAATTTTGTCCGGAAGATTTCAACTTTAATACACATTGACTGGCGAAAAACTCTGCCCCCAACGTGGAGAATAAACAAAAGAGCAACCATGACAACTATGCTTCTTCGCTGCTTTTGTGGAGGGAGTTACAGCGCCACTTACAGGCCCGGCATATGTACTACAGCGTGTGTGTCCCAAGGCCTGGCTGGAAGGCCTGGAATGTCGGAAGAGAAAGACGTGAATCCAGGAATGTGAACAGCTGGAATGCGGAAATGGAGTCGTTCTAACCATGGATGTATAATAAAACAGATTTATGCATATTCGACTTTTTTTTACTGACCTATTGAAATAATTTCTTAATTTAGGCTATTTTTTACAACGTGTGTTGGAAGGATTTATTAAATTACTATGAATATTTGGGCTTAAATTAATTGCCATTTTTTAAACTCAGACATTTATCCCTAACATTATCCCTGACTTTATCATACCATTTGAACAGAGCCCCCCAATTGCCCCCAATTACGCCCCACATACCCCCAATTATTTAATATAATTTACCCTTCACCTTAAATATCTAAAATAATGCATTAGAAGACTAAAGCCCTGTAAATAACCATTGCTCTTGCACAATCCATGCCCCTTTTTAGGACTGTCCCACATTAGGCAAATCATACTGTTGACAGTGTTTTCTGATTTATGGAGTGATAAAAAGAGATATTTTGACTTTACTTTAAGTATTTCAATGTTTTGCTACTTTGTTATTGTACTCCTCTACAGTTCAGAGGTAAATGGTATTTAATACCTTTAGTTACTTCACAGATGTGGATGAATGATGTGAAATATAACCAAGTCTTAAATCAGACTTTAGTTCCACCTGGAGTAAATTCACAAGCTTCCCTGCAGTATACAAAGTCATTCAAACTAGCTGCACCTTTACCAGCTTTGAGAACACTTTCTCCACCCCTCCCCCCCTGAATTGCGTCTGAGGGAATAAACTAATCGCTCACTCTACACAGTATGCAAATCGGTGTGAAAGCAGTGAGACCATGAGTGAGACCTGTGAACAAGGGTTCGACAACATTTCTGTTGTCGAACGTGATTCGTTCAGATGCGTCACGTGGTGTGCTAAAACACTTCCTGGTTAGCTGAAAGGAGACAATCTCCTCCAAATCCGTTTGGTTCTTTCTTCGAAATAAAATAGACATTGTTTCTTGCACAACCTATTCAAAGTTCTAATACTTATGATAATCTGATGCTGATGTGCCAAAAGATCAACTATTTCGTTATTTGAGAAGCCTAAACTAAAGTACTGCTTCACAAGATGCTCCACATTCCTCATTGTATTGCTGGACGCTGCTGTTGTCTCCTTCTCAAGTCACTTATGAAACTACGACTTTAATCTCGTAACTATGACTTTATTCTCGTAACATTACGACTTTATTTATTATTAATAATGTTCGGAATGTGACCTGTGAGCCTTCTGAATTACCGTGGGACAGCGCATTTTACATTTTCTCATTTACTCACCCAAATGTATATAAAAGTTACTTCAGATGCTGAAATATTTTTATTTTTTCAAGTATAAACATACAGTATACAACAGATATGCATGCATACAAATTATAATTTTTTATAATCAAATGAAATGCAAGTTTCTTCGTGACACTTCCTTTTCCTCTTTGAAATCTGTCTGTAAGAGAGAACACACATTTAGATACAGTACATTATGAAGCAGGCCTTAATAAAGTAATAAGAACTACTGAGAACATGACAAAGAATTAGAAAATGTCCTCATGCAAAGGTCCGGAACATCAAAATGTCTAAGTTGCTTCATGAATTAGTGTGATATTGAAGTAGCCTGTAGCTTTATCAACGTTTGCATGTAATCAACAACTGACTGCCAATCAAATAAAGAAAGTACAATTCAATATGTATTGTCAATGAACATTGAACTATACAGATATCCTCTCCGCTTCTCTCTGCTGCGCTCTCATCTCTTCTTCTGTGTTTCTCTCCCTGTATCGCTCACTCGTCTCTTTCGCCCCC
>CALSBZ010034502.1:0-11747 GCA_943591055.1 Gobionotothen gibberifrons
ACACACACACACACACACACACACACACACACACACACACACACACATGTTTATACTGTGGAGATGAGGGTTTGTTATTAACCCAACCGTAACTCTTGTAATACAGCACCCCTTTATTTGATGGAAATCAGGTCTGTTAAAAACATTAATATGGCTTTAATTCTTTTTTAAATTCTTTATTTATCTAATACGTTATATTAAAAGTACAGTTTTTCAAATCATATATGTTTAGAGACCCTTATGGCTTTAATTCAATAGACTCTGCAATAATAACTGCAATAGCATCCTCTACGGCATACCATCCAACCTCCTCAATAAACTCCAACGTATCCAGAACTCTGCTGCCCGCCTCCTCACCCACACCCGCTCCCGAGACCACATCACTCCCGTCCTCCAGAACCTCCACTGGCTCCCCGTCCGTCAAAGAATCCACTTCAAAGTCCTGCTCATAACTCACAAAGCCCTCAACAATCAGGCCCCCCCCTACCTCACAGACCTGCTGCACCACCACACCCCTTCCCGCTGCCTCCGCTCATCAGAAGCCAACCTCCTATCCATCCCCACCCACATCAATCACCGGACCTGGGGGGACAGAGCCTTCTCCGTCGCTGCCCCCTCCCTCTGGAACTCACTCCCACAACCCATCAGAGACCGCACTGACCTCACCACCTTCAAAAAACTCACAAAAACTCACCTCTTCAATCTGGCTTTTAATGTGTGATTGTTTTTGTATTATTTGACTTTAACTTTAACTTTAACTGTATGTGTTGTTCCTTTCTTTTCTTTTCTCTTTACTATGTCTGTGAAGCGTCTTTGAGCACCTGTAAAAGCGCTTTGAGCACCTGTAAAAGCGCTAACAAAATAAATCTATTATTATTATTATTATTATTATTTAATTCTAACATACAATTTAAGCTGAATTTACTCAGCCTTTTGACTTGAAGTAATCCCAAATTCCCAAAGATCAAGATCATTTAGTCGTGATATCCCCGATTATTTTGAGTCCCATCAGAAGGTCAGGGGCGACATGCAGAGCCAAGTGAATGTGGAGGCATAATGGCCCTCCAGTTGATAGAAGGTGGGCGGTTTGATCCCTGGTGCCTGCAGGTCAAAGTTTCCTTGAGAAGGATAAGCCCTAAATTGTTCTTGTTTTAGGTATGTTTATCATCCTGGCACATAGTATGGCAGCCTTTGCAGCCACTGTGGCAGACTGTGGCAGAGGCCATGTATGTGTTTGGCTTGCTTGCGATGTGATGCTAAATTACCAGTTAGTGCTAGCTAGTTTGGGTATGAGTAGTTAACATTTATTTATTCATGCATTTTTTTTTTAAATATCTCCATTTTTAAACGATATTTTTGGTTTACTGTCCTATAGTATACATTGGAATGATTTCAAACCTGTTTTTATTCATCCTAATAATTATAAAGGTGTGCCTTGGAAATATTTGTTTACATAAATGGTGACCAAACCGTTTGAGACCCACTGAGATAACTTAGACTAAAGTGAACTATCTAAACTCTCAGAGTCCTTTACCTCACTGAGCTGTAGTTATCAGCCTCAATCCAACAACAATCCGCGGTACCGATGCGCGCCCTCTCTCTCTTGCTCGCTCGGAGGCTCGCTCGCACTTTGGCTGTGAGCTGTGGGCGCCTGACTAGGGATGGTTTATTTCAGTGATTCTCAACTGGTGGGTCGCAGACCCGTTTCCAGTGGGTCGCAGATGTGTGAGTGAAGACATTTTTTTTGGGAAAAAAGGGACATTTTTATTTTGAAGGCCCGATTTTCTAGGCGACCGCCTATGTCGCCTATGCCAAAGACCGGCCCTGAGTGTAGCTATAATACAAACCTGACCTTCATTTCTGGTTATTTTACATTTCATTTCTTTAAAGGAACCTACCCAGAAGACAGTTAAAAAAGAGATTACAGCAGTTTGGGATATATTGGTTTTTCAATATTGTGTGGGGGGTTTTGTCCTCTCAGAGCAAAACACATTCTTGCAAATGATTTAGTTTTTTAATATCAAAGCATGTTTTAACTAAGGTCAGAAAAGCTATATTATCATCATTATTTCAGCAGTCAAACTTTTGTGATAGAAGAAATTGAAAGCTGAGACCAAGAAGTTGCACATTAACGTGGAATGATAAAAAGATATCAGATCAGACTCCGTCTATGTTCAGTACTTTTCTTTCACTGTTAAATTTGCTTGGCCAATATTTTTTACATATTTATCAAATACGAGATGTGAATTTAACACAATATAGATATTTTCTACTTGTTATACCTATTTAGTATAAATAGATGAACCTTTAAGCTTGATCTAATTAATCACATGCTTGCCGGTCCTTTATGAAAGCATATAGACACTGTAACAGTTGATGTATAAAGCTGTAGGATGCTAGTTGCTAAGTAAAGATACGGTAAGATACAGGAGGACTCTAACTTTATCACAGTGGCATCCTGTTCGGTCAAATGGCAGTTAGCAGCATTTGTCAGCTCCGTCTGGAATAAGAAATTGATGTATGAGTTTTTAAAGAGACAACTACTACAAACTCTGCAGAGTCTAAAGCATCTATAGCTGAACTTTGGGAGCATATATCAACAAAACTATAAAACTGTCAGGGTAAACAGTTTGAAAACTCAAGTCCCTCTTCAGGACCAACTCAGTTAAAACATTGCCTAATTGGTCTGTTGTAAAGGATGAAGCTTCACAATGACAGAGCTGAGTGTTCAGTGCACAGTAGGTGAACACTTTCAGCGCCACCGAGTATCATGCCAACAACCCACATTTTTCACTCGTACTCTTCCCTGATTGGCTGGTTGATTGATCGGCTGTCAGGGTGACTGATGGTCTCGGTGCTCATATCCAACACATCCAAGGTAACGCACTGATGCGACGCTCGAAAGCTCCCCAATCAGCATTTCTCAGTGAGCAGAGTGAGAAGGAGAGCGCTGTGTTCATCTATCATTCTGATAGTAACTGATACAGCACAGTTGACCCCATTCAAAACCGTCTATCAGTGAAACTGAACTGTCCCTCCCCACACACAACTGATGTGGAGTTCCTCTGACCTTCTCATGTAGGCTAATAGAACTCCATAATAACCTGGATAACATGTGATTGGTTCACAAAGGTTGAAATGACATGGATCATAACTATCACTACCTCTATTGTTACAGCAGCTATGTTTTATGCATTTTCGTTGGAGAAATAACACTTTTAAGTAGACATATTCTGAAATATAAAACTAGGCTGTAATCAGAAGCCTCAATGCGGCCATATGGAGATTGCTGTGTATGCTCAGATTTAGTCGAGTTTCCTAAAGATGACTCCTCCTGAGTGAGTTTCTAATGTTCACTGATCTGTTCATCAAGTCTTAGTAAAACAGCAAATGCAAGCATATTTCTCATAGTAGCCATTATTATTTTTAGCCAATTTGAGGCATCAATGAACTTCAGGACCCAGAGTTCAATCCTTTAACCTGAGCCAGCTCACAGCAGGAGAAGCTACGGTGAATTTGGAGAGAATCAGGAGGTGCTGGAAGCCTGACAGCGTGACTACGGATGGTTTATTTCAGTGGTTCTCAACTGGTGGGTTGCGACCCAAAAGTGAAGTGAAGTGAAGAAATTATTTTTGGAAAAAAAGTGAAACTTTTATTTTGAAGGCCAGATTTTCGAACGCTGTGCATGCAGTAGGCGTTGGACTGGAAGTACTGGAGACCATAAACGGTTTTGAAAACTTCTGTCACGTAGTGATCATATTCTCACATCTTTGCTGATGTTTTTTCGAGTCTTCTGGCCAATCAGAATCAAAATTGTTGCCGGAAGTCCCCACGGAGAATAACTTTGTACTAGGGGGTACAACTCTAAACACCCATATGAAAAAGATCGGTTTACATTTTATTAATCAAATAAGTATGTGAACATAACCAATAACCTACCATAGCCAATAACAAATACATGTAACTTATTTTATTTTTGTGGTTCATTTATATCTTATTTTACCTAGTTAACATTCATTTATTTATGCATATTTTTTAATATCTCCAGTTTTAAACGATATTTTTGGTTTACTGTCCTGTAGTATACATTGGAATGATTTCAAACCTGTTTTTATTTATCCTAATAATTATAAAGGTGTGCCTTGGAAATATTTGTTTACATAAATTGTGACCAAACCGTTTGAAACCCCCTGAGATAACTTAGACTAAAGTGAACTATCTAAACACTCATTCCTTTACCTCACTGAGCTGTAGTTATATCTCTTATATCACAGGCTCCGCCCTCTACTGGACTCTATGGGTACTACCTTATCCTGCGAGCATTCTCCCACTGAAAACTCTTATAGACGTGGCCGGCCATAGGCGGGCCTACCTGAATGCGTGCGCATCACACCGTATAAAAGGAGGCCTCGCCTCCTGACTGCCATCCCTTTCTCTTCAGCCAGCGGAAGTGATTCCACGAGAGACCGGAAGACGTTTGAAGAAGATAGAGTAAACTTACCTCCAGGGAGTCGCCACTGCTAGAGACCCGGGCCTGTCCTTCGTGCCCTAGCTGAAATAGCGGGCGCCGATCCCCACCACCTTGCTTCGAGTGTTGGGGGACCAGGATATGGCCCGGCGGTGCCGCAGGGCTGGTTTCTCTCTGGATGATGATCATGGCGGCGGGTGTGTGAGCTACTCACTCATTGCTAGAGATGCCCCCGCCTCACCAGGTCAGAGCGATTATTGGGCCGCAAGGCCGAATAAGTAGCTTGGTCCACGGGCCTTGCCCCAGGCCCGGTTCCCCCGGAGACCGGTGCTCGGTGGTTTCACATGATATAGGTTTGACCCTACTTCATCACAGGCCGCCGCCGCTGCCCGCCGTGTGATGTCCCTGGATATCACGCCGCGTGGCGCTTTTCAAAGAGGACCGTGTTGGTCTCCTGGGAGCCCCCGTGTTGTCGGAAGGGCTCTTTGGAGCGATCTCCTTGCTCGCAGGATAAGGAGCAATCGCAGCGAATGGCTGCTTCTTGCCCATCCCCAGAGGAGGAAACACTGTCCTACACTCCCCGCCCCTGCTGTAAATCCCAGTAAAGGGAGCCAGCAGGAGGGCGTGTGAGTGGAATAAATCGAGTGCTGTTAAGCACTGTGCGGGTTCAAGAGACGCTATTGCCGGCGTACTGTTGTTGCATTTCGCCGTTGAATGGGAAATGCAGCATTAATACGTGGGCGCGCGGCCCTCGTGAGAGTGGCCGCGGGGCGTTCAGGGACCTCCGCAGGAGAACGGTGGTTTACGTCTGTAAACTCTAGTTCTAGAGTGGTGTGTGTGTGTGGGAAAAATGCATTCGGTAAAAACGATTGTTTTTTTCCAGAGTAAGAGTTATATCTTTCCACAATTCCACTTTTCCCCATAATGTTCGTTTCAAAGAGACGGCATTGTGACGGCGTGCGCGGCCCTTCGCGGTGCGTTCAGGGTCCTCAGTAAATAATCGGCCCTTCCTGTGTCGACCCTCCAGGGGCAAAATCTTCCCTTCGCGGAGAGTTTTGCGGCGGAACGGGTCACCAGAGAGTATTACAGCTTCTTAGCTGCGGCCCCACAGCTGAGTGATTGTCCATTAACACAATGTTCTGGGGAATGGAAACTCAGCGGTGTGCTAACAGGACCTCAGTGGAGTCATCGCAGCGTGCGCTCATCCTCTACAGGCTTTCCTGCAGAGGAGGGAGCGTGGCGCGATGGTGAGACGAAGGGAGAGGCGCCGGCACGGAGATGCCGTGCCCACTGCGCCCCCCACCTCTCCGGCCCACCCCGTGGAACCGGTGTCCCGGCACTCACGGGGGCGGGCTGCCCGCCTTCACGGATCTGATGGCGGGACGAGAACATCTCTCCGCCCGGGACGAGAGGGAGAATCCCGCCTCCTCCCTGTATAATGCAGCAGATCACTACGTTTTCTAATAAGAATGAGGTGATCTGTATCCAAATATAAGTGTCTTTTGTTTTCCACAAATGCTACACTTACACACAATGTTAACCATACAAATTCCCCATTTCGCTGCCCCAACTGTAACTCCTGTAAAGGAGGTGGCTAGTGGGCATGCGCAGATGATAGGGATGAACTGCAGGAGTGCTATCTAAAGGAGAGCGCTATGCTGGTACAGGGACATTATGGCCGGCGTATTACTGTCAGAGAACACACATACGCCTAGAGCAAAGACTCCAATTAATGCAGTTTTCCGTAGTGGTAAATGCTGCATTATGGCGGAGCCCGCACTCACACAGGAGCGCGTGGCGGTGCGTTCAGGGACCATAGTAAAACACACCACGCCTATAAAGACTCCGATTAATGCTGTTTACCGTAGTGGTGAGAACATCATTATGGGGGAGCGCGCGCAACAGCGCGTGGCGGTGCGTTCAGGGTCCTCAGTGAATAATCGGCCCTTCCTGTGTCGACCCTCCAAGGGCAAATCTTCCCTTCGCGGGGAGTTTTGCGGCAGAATGGGTCATCAGAGAGTATCACAGCTTCATAGCTGCGGCCCCACAGCTGAGTGCTTGTCCATTAACACAGTGTTCTGGGGAATGGAAGCTCAGCTGTGTGCTAACAAGGTGGATGGACAGGACGCTGAAACGGGGCTTTTCACCCCAGTTTTGCAGCGTCTAACTGTACCACATGTCTATACACTGTACTACTGTATCACATGTGGGTGTCCCACACCCACCTTTTGTTATGGGCAGGCAAGAGGTAAATCTGGCCTCCCGGAGGGAGATGTGTTTCCTCTTAGCAGGGATTCAGGCTCTGGGGCAGAAACAGGCTGTGTCTGTTGTCTGTTGTGCACCCTCAGCACAGAGAAAAGGGTCTTTCCATGTACTTCCTGGGTCTCAGGAAGACAGGGGAATGCAGACCTATTCTAGATCCCCACTGCCTGAATCGCCACATTTCCTGCAGGAAATTCCGCATGTTAACTATGAAATAGTTACTGGGGCTTGTGCAGCCAGGCGATTGGTTCACCACCATCGACCTGAAAGACGCGTACTTTCATGTAGAAATTGCTCCAGAGCACAGAAAGTGTCTGCGTTTTGCCTTCCAGTGGATAGCCTACGAGTACGGCTGCCGTTCAGCTATTTCCTTATCCCCACGCACATTCAGCAAATGTGTGGCCACAGCGCTTCAACCGCTGCGCGCCCATGGCATGAGAGTTTTCTTTTACTAGACGACCTCATAGTCATGGCTGGGTCTCGGGAAAAGGCAATGTTTTGCACAGCACAATTGATCACACACCTAACCAAATTAGGCTTTGCGTTCAATTGAAAAAAGGAGCACCCCCATACCTCACCAACAGGCGTTGTATTTGGGAGTGGTGCTCGATGCAGGCGCGCTACGTGCCACCCTGTCAGAGAGCAGAAGTGCATCCCTTCTCCGGGCGGTCCACAGGCTGCGACAGGGGGCGTCAGTGACAGCTTTAACTGTCAGGCAGACTTTGAGTCTCATGGCGGCTGCTCACAATGTGGCCACATTTTGGTTGCTGCCTATGCGTCGCCTGCAGAGGTGGTTCTCCAGCCGGCGTTTGGATCCCAAGAGCACAAACAGCGGCTGGTGACCATCCCCCCCTCAGTGGAGGGCAACCTCCGGTTTTGGGGGTCCCCGGATCACCTCCGGAGGGGGTCTCCACTGGGACGGATGACCTCCTACATCACAATGTTCATGGACGCATCCAGAACAGGATGGGGAGGGACCTGCCTGAAGAGGGCTATAGGTGGGCGCTGGGCTCTAACAGAGTCTCGACACAGCAACCTCCTAGAGCTACGGGCGGTAGTGTTAGTCCTCCAGCCTTTCATGTCCCTAATTCAAGGGAGACATGTAATGGTCAGGAGCGACAACAGCACCACAGTGGCTTATATCAACAGGCAGGGCGGAGTCTGCTCCGCCGCCTTGTTGGCCACAGCGGAGAGGCTGTGGTTATGGGCTTCAGAGGTGGTTTTATCTCCGAGAGCCCTCCATATCCCGGGACTGGAGAACAGGGGGGCCGACCTCATTCGAGGTCAGGCGAATGGATGCTTCACCCGGAGGTGGTGAAGCATATCTGGGCCCAGTTCGGGAGAGCGGAAGTGGATCTGTTCGCCAGCCGGCGCAACAATCACTGTGCCCTGTGGTTCTCCATGGCCCTGAGCGACGACCCGCCCTTGGGGGTGGACGCGTTTGCACATGAGCCATGGCCAAGAAAGCTGCTCTACGCCTTTCCACCGCTGCGTCTCATTCTCCCTCTCCTGGGGAGAGTGAGGCGAGAACGTCTGGCAGTCATTCTGGTAGCGCCGGATCGCGTCGGGGCTCCGTGGTACTCAGAGATGACACAGATGAAGGTGGGCCAGCCCTGGGCGGTCCCCCAGTTCTGGGGGGCGATGTCTCAAGAGGCAGGTGCAATCGGGGCGTTATCCACACTCGGCCAGCCTCCCCAGGCTGAGACAGGGTGGATTGTCTGACAGTGTTATTCAGTCTATCCAGGCAGCTAGAGCTGGATCCACCACAGCCTATTACAGGCCAAAGTGGCTAGGATTCCAGCGATGGTGTGAGGAGCGGAAAATAGAGCCCCTATCTTGTGAGCTAGGCTCTATTTTTTCCTTCTTACGGTTATTGGTGGACAGAGGGCTTGCGCATTCAACAGTGAAGGTGTATGCAGCAGCCATCTCGTCCTGCCAGGAGGGATTTGGCGGCAGGTCAGCCTTTAGTCAACCACTGATGTCACGGTTTTTACAGGGGGTCAGGAGGCGGCGCCCTGTAGTGCACGCCTCCGCCCCGCAGTGGGACCTTTCCCCTAGTCCTCGAGGCTCTGGCTCCGGGGCCGTTTTGAGCCTCTGGAGCTCTCCTCTCTGAAAGCATTGTCGTGGAAAACAGCTTTGCTTCTTGCCTTAACGTCAGCCAAAAGGGTGTCCGAGTTAACTGCTCTGTCGGTGCACCCGAGTTGTTTATTCATTCGGGTGACCGGAGCGGCGCGACACTCAGACCGAACCCCTCCTTTGTGCCCAAGAGCCTAAGGAGTGCGTTCAGGTCGCGGGCTATTCAGTTAGGGGTTTTTAGTCTTCCCCCCCATGGTGGGGACAGGGAAGCTAAATTGCACCTCCTTTACCCGGTGCGTGCGCTAGCATGTTATGTGGAGCGCACGGCTGCCCTTAGACGCACCGAAAAGTTGTTAGTGTGCTTCGGGGGCGGGGTGATCGGGAAAGCTCTGTCCAAGAAACGCCTAGCAGGCTGGCTCTGCGAGTGCATTGCACTGGGGAGAGCCTGCCCCACGGGGGTTCGTGCGCACTCCACACGGGCTGTGACTGCGTCGACAGCCTTATTCAGCGGTGTGAGTGTGGAGGATATATGCACAGCGGCGTCTTGGTCAACGCCAGGCCCCTTCATAAGGTTTTATCTCTTGGACATGTCTGGCTCTTTCTCCTCGTCTGTGCTTGCTGGGGCAACACAGGACTGGTAGGGGGGGGGGGGGGGTTGTGGGTCAGTTGGCATCTGACCCCTTCCCCGGACGTAAAGCGCCTTCGCTGTTCTCGGGACCTCCGAGGGTCCCGGGATGGGCGAGGGGCGCGCTGGGCCCTTACAGGGCTGGAGGGCTGCTCTCCTCCTGTAGCCCTCCACATTTTAGTCCACACACACTCTGCACGGTCAGTGTTTGAGTGTGGGGCAGGGGCACTGGCACTCTCCCTGCGAGCCTTAGGGACTCAGGGAGATGGGTGCACAGTGAGCCCATACAGGGCTGGGGGTTCTCCCCGTCCGCCTAAGGGCAGGGGGGACGACCCCCATCACTGTTTTTTGGGCACACCTTCTGCGAGGTAAGCGCGGCAGGATGTGCTCTGTCAGCCGCAGCCCAAACTTCTCCACGGTCACGACCGGGTTAAAGGAGAATGTGGGGCAGCAGCTGCTGACCAGAAAGGCCGGTCAGGGACAGTAGGGTGGAATGTTGTTATTGGACGACAGTGCGTACATTTGTCGCGGCTCCGCCCACTGTACCCATAGAGTCCAGTAGAGGGCGGAGCCTGTGAGAGATATAACGCCGGGTTACGTATTGTAACCCTTGTTATATTAACACAGGCGGAGCCCTCTACTCGGGGCACTGTCTGTCCTATTCCGCTCACTGAAGAGAGGTGTAGGATGGCAGTCAGGAGGCGAGGCCTCCTTTTATACGGTGTGATGCGCACGCATTCAGGTAGGCCCGCCTATGGCCGGCCACGTCTATAAGAGTTTTCAGTGGGAGAATGCTCGCAGGATAAGGTAGTACCCATAGAGTCCAGTAGAGGGCTCCGCCTGTGTTAATATAACAAGGGTTACAATACGTAACCCGGCGTTATCAGCCTCAATCCAACAACAATCCGCGGTACCGATGCGCGCCCTCTCTCTCTCTCTCTTGCTCGCTCGGAGGCTCGCTCGCACTTTGGCTGTGAGCTGCAGGCGCCAGATAAGTCAACATCCCCCACTTTCATCACTTATACCTCATTCACACCAACGCAACTCCGGTTCAAGCTCCGTGCTAGAGCTTTTCAGGTTCAGAACTGGTTCTTTGGTTTAGCTCCGGCTCTTTTCACACCGCCCAGAGTCCGACTGGTGCTGCCTCATTGCGTCATCGTTTGCGTCATGACGTAACCGTTTGTGTGCCTGCTTCAGAAAGCCAAACCGAGCGGATACCCCTCACAGCTCACACCGACAACAACAACAATGTCCGATTGTGCTCCAGCTTCCTCTGTACCTCTTCAGAAGACCAGATTCCCAGTAGGTAGCTGGTCTCTTCAGTGGACCACTGCTGCTTGTTAAGTTTCTCCATTGTTGTGTACAAACTGGATAAAACGCGGGCTTTTTGTTGTTGTTCAGGAGTTGATCCCGCCCCTGCCCCCGCCTCGACGTAAGCGTGACGTATGCGGTGCTTTTACTCTAGCCGGACAATTTGTTGGTGCTTGAAACGAACCGGATTCCGGAGCTAAGAGGCTGCTCCGCTGCGGTGTGAACAGGAAAACCCGGTGCTTTTCAAGCTCCAGCTCCGAACCGGCCCTGAAACACAGTTGGTGTGAATGAGGTATTACAGCGCCCATCGTACAGGGCAAATGAAAAGTGTAACCGGGGTGAAAAGGGTGTTATCTTGACTTAATTATCAAGGCTGAAAATTAGGATGAGCCAAACAGTCAAAAAAGGGTTTTTTCCTCCCAGAACTACCAGCGCAGCGCCCCCCCAGATCTGGTGCCCCTAGGAGACCGCCTATGCCAAAAACCGGCCTCTGACCAGCATACAAGTGACCAAAACACAACATATGCTGGTTTTGCTAGTCAACTATGCTGGTCTATGCTGGTCTATGCTGGTCTATGCTGGTCAACACCATGCTGGTCTATGCTGTTTTTTTCAGCAGGGCATCTATCTATCACCAGCTTATGTTAGTATTAAATATACAATGTATTCTGGTAACTATCAAAATAAAGACATTGTATAGTGTTCATAACAGTATTTTTATTTCATAAATTATACATTAACAATACAATAATATTACAAAAAACCCTACATCTAAATAAATATATAATCTAAAATAGATGCATTTGATTTCAAAATAAAAATAACAAATATAATTCAAAATGTAAATAGCAAAGAAAAGAAATTATTTAAAAAAAAATGTAAAGTATTTTATTATTTTTTCTTGCTAATATCCATTATCTTCTCTGTTATGTATGGAGTCAGATTTGGGTCAATATTATTGCGCGTAAAACAAGCTACTCACGAGCGGAAAATGTGCTTTTACAC
>CALSBZ010034503.1:908-14040 GCA_943591055.1 Gobionotothen gibberifrons
GTGTGTGTGTGTGTGTGTGTGTTTGTGGAGACACTGTGATGGATCGTTACGCTATGTGCAGCTCAAGGCATAATATGCTTGAACGGGAGCTGCAATCATGTTGCGCGCACTATCGGTGCTGAGTGTGCTGACTTTTCGTACACTGTCTGGCTACCTGCATAAAGTCAAGTGCTCGGCGCATTTGTCGACGAAATGTCGTTCCTCTGTTTTCATTGAAACAGCTCCTTATATCCGTTAGCGCAGCTAGCTAGCACCAGATGCTAACAACAATAACAACACGTAAGGTGTTCCTCGCTCGCGAGTCGCGCCACACATACACACACCCTCCCGGTCCTCCCGATGGTCTGCCGGTGAGCGTGGAAGTGTGGTCTGCCACAAGCGGACGGCAGGAGCGGGGCTGTCAGCATCAGCTTGTAGATGGTATTTTAAACTCGATGCGCTCTGAAACTACGGGGCGGCCGAGGACAACAAATATATTATTATATATATTATTAACGCGTTAACTTGACAGCCCTAATATATATATATATTATATAGTATATATATATATAGTTATATTATATAGTTATAATAATAACTAACTAACCAACTAACCATTCAGTGTTCTGTAGCCGGGCAATGTCTTCCCCATCGTCCATGTCGTCGCCATCATCCTCCCCACTTGACGTCCCTGACGGCTCAAATCTGTAGGGTAGGGACGACTGTTGTGTGACGGCAAATGCTGCGGCTGCAAGGCATTGTGGGGCAGCATTTTCTCCTCTCCTTTGGGTTAGGGAGGTCCAGTGGTTCCTAAGCTAAAGGAGGTTATAAAGGAAGTTTGAAACCTCCTTTCCTATCATGTAGAGAATTAGAACGGCACTTATCATGGCTGCCACTGAGGGACTTCCGGGTCATTTCACTCGGTTAGGAAGGTTCCTAAGCTAAATGGACTATTCGACTTCAGCCCAGGTATTTATGTGCTCTATCTCAAGCACACCTGAACTAATGGAGCCCGTGATTATTTTCACCAGGTGTGCTTGAGACAGGGGGCTCAATCAGTTTGAGACTGCAGTGCAGTAGTCATGTAAAATAGCATTTTCTGTTGAATTTGGATTAAAACCCTTGTAATAGACAACTCACGTGTTTCTTAATATGTTTATTATAGCAGCATATAGTTTGAGTTTGGCGTCTAGGCTCGGGCCTCATCACTCCACAGATTTACAAAGAACATTGAGTGATGATTAGATAACTATCCCCCGAGCCTACAGGTGGAAGCTGGGGTGGAAGCTGGGGTGGTGGGGGGGCAGGAGAGCAGCAGCAACATGAAACACAGGAGCAGGAACATGAACGTAGCAATAGCAAGTGAACACAGCAGTGGCAGCAGCAGCATAGTGAGGCAGAGGCAGGAAGACCTGGCAACTTAAATAGAGCGGCATGTTTAGGAGAATGTGTTTGGTTGGTTGTAAGAGGGACGAGGTGCGTCACGTGTTAATGTATCATTGGTGCTCGAGTTGACTGCCTGAACTAGCTCGCAGGCTTCACCCCATTAGTTTAATTGACCTACTTAAAGAGTCCTTGTGTAATTTGTCCATTATAGATGGTTTATTTATTACACTTTCCTGCTGTTTTCAAGATAAAGTAACAACTATAGAGTTATCAGAGAAATAAAGTGTGATAAA
This sequence comes from Gobionotothen gibberifrons, assembly GCA_943591055.1. Taxonomy (NCBI): domain Eukaryota; kingdom Metazoa; phylum Chordata; class Actinopteri; order Perciformes; family Nototheniidae; genus Gobionotothen; species Gobionotothen gibberifrons. The sequence continues at coordinate 2,567 of CALSBZ010034503.1, forward strand.
ACCTGCAAAATGATGTTTAGATTTTATGATGTTGTTAAAGCCCGCGTCACACTGTCCCGAAATTGACACCCGATGGGCACACGAATATGGAATTGTGAATTTTGCACGAAGATGGCCTCGAACCACACACGAAGGCAACATTTACATTACATTTAAGACATACAACTGCAATGAAATAATAATAATAATAATAATGAATGGAATTTATAAAGCGCCTTTCAAGGGACCCAAGGTCGCTGTACACGGGTCCGACCGTGCAGATGTTGTAGGATCTCTGGGTACCTGCTGGCTCGACTACTGTTGCAGGTTTCCATGTCCCTGTTGGAAGCTGGAAGCGGATTGTGGCTCCCACTGGTAGTGCAGGCAGTGATCTGGCATTCCTGTCATAATATTGTTTTTGTCGTGTTTGGCACTGTTCTCTCCTGCTGTGAACTGTGCTGCGACAGGCAAGCTCTGGTTGTAGATGCTTTTCAGTGGTGGGAAGGATGGAGCGCAGACGCTTGCTCATGAGTAGCTGCGCTGGTGATTTCAAACCATCCACTGGTGAGTTTCTATACTCCAACAAGCTGAGGTACGGGTCAGTTCTCTGAGCGTGTGCTTTGTCCATGAGAGCTTTGGCAGTCTGAACTGTTTTTTCTGCTAGCCCGTTGCTCTGTGGATACAGAGGACTGCTTGTGACATGCTTGAAGTCCCATGCATGAGCAAAAGCTTTAAACTCTTGTGAACTGTAGCAAGGTCCATTATCGCTGACTAGTGTCTGTGGTATTCCAAATCGAGCGAACATGGCCTTCAGCTTTTGGATGACTACTGAGGAGGTGAGGCTGGTGATCTTTTCTACCTCAAAGTACCTACTATAATAGTCAACTACAACTACATAGTCAGTACTGTTCCATGTGAACAGATCAGTGGCTATTACCTGCCAAGGTTGTTCTGGGATTGGGTGTGACATCATGGGCTCTTTTGGGAGTGAGCTGCGTCGCTCAAGGCAGGTGCTGCAGGTCCCTACTAGTGTCTCTATCTGCTTACCCATCCTTGGCCAGAACAGCACATCTCTTGCACGTTGTTTGCACTTTTCCATCCCTAAGTGTCCTGTGTGAATGTGTGAAAGCATTTCAGCCCTGAGTGAGTGCGGCACGATGGCCGTAGACTATGATGTCATCTACGATGGCGGCAACGCCTGGAAGCCCCTCATAGGCCTCATCCACTCTCCTCTGGAACTCATCCTGTGCAGATATGATTCCAAAAGGCAGTCTCTTGAAACGGTACCTGCCGTAGATCGTGTTGAACGTGGTTAGCATAGATGAGTCGTGTGTGAGCTTTATATTCCAGTATCCAGATCTGGCGTCTAGTACACTGAAATACTGTGCTCCAGCCAGTTTTAGGGTGACGTCATCTAGAGTAGGGAGTGGATAGAGGGGTCTTTAGATAGCTTTGTTCAGGGCGCGGGGGTCTAGGCATATTCTCAGCCTATTTGTTTTCGGCTTTTCCAACACTACTAGTGCATTAACCCATTCAGTTGGCTCTGTGACTTTTTGGATAACGTCCAGTTTTTCCATGTCGTCAAATTCATCCTTGAGCCGGTCACGCAGAGCATATGGGATGCGTCGAGGTGGACATACCACTGGTGGTACAGAGGGTTTGAGTTGGAAACTGCATTCTCCAGGAAACAGTCTGATGCCTTTAAACACATCAGCAAACTCTTCCATCATGGTTGTGTGTGTTATTGGCTTTGCATCAACTACATGTATCATTTTGACTAGGTTTAAATCTAGACATGCTCTTAAGCCTAACAGAGGTGGAGCCTTTGTATGGACTATGTCAAAACCTACCATGGCTGTTTTCTCACCATGTTTACATGTCAGTCTACATGTTCCTTCTGCTTCTATCCTGTGCCCACCATAATCTGAGAGTTTGCTTGATGGGGGGCCTAGTATTACACTTCCATATATCTTGCGGAATGTGTCTGCTGGTATAATACTAGTCTGAGCACCAGTGTCCATTTTAAACTTCAGTTTGTGCCTCGCTTTTCCTATTTCTACTTCTGCATATGCCTGTTCTCTATCTGTGTTTTCATGCTCTTTTATGATAGCATCAATATAGAGTTCTTCTAGTGACTGTTCTGCACTGTTTGAGATGGTATGCAATTTTCTGGGATTATATCTCGTCTGTGGCTGCTGTGTTTGTGACCTACACACTTTAGCAAAGTGGTTGGGCTTCTTGCATTTGCTGCATTGGCTACCCTTTGCTGGACATTCCTCAGTGCGACTGTGCTCCCTCCCGCATGCTCCACATTCCTTGCTCCTCATGCCGCTGTTACGATCATTCCATGTCGTCTTGTGCCCACGGGATGCTTGGTTTGCTCTAAAAGGTTTTCTGCTAACCGCATGAGCAGAGCGACTGTCGTGGCTAGCAGCGGGGATTAGCATTGTCTTTAGCTGCTGCTGTGAAAGCTCATGTGAACGTGCAATGTCAATGGCTTTCTCTAGCGTCAAGTCTGGACCGTGACATAGCAGTTTTTCGCGCACTCTTTGTGAGTTTGTAGCAAAGACAATCCTGTCTCTTATCATTTCCTCACTGTTTGGGTAGTTGCAGTCTTTACTTAGCAATTTTAGCTCCGTTACAAACTGGTCAAAACTCTCACTGTCTCCTTGTATTTTTTCATGACATTTATAGCGCGCAAATATGGGATTTGCTTTCGGAGTTACATAAGCTTCAAAACCGTCGTAGTACGTTTTTAGTACCTTACTTTGGTCTTCTGTGAGAGTCCATGTGTAAAAAACATCTCTGCCTTTTTCCCCAATCCAAAGCAGTAGATAGCTACATTTTTCCTCCTCGTCTTTAGCATGTAGCGGGCCTGAAAACATTAGCTGCACATGCTGCCGAAACTTTCTCCATGCGTCCGGCAGATTAGACGAGTCCCAGTCCATTCGTGGTGTTGGAACGCCTGTGTTCTCCATCTTCCGTCGTCAGGTTGATGATATATGAACTAACTCTGACACCATGTAATATTCTGTTCTATGGACATGTAAGTGTCTACATAAACAGATGAAGCGGACTACTTCTTATTCCGAGTGTCCATCTTTATTTTCACTGGCGCGTAACATGCACACATACCTTACGTCATCAACGTGATCTGTGTAATCAAAGATCTTGTATTTACCAAGATGTTACAAGACCCATTGCTGGTATGATAACAACCTGGTACTAAGCACACAGGTATCTTGTTAAAGTTATCTTATCTTAGCCAGCGCCATATAGATACATTCTATCTATCTATATGGCGCTGATCTTAGCTATCTCTTAGTGGAGGAAAACAGTTATGACATCACTTACGCGACTCTGGGATTTGTAGTCTTTCTAGTTGCGTATTTTTCATAGTCTTATATTTCAACAGTTTTACGACAAACTGTGACTTTTTTTACATGGAAATGATTGTTTAAGATTGACAAACATCATAGGTGTCATTCGTGGCACAATTCAAACGGGATCAAAAGATAACGTTTCTCTCTCCAGTGACTTCAATGTATATTTTTCCGCTTCCGGGGTCCCATGAGCTCCCTCGGAAGGGGAGGGACTTCGCCTCTCTATTATACATCCATGGGCGAGACGCAGCTCATCTCAAACAAGCCCCCAAGAAGTGCGCCGGACTCAGATGGAAATATTCGTGCTGGCCAAACGGCGGTACTACACTTCCGCTTGGTTGCCAGGCCCGGAAGCACTTTTTCCCATTGACTTACATGGGGAAAGAATGGTCTGTAAATCGTTGGATAATTTTTTTTAAACTAAATAAACCACCCAGTATGAACACTTGTACTGTATAGCCCTTATTAAAAACATTCGTTCCTCAAGTTGTAAAAATGTGCTAATAATGTTATTCTGAGAGTTATTTCCCTCTGCATTATGAACGCGCATCTAACCCACGGGACCGCGTCGCCCGGCACGTTCATGTTACGTGTTCAGCCTTTACCCATGGATGCACAATAACAACGGACCCACATCGTCTAACCCCACGAAGCTGTAATAATGGATATATTGCACATGTTTGCTGTAACTCATCATTTGTAAAATATTATACTACATGGGCTGTATGATAAAATCTTGTACCGTAAATGTTGTATTAAATAAAGTTAATATTACCGACGTTAGATTAACGTCCCTGTTGCTTCTTATTGCACTAAGAAGCTTATTGCACTGTATGTATATATATATATATATATATATATGTATACAGTGCAATAATTATTTCATGCTAAATGAAGCTCTGTTGCTTGGATATCACTAGATCCTGTTACAGCGTAATATAAGTACATAATGATTGATGTGTACATTAGCATAATTACTAGCTAGCTGCTAACTGCCGCCTCGTTAATATCAAAGCCATCAAAATAACAACCCATTACCATGCTGTCATGAACGTGTGGTGCTGTTACGTGTACACAAATTGACGTGCTTCATGTGAACGAGCATTTTGGTTAAAGTTGCGCATGCGCTATGAGCGCACATACGGGTACTTCTCAGGCATGCCGGGTAATCTGTGACGTTTCACTCTCTCAAAAGTTGGGCCATTTTATCATCATGCGCTAATGAGCAACTCTCATAGGAATGAATGAGGCCCCGCCTCCCACGCTGTGTCCAGTTCTTATTATACATCCATGCTCGGGACCCACTTTTTACTTGGTCAATAAATCGTGACACAACATTTTTAAGCACTCAAATATTCAACAAGAAATCGTGCTGTAATATACGCTTTTCAGCATACAATATTAATTAAAGTGAAGTACAGTGCATATATCCCTTATATCCCTTCACAGAACTAAAGTATGCTTTTAAAAAAGGTTTATGAGTTGATGGAATCAAAGCTGAACTGTATAAACAAGGCACACATGCTGAAAACCCATCCCCAGAAGGGGGGTCTGGGGGGATTCTCCCCCAGGAGATTTTTTGAAATACTAACATAAACTACGCATTCTGGTACACTCTGAGAAGAAAATAAATAAATGTATTACAACCCGACATATTAATAATATTTTATGCCATTGTTTGTGTTTCACTTTGTTCTGAAGCTGAACTTGCTGCTCCTCACAGAGAGAAGAGTAAAGAGGAGATAGTCTGTGTGAATTACTTTAAATTGTGGGTAGGGTAGATAGCTCCCATTGTTCTGTGACCTGTCAATCATCAAACCGGGGGTCATATTTCATTATGGGTTGTATCCCATGGATGTATAAGGAATAGTTCTACCGCAAAGTTATTCTCCTTGGGGACTTCCGGCAACAATCTTGATTCTGATTGGCCAGAAGACTCGAAAAAACATCAGCAAAGATGTTTTATTGAGAATCAAATCAAATCAAATCAGGTTTTATTTATAAAGCACATTTTAAAACGATTTTTGGTCGAGACCAAAGTGCTGTACAAGCAAATAATAAATAACACATTTCTACATTCACAAAGAACAGAAGACAATAAATTACCACAACAAATATAAAAATCCAACACAGGGAATTGTCCGTAGTCATACTCTGCTCTGACTAGAATGCCAGGGAGAAGAAATTAGTCTTTAGTTGTGTTTTAAAAACCCCTAGAGTCTGGGTCCGAAAACCAGTCAGTATCTGGTGTGACCACCATTTGCCTCACGCAGTGCAACACATCTCCTTCGCATAGAGTTGATCAGGTTGTTGATTGTGGCCTGTGGAATGTTGGTCCACTCCTCTTCAATGGCTGTGCGAAGTTGCTGGATATTGGCAGGAACTGGAACACGCTGTCGTATACGCCGATCCAGAGCATCCCAAACATGCTCAATGGGTGACATGTCCGGTGAGTATGCTGGCCATGCAAGAACTGGGATGTTTTCAGCTTCCAGGAATTGTGTACAGATCCTTGCAACATGGGGCCGTGCATTATCATGCTGCAACATGAGGTGATGGTCGTGGATGAATGTCACAACAATGGGCCTCAGGATCTCGTCACGGTATCTCTGTGCATTCACAATGCCATCAATAAAATGCACCTGTGTTCGTCGTCCATACCATACACCTGCCCATACCATAACCCCACCACCACCATAGGCCACTCGATTCACAACATTGATATCAGAAAACCGCTCACCCACACGACGCCACACACGCTGTCTGCCATCTGCCCTGAACAGTGAAAACCGGGATTCATCCGTGAAGAGAACACCTCTCCAACGTGCCAGACGCCATCGAATGTGAGCATTTGCCCACTCAAGTCGGTTACGACGACGAACTGGAGTCAGGTCGAGACCCCGATGAGGACGACGAGCATGCAGATGAGCTTCCCTGAGACGGTTTCTGACAGTTTGTGCAGAAATTCTTTGGTTATGCAAACCGATTGTTGCAGCAGCTGTCCGAGTGGCTGGTCTCAGACGATCTTGGAGGTGAACATGCTGGATGTGGAGGTCCTGGGCTGGTGTGGTTACACGTGGTCTGCGGTTATGAGGCCGGTTGGATGTACTGCCAAATTCTCTGAAACGCCTTTGGAGACGGCTTATGGTAGAGAAATGAACATTCAATTCACGGGCTCTGGTGGACATTCCTGCTGTCATCATGCCAATTGCACGCTCCCTCAAAACTTGCGACATCTGTGGCATTGTGCTGTGTGATAAAACTGAACATTTTAGAGTGGCCTTTTATTGTGGCCAGCCTAAGGCACACCTGTGCAATAATCATGCTGTCTAATCAGCATCTTGATATGCCACACCTGTGAGGTGGGATGGATTATCTCGGCAAAGGAGAAGTGCTCACTATCACAGATTTTTTCAGATTTGTGAACAATATTTGAGAGAAATGGTTATTTTGTGTATATAGAAAATGTTTTAGATCTTTGAGTTCATCTCATGAAAAATGGGAGCAAAAACAAAAGTGTTGCATTTATATTTTTGTTCAGTGTATATATATAAAATATTACAATTATACTCACCGAAAAATGTGCAAAAGAGACTTCTTGGAATGTCGGTTAGTACAATCAACCGCACAACAAGACATTTTAATTGTCTTATACTTAACAAAAGACACGAAATCCACGGACACGTCCGTTGGGTCAAGTTCGGTAAATACAACTAGCAAAGCCTAGCCTATGAGCCGACAGAGCTGACAAATTGCTGTTAGCCGACAGTGAGGCTCGTACCTGTCACTCAAAGTGACCACGCCCTAATTTATTCATAACTTTAAGACTGAATATTAATTAAAGAGATGAGTTGAGAAAAAAATCACTCCAGGATCCATAGACAGGAAGGGGGAATCTAACTATACTGAGAATAAAATGTTCTGAAACCATGATGTAAACATGTTTATTTCTGCTGTAAACTTGGGCATTTTAACATTGGGGTCTATGGAAATTGCTCCCTTCTGCAGACTGCTCCTACTGGCCACTAGATGAACTGCAGTTTGAGGCACTTCCTGATTCGCATCCCGGAAGTGGCCCAGAGTTTGCCGCTTGGTTGAGACGCACAGGCTGCAGTGGAGACGCTGCACACAGCTGATTGACAGCTAGAATACAAACCACCAAATAAAAAGATAAACATTAATTGACTCCACTCCGCAGGGATCCCGCCCCCCCCAGTTTCTCATCAAGGGGGTTGTCTCCTGTCCCCGGCACAAACACACTGACACACTAGGCTTGTTTGAGACGAGTTGCGGCTCGCCTCGAAAGTAGACGAGAATAGCCGATCGCAGCCGGGGGAGGTCTCAAAAAGCTCGCATGAAGTCGGACAGCTCGGAGTCGGCTTCTTCTTCTTCTTCTCTCGGTCAACAATACACGTAACCGGTGCGCTCGCTTTCTCTCTCGCTCGCTTGCGCCACACATACACACCCTCCCGAGCTTGAATGACACACAGAGACCAATCGAGGGCATTAGTGTATGATTTGTATGAAAGTGGCCATGTCGGCAGGCCACATCATGTAGACAGCCAGTCACCCTCTGTGAGGCAGAGTCAGACCCACATTTGCGCAGCGTTGCGTTCACAATACATACATAAAAAAAAGAATTCCTCTTAAAGAATTACTTAAGAGGCCAGGCCATCGGGAAACCTCCCGGTCCTCCCGATGGCCAGTCCGGGCCTGGTATGAACAGTGTGTATGAATATGCTAAGATATATAAAGTATGAAAACGGTAAGCAGTGCAAGTATATAGTATAAAATATATAGATATTAATTTCATGATGATAAACATTGTGGAACAATGATGAAAAATGTGAATGGAAGTGGGGACGTAAAACTGACACAAAACAACAACAAACTTTTGCCGAGCCAATTGGAGAGTTTCATCACCAGCACGTGGAGAATTTGAATGGAAGGGGCGACGTAAAACTGACACAAAACAACAACAAACGTTGCCGAGCCAATTGGAGAGTTTCATCACCAGCACGTGGAGAGGAGCTGCGCTCTCAAGTCTGCGGGAGTCTTTGTCCCACGAGATTTCAACGTCTCATGTAGGCGAGCCTCCAGAGCAAGTCGGACAAAATGACTAACCATCATGCAACGCACTAGCAAGACGTTGATCACAACTGCGCAGGTCTCGCTTGTCTCAAACAAGCCTAGTGAATACCGGCGAATACACATACTTTACAGAGATGCTGTATGAGAAACCAGAGATGGAGTACTCGAGTCCTGGACTCTGACTCGAGTCAGACTCGGACTCGACTCGGACTCGCGCACCGATTGAGGCGACTCGGACTTGGACTCGTGAATTCTCGTGCACGATGACTTGGACTCGGACTCGGACTCGTTATTTCTCGCGTACGATGACTTGGACTCGGACTCGGACTTGTGAATTTTTCCCCCCACGATGACTCGGACTCGACTTGTACATTGACGCTCAGACTTGGACTCGGACTCGAGCAAGTTTTCTCTGGAGTCTGATGTCCTCTATCCTGGCGTGTGCACCTGCGAGGCGAGTTCACGTACTGGGCCCCGCTATTCCAGTCTAGAGATGTCTAGAGACACACCCTGCATCATGCTGTATGCTTTCACACATTCTGCTTCCACATTGGAAAAGAGCAGCGCAACATGCTCGTTATGTGGAAACAATATTGAAGAGAAGGTTCCGTAACACATTACTCTAAGGATCGAGTTCAGACATATAGGCTGTCTTGAACACTATCATCAGAGTAACGTGATCTAATCAAGAAATAAAGATTCAGCCGGTAACACGAAAGCACATGGCTACTTAACATGCAGAATGACGTCATGTTGCATGCTAAGTAGCCTCCTTGCTCAATCCATCGGGCTCTCGAACGAATAAAAGCTCCCTTTGCTTTTTCCAAATACATATTGTCTAATTGAGTTTGTAAATTGTTCAGTTTAATTTGCTCATCCAATGATAACTCAGTTTTAAGGCATACATTATTAATTTCACTTATCATCTCTTGTTGTTTCTGTTTCTTTAATCTAGAAGAGTATTTACTGGAATTTATCGCAACCTGTCTCACACTAAATTTAAACCATTCCCATTTAATCAGAGATGACATATCCAAAGCCAAAGTTTATTTTATCAGTTGTCTGATCTCCCTACAAAAATCTGCATTCTCCAAAAGACTCTTATTGAATTTCCAGATAGGTTTAAGATTGGGACTGGAGTTGCATAGTAAAAAGGACAAAGACATGACACAGTGATCAGTCAGAGGTGATGCTGAAATGTCACACTCTGAGAGATTATTAGCTAAACTAATAGAGATTAACCAATAATCGAGCCTAGAACACTGACCATTGTTAGAAGAGTTAAACCAGGTATATTGTGACTTTGAGGGATTATTTATCCTCCAAACATCAGTTAAATTAAGTTTAGAGGCCAAGTGAATAATAGAATCATTAAAATTATGACATTGTCCCCTTAAAGGAAGACGATCTAACCACTCGTCAGGAACTACATTAAAATCCCCTCCGATTATAATCTTATCAGTCGTATAAAGTACTTTCCATTCCTCTAATTTTTGGCACAAGATTGAAAGAAAAGTATTGTTTTGAATCATTCTGTTATACCCATACCAGTGTGTAATTAGTCCCGCTAACATCACTCACAACCATTAGCCAATGACCATTTGTATCACTCCTGTGGTCAATTATATTTCCAGGTAACCTGTTAAATAAAATCATCACTCCAGCCGAATGTGATGTTCCATGGCTGAAAGAAATGTTGTCTCCCCATTGTACTTTCCAGAACGCAGTGTCTGCCTCTGCAGAATGAGTTTCTTGCAAAAAAACACAATTTGCTTTTTGTTCCTTACAAAAAAGAAAAATGGCCTTACGTTTCACATTGTTTTTTAGCCCCCTAGCATTTAAAGAATACCTGTGTTTATGACATGTGATTTACAGTAATCAATACTTTGTTATTCATTATTAAATCTGCTGCAAGCAAATCAAGCTACAGCTCATTACAGCAAGGTAATAGATAAACTACAAATAGTGCATTGAACTAAAGTGAGAATGTTAATTTGGATATTTGTTCAGAAGCAGAATCATTAATACAGCACAATGACATGATGATTGGAAACCTTCTCAGAGAGTTTGTGACCATGAAGATCTAATGCGGGAAAATGACTCAGTGATACTGTTTTATTTTCTTTGGGAATCATAAAAAGTCAAGTAGGCATCTTATCAGTCATTATACAGTAGCTGTAAAATGAAAGGATACATGTTTTAATGCAAGCAGTTCACTGTTGCTTATAACAATACATCTTTCACCTTATTTGTCTCACACTTATGATCTGTTATCTGCTGTTTCTTCAATCAGAGAGGTCATCACTGTATTGTTTCCCAACACTCCACACCCTTAAACAACATCATACATTCAAATCTGAACATCATTTTGCAGGTTTTATCACACTTTATTTCTCTGATAACTCTAGTTAGTTGTTACTTTATCTTGAAAACAGCAAGAAAGACTAAACCATCTATACCAGTTGGGAAGGCTTATAGTGTTAAGCGAAAGAAAGATAATTAAATAAGATTTAAAAGTCAGCTACTTGCAGCATTTAGAATTTGTAGCGTTTCATCTACAGTTGCAACCAAAATAATTCAACCCCCATTGCACATTAGGTTTATTGAAAAATGTTTTTAACATTTGTCAGCTGTTTGCAATAAACACATTTGAGAAGAACTGTTTCAACAGAAAATGCTACTTTACATGACCACTGCAGTCTCAAACTGATTGAACCCCCTGTCTCAAGGTCTACCTGCTTGAGATAGAGCACATACATACCTGGATTGGCTAGGGGTTTGTTGAGAGTGACGTTTGATTGCATATTAGAACTATGGCTATGTCTAAAGAATTGTCCACAAGTTCAGAGAAGAGATCATTGCCTTGCACAAACAAGGAAAAGGATAAAAAAAAGATAGCAAAAGTGATGCTCTTAGTATAATTACTGAACTGGAGGCCACGGCCCATGAGGAACGGACTAAGATCCCTCTGTCAGAACGCTGTCAGAAGCTGGTGTCTGGATATGCATCGCGTTTGCAGCA
>CALSBZ010034506.1:0-30026 GCA_943591055.1 Gobionotothen gibberifrons
CTACCTGTACATGTAGGTTAGGTCAGTTTGTGTCAAAGCCAAAGTCATCTGTTAACACAGCTGTCAATCAAACACACACACAGTGAAATGACTTATCGATCAGCTGATTCATAAACACAGCAGGCAAATATTCAGCTGTTCCACATTTGCATGATGGAATGAACATTGAATATCTGTCAGCCTGCACACAATCATTAGCATATTTCACGCCTGCAATTAGCTCTGACACAATTTGCTACTGAGCTTGCAAAAATAAATCTTTGTACAAGGTTACAGGCTGTGTATTTTAAACTGCAGTCTTAGCAGGTAACAGGCAAAGCTGCTGATTCAATGAGAAAATGACAAACTTTGAGTCAAACTGAGCGGAGAAGGTCTTTTCATTTTTTAATTAGGTTTGCCAGTCAAGAGATGGCAGAAAATGAAGCGAGAGAGAGAAGACATGCAATGAAAGTCTCAAAATGTTTAATCTAGACTTAGAATCAGAAGTTTGCTCAACAAATGTATATAAACTGCTATAATACTGTTGGTTTAAAGCTGTTAGGCGTGAGCTTTATCTATTTGTTTAAAGACGTAGGGTGTGTGAGGCTACAAGATTATAAAACTGTTAGGGATCAAGGTTCAAACCATACTAACTCAGATCAGATAATGCAGCTGTAAACCATTGAGAAGTGGGTCCACATTTATAGATAAAAGGAGATGTAAGCCGTGTTTACCCTTTTTAAATGTGCTTTACGAAAACATGGCTCAAGTTATTATCCCTCCTTGTGTGACTTCTCGTTATTCTCTTTATAACATTGCATATTTTAGTTTATTTAAAAACAGATTTGGTTTTGGTTACACCCGAAATATTTACAGATATTTTCAAAAATTAAGCAGCTCATAATTATCAGGGTAAAACGACGGCCAAGCCACTCTTGGAAGTCATTTTTCTCCATGTGATTAGATTGCCTTTTCCAAGGGATGCTGATACCAAACCATGCTTGCTAAAGACAGTTCGTGTTCTGACGGGAAAGCAAACTTTGTCCTGAAGCTTGACGCTGTATTGATAAGGCAATCAGATAGGTCGCAGTTTGTTGCCCAGCCCCTGCGATCAATGTTTTCAAAGTGTTCAGCTGCAAAGACTTAAAAGGCTCTGTTTACATGTAGTCCATTTACCATTTATTCACAGTTAGGTACTCAGATCTCAAACATCGAGTATTGCTATGTCTTTCTACTTTTTAATTTAAAGTAAAAGTACTCTTTCTGCACAATGGCCCATTTCCAAATAATGTTGGATTATAATTATTGATTAATATTTTGTATTACTTTAAAATTACAACAGGTAAAGGTAGTGCTGATTTATTTATTTATTTGTAAAGATATGTTTTGTGCCAGAGAGTGACTTCATTAGAGATATAGGGTTGAAAAGAGGAGAAAGAGGGGATGGCATTTCCTAAAATGTTTATTGTGCTCGGGATTCAAACCCTCTTACCTGGCAGCTCTTACCAACAGCAGCCCAATGGTAGATTTTTTTGTTAAATATACCACCATGTATCTTGTGAATTTCACAAAAAGATCAATAAAATGTTGTCTTAACTTAAAATAATATATCTTCTTCGAGTCTGTAGCAATCTCAGATGTCGTTCTGCCAGTATCGGGCACAGTCCACAGCTGATGGGGTAGGTTCTGCCAGGTATTCTGGACTGCACCGGGGGGCATCGGCACATTCCAGTAGGTGGGACATTGTCTGCACTGATCCACAGCTGCACGTGTCTTCTGTGGTGTAGTTCCACACTTTCATCAGTGCTTTGCACCTCCCCTGTTCCACATGCAGTCTATTAAGTGACTTCCAGGTTGTCAAGCCAAGGTCGTGGCCACTAGCAAGGCTTTCCGTTGGTTTGATTCCTCTGTCCAGCCATTCAAGAGCTCGTTAGTCATTTCTTTGCCATTCATCTTCCCAGATGTTGGTCCTTGCTGCTTGTTTGGTTGTCTGGAGGGGCAGGACTGTCTGCACAAAACTGTCTCTGGATCAGAGCCTGCGTGGGGGTGCTACGTGGCCATGCAAGGGGTGTCTGATGTCTGTCTCCTGTGTTCTCCGTTCATCTTGAGCGATACATAGTCGTCTGATGTGCGGGGGAGAGATGCCGGCTAGCGCATAGAGGCACGGGACAGGTGTTGTCTTAACGCATACCGTGATGAATAATACATGACAAACTATTTGTTGACTACTTGTTGTATTATCTGAAGTAAACTACAGGAACCTCAAACATTGTACTAACCCTAACTTTCCACCTCTGCAAACAACTGATTGGTTGTGGAGGTGGTTCAAGAGTTAAAGGACATCCTTCATTTGTCACAGCAACTTTCATTATCTGTAATAATGACTGTATTAAGGAGAAGTCTCTAACTATGTTCAGCCCTCATTCTCTGCTTTCTTATCCATCTATAGAAGACTCAGCAGCTGTCTCCATCACCGCCTGCGCTTATTAAGACCTTCTGTGATTTGGCATTATCAGCAGAGATCGACCACAGCGTCCACTGGCCGGAGGAAGATGGATGTGACACCAAAAGTTTGGACCAGTCATTCATCTGCATCATTTGAGGTGAGAAAACCCAACTCCTTTTTTGTCTTTAAAGAAAGTTCACGAGTCGCTCAGAAGTTTGACCGAGCACAAGACGGTTTTGATTCTATGGTTCAGAGATAAGTAATGGCAAGACGCATTTATTATATTATACAGCTTTGCATTTAATTTGCTTTACCTGTATTGTTTTTGTTTTATAGCTTTCTCCCGTTTTCACCTTTCATTTGAGGTATTTGTATGTTCCTTGAAAGCAAAATAAAACAATGAAGAGAGTGATCCAGTGGAACACAAAAGCATTGTACACAATGTAAACCAATCAATGTTGTGTAATTAACAAGAATAATCTGGTGTTTTTGAGTTGATGAGTAGTTCAGATATCACTGTAAAATCAATCGACAGTAAAGAGAATACTTACTTCCGGGTGTAAAATCCTCCGTTATCCAATGGGAATTGACGCTCACATTCCCTTTAACTGCCACCGACATGGACCGATGCGGTGCTTCCATGAGCGTCAAATACCGCCGCCGATGGGAATACATTGCAATCAGTTGAAAGCTCTTTGCGTCCGTTTATTAAGCTGAAGGAGACTCGGCGCGTCACAACTGCACGCCAAAGGACCCTGACCAAGCGTCGCTATTGGACGTTCAGGGAGTGAGACTGTGTTGCCTTTTCTTTCTCGTAAATTATGTATACATAAAAAACTGTTGTTTTTTAAGATACACAGAAGTCATGTTGGACTTGGGTTGATTCTCATCTGTTTTCTCAGTGTGTGTTCGGGCTGAAGACACCTTATCCATTTTTAAGACTAGGATTAAGACTTTGCTTTTTGATAAAGCTCAAAGTTAGGGCTTCCTAGAATCAGCCCTTAGTTTTGCTGCTATAGGCTTGACTACCTAGAGTGTTTTGTGTCTGTCACCTGGCAGGTTCTCAGCATTAAAGGCTTCACCTGGGTCAGGAGTTGTGGCTGTGCCTGTCATTGTGGTCCTGAGTCGTAGTATGAGTCAGGGCTGTGCATGTTTTTAAAAACAATTTACTTGTATTAAAATTAAAAGTATTGATAATGCAGAGTATCTACTGTCATTGTTGTACTACTTTATTTTGAATAACTAATATCTATCATTTTAATATGTAAACTGTACTTTGATATTGTCATCTGGGATTTTAGAGACATTTAACTACATCTGCTTTTGTGGTTTCATCTGTAAATATCTATTGTATTTCATAAATGGAACTCTTATATTGTTTCTAAAATCTAAATTGAAAATTAACTATAGACAATAAACAAATTTAGATCTCAAAAATCACGTGAACAAGAAGAATACATTTGTATAATATTGAAATACTCAAGTTATTGTGTGTTATTTGTTTTTCTACTTGAACAAAATATTTAGGTATATGTTGAACAAATATATAGAGCGAAAAACAGTTGAAACTTGTTTTTTTTATTTGTTGAGGACTTTTTTAAGCTATACAAACATTCTCCATAGAGTTGGACAAAAATAAAATCAAAATAACTCAAAAGATTGAGACCCAATTTCTTCTTCTAATATGAATAAAGCATTAATCCTTAATGTACCACCGACAACTCACCAGATACATATTCGTTTAATACAAATATTTAAAACTATAACCCTAAAAGAAACCTGTACTTTAATTATTAAGAAATAAAATAAGGGGTGCATTTATTCTCACAGTTATCTTTGCCTGTTTGAAACACTTCGTATATATACAATGATAAGGAAATAAAGTGTAATGAATTTAACACCCAGACATTTCAGGGCCGTGCAAATATTTCGTAATCATAAATACATTATCTTTGATAGAAAAAACAGAAAACAATCTTGCTTTGTTTTGAAACATCAAATATGTGTACACTACACCCACCCAATCATATACAAACAGTATATTACATTTAGTGATAGTGAATATTTATGCAGAAAATCAAATGGTTGTTCTACTAGGTGTGATTGACAGGAGAGATGATCAGAGGGGCAGAGTTTTTACCACTATTGTTGTTACTGGGACAAAAATATGGGTAGAGTTTCTCTTTGAAGCAGCAGCCAGTGAAGGAGTAGATCAGAGCTGCAGCATCAACATCATAAAAGGAGACCAGACCCTCCTCATAATCCACAAACACCCCCACCTTCTCAGGCTGAGACTTCAGAGAGAGACGGACTGAAGGACCAGCAATAGCTTTGTACTCATTTTCATTCCTCAACACTATCGTCCAGTAACCTTTCTGAGGAGACGCTGTGATCTGTCCCTTCCTGTTGATCGACTCTCTGGCCACTCCTAAATCCCACTCAGTCTTCCCTTTAACCTGAACCTCGAAATAAAATCTTCCTGAAGAGAAACTCTGCTTTGCTAAAACACAAGCACAAAAATCAAATCTCTCTGGATTGTCTGGGAGATTCTTCTTTACATCAACATATGTAACTTGTTTTCCATCATCAGACAGGATGAGTGTGCTGTATCAGGATCGAGAGTCACCTCCACCTCATACTGCTGGACCCTCTTCAGCTCCACCTCAAGCAGCTTCTTCATCTGTTTACTGAGCGTCTCCTCCAGCTGAGTCACAGCTCTCCTCACAGTCCCCTGATATGAAGGTGGACGGACCCTGACTTCTGTCCAGTTCTTGGTGGGTGGAGCAGCGTTCAGGGACGTGAAGCTTTGGAGGAGGTGGAGCTGGTCTTCAGAGCATGAGAGCTGCTCCACCTCAGAGCTTCTCTTCTTCAGCTCAGAGATTTCCTGTTCCAGCTCTTTGATGAAGCCTTCAGCCTGTTCCTCTGTCTCTCTCTGCTTCACTTTGATGGTGTCGATGAGCTCGGCCTGGCTTCTCTCAACTGACTCCTTCAGAGCGGTGAAGACCTGAACACCATCTGCTATCTCTCTGTCTGCTCCTTCCTTACTGAGCTCCACTGAGCGATTCATCTCCTGAATCTTCAGTCTTCTCTTCTGGATCATCTGCTGAATTTCAGCCTCTGTCTTCCCCAGCTCAGCCTTCTTTCCTTCATATCCTTCTTTCAGAGGAACAACATCATGTGTCTTGTGGTCTAAAACAGTGCAGAGCATGCAGACACACACCTGGTCGGTCTTACAGAACAGCTCCAGCAGTTTATCGTGCTTCATACACATCCTGCCTTCCAGGTTCTCTTCAGGGTCGATCAGCTGATGTTTCTTCAGGCCTGGCCTTGTCAGATGAGGCTCCAGGTGAGTCTCACAGTAGGACTCCAGACACACCAGGCAGGACTTCAGGGCCTTCAGTCTGGTTCCAGTGCAGACGTCACAGGGAACTTCTCCTGGTTTGACAACTTGTTGCTCTGAGCTGCTGCTGCTGCTGCTTGCTTTCTGTTGAGCTGACTGTCTGAACTTAGCAGCCATCTCAGAGATGAAAGTGTTGACCAGCAGCTCAGGTCTTTTGTAGAAGAGCTTATTACAGTTGGGACACTGACTTGGGACATTTCTATCCCAGTGTTCAGAGATGCAGGCTTTACAGAAGTTGTGTCCACATGGTATGGTGACTGGATCAGTGAACACATCCAGACAGATGGAGCACAGAAACTGATCTTCAGTCAGCAGACAGCTGGCAGCAGACATGTCTACTCTCTGTGGATAAAAAATGTGGAAAAAACATTAAATAAAGTTTTCATTATTTGTTTAAAAATAATCTAACTATGAAAAGTCCTGAATTCCGTACAAATAGTAACTGAGTGAAGAAGAGCCCGCAGTTCAGTGTTATTTATTGGAAATCACCAAGCCAAGAAAATAAGTGATAACATAGAGATCTTTTTCACAACAATAATAAATGAAAACAATATGATATTATATTGTTGAGCCTAAATCTAATTATTAATAAATTAACAATGATTAACTTACACACATTAATTCAGCATATTTATTGAAAGAAAACACACAAAACAGGACCATGACGGAGGGAGAGTAAAAAGGTGCATGTATTCAGGTACTGTACTTGAGTTTCTTTTATATTTTGTATTTATACCTCTCCACCAAAACTACAGCTGGACCTAATTCACTTTTCAATCCAATACATTAATTGTTGATAGTTAGTTTGTTACTTTGCAGATATTACAAAAATAAAAGAAACAACTGAATTATGATTTAAAGATCACATGTCATGCTTTTCCGGATATTACCCGTCCCCTTGTGTGTTATGAAGGTTTTTATGCATGTAAACGGTGTGCAGAGTCAAAACCCTCAAAGTACACGGCCAGTACATTATATGTGGTTTTCCTCCGAGCTGCGACGCGGCTTTGTGCATGCTCAGTTGCTAACGTTTACATATATAAACTACAATGTCAGCAGATGGCTTTACATGTTTGTCATGGCAGGATAATGTCTGCATTCACACACGGAATACTCATACAGTATACTCCGGGTGATTTCCCTCCGAGCTGCGACGCGGCTCTGTGCATGCTAACGAGGCTAGTTGCCTTTTCTCCGAGCTAACGTTCATATGCTACCAAGGTAAACAATAAAGCTAGGTTAGCATATTAGCTGGCAATATCTAACGGTGTTGAGATACACACTCCTACCACAACTACTACTAACGAATCTAAAACAACTACGTTTCTATTATATAATATGTTGTGATTTGCATTTGATTTCATCCAGCCAGATCAGGAAACTCCTGGCGTATCTGGCGGACAATACATGATCGAGACGGGATGACCACTCTGATGCCTCAGCCGGTTGTAGCTTGCAAGACGGCGAAAAGGGGACAACGCCTATAAGGGGAGGAATGCATGATATACCGTGTATATATGTATATTTATGTTAATTTTGTACATTTCTAAAATAAAGTTTGATGGAAAATACTTATGGCGCATTCACACTGCAGCGCGGAGCTCGCTTTAAGCGTGCCGAGCCGTGCGGGGCCTGTTTTTGGTTGCGCTCACACAAGGCCTAGTTCCGCCCCGGGGGGACTCTTTCAACTTTTTTCTGGCCCGACAAAGTTGTGGTTCTATCGAGGCCAACAAGCGGGGCCAACAACCGGGCGGAATATGCTAAACATATTTGACCGTGATTTAATTGTAATACACGTTTCAAAATGATGCCGAAGTAACAACATACTGATACCGGTTAGTACAAATCATGAATTAATGCTTTGACAAGTCTGCAGACAGACAGGAGGCAAAGAACCTTTTAAAATGCGTGATGCATCTTCTTATTACAGACACATGCATTTCCAAACATTCGGTCTACCTACGCTGTAACATATATTATCTCTTCGATTTACACACGGCATCTATTGCACGTCTGTCCGTCCTGGGAGAGGGATCCCTCCTCTGTTGCTCTCCCTGAGGTGTTCTCCCATTTTCCCCTTTAAACTGTGGGTTTTTCTCCGGGGAAATCGGGAGATCGGCTAAGCTAACGCAATATATGCTCCGACGTACACACTCACAACAACGGCCTATACAGACATAAATAAGCCAGCGACTGTATTCACCATGACACAGACAGTCTGTGGTTTGTACTTGTTTATAACTTTTGTCTAGTTTCTTAACAGATATGAGGAGCTGTGAGCTTGAGTGCTAACAGCTAACAGCTAACAGCTGATGTTGTTTTTCTGGGGTGCTCGTTGAAGATGATGTCACGGCTCCGCCTACACTGCGTTACTATAGTAACTGCCCCAGCTCCTAAACTGTAATGTGAGCGCAGCATTAAAGTGAGCCAGGCCTAATAAGGCCTAACCAAACCAAGCCAAACCAAACCAAACCAAACCAAGCCTGCAGTGTGAAAGTGCCATTAGTAGCCTTTCTTCCCTGAAGTATTTGCTCCTATAACATATCATTCATATATAGCAAACCATGATTTGATTTTTCATCAAACAAAGTAGTAGTTTATTACAGGTAAAAATAACGTACTCTTCTTCCGTTCTACGCCTCAAATGTCTATACTCGAATCTGTACATGTTATGGAGGTTCTGCGGGGTGTGTAAGGTGTATATATTGGCATATCATGGTCTGTGCTACTGCTGGTGTTTTCAGCTAGCTAGCAGCTAACTGTCAGCTAGGCACCTTTCGGAGCGGAGCCTCTCTAGTGGTTGACTAATCAGAACAGAGGGGCCGAGCTGACCAATCGGAGCACACTGGGCTCACAGGGACTGGGGGGGGGAGAGCTGCAGCGAGCCGTTTAGTGGAGAAAGTGAATACACACACTTTACAGAGATGCTGTATGCGAAACCAATGTGAGTTTGGAAAATTGTACAGTATTTTTCTATTTTAGTATACCTCAACAATGGAATTATGATCAGTGGAAATGGCCATGACACCTCACCTTTAATAAACCTCAGGGTAATTTAACAAGCAATACATTAACATGTTCTACACATTGATCCATCACTAATTATAGTCCGATTATATAATATATTTTACTTTTGAAAAGGATATTTTTTTCATTTTTTTGACTGTTTCTTGTAAATGTTTTTTATAAAAGTACTTCCTACCCTTCTAGTAAATTCTGATGTCTGAGGTATTGATGTAAATGTATCCTCATAGTTATCACTAATTCCATCCTCCATCCATCATTGTACTTTAATTTATAACTAACTTTAATCAAATTCAGTTTATCATTTTTTGATTTTGATATACTTTATTAATCCCCGTGGGGAAATTGTTTCTCTGCATTTGACCCATCCTAGTGTTAGGAGCAGTGGGCTGCCATTTTAGGGAACGGTGCCTTGCTCAGGGACACCTCGGTAGCACTTGGTCTTGCCGGGACTTGAACTGGTGACCTTCTAGTTCGCCACCACCGCCCTCATTGGTTGCTCAGTTTGGTGTGCATCTCTTTTGTTGGAGCCAACGAGCCGTTTGTCACGATGGTAACCAGCATTTAACTGCATCGCCCTATAAAAACATGTTGGGGAACAAGTCCGACTGGTCTGCAGTGTAGCGTGTTAAAGTCTGAAAACGTTTCATTTAGCTCAGCTGGAGACTGGGGCGGATACGGAGAGTCAAGGAGTTCACAAACTTTACTTTAGATGATTTTTGCATAGGGTTTGAATGTATTTACATAATTTATTGAGGCTGCCTCTCACTGTCTGCTGCCAGTCACTGTTCTAGCTGTAGCATTTAGCTGCTTGTTAGTTATTTGAAAAAAACAACGATAAACTAATATTTTATATTGTTGCAATCATTACATCTAAAGGCCTCTGTTCATTGTTTATATCAGCACTTTAATATGTAAAATCATAATAAAGTTGAATGGAAAACCATTAAAAACCCAATGATCCCTCCATGACTGTCACATTACACAATAATCAATATTATAATACTGCTACCCTGCTCATATGACATAGCTGCTTATATTGTTATTAAAGAGAAACTTTATTTAAAGCAGCCTGAGCACTTTTAATATTGAACTTGAGACATGTATTAAAGGTGGGGTAGGTAAGTTTGAGAAACCGGCTCGAGATACACTTGTTATATTCCATGGAATGCTCTTAACATCCCGATAGCAATGAATATATTAAGTGCTTTGACAAAAAATCCATAAAAAATATCATCTGTGGAAGCCGTGGCGCTGTAAAAAGCACGACCAATCATCTGAGCCGGCCCGGCTAAAGTAACTGGATGGCCTACCTGCCTGTCAGCCTTCCATCTGTGCACAAACTTATCTCGTGCCCTCATTGGTCATGTGCACGTTCGTGTGTGTTGGAGGAGGGGCTCTGTCAGGAAGTGGCAGATTTTTTCCGGCTGTGTATTTTCAAATTCTAGCGCACTCGAGCTGGTTACTCCAAAATTACCTACCCCACCTTTAATATATAATGTAATGTATTTTGGTATGATTTCTATGTATTACTTGTTGTATTAAAGCGTCTGAGGGAGAGTAAGTGTCAGAGAGTCAGCTTGGACAAAGAGGAAAAAGAGGAGAATCAGGATTGCAGAAAATATATATGTAATATTTAAGTTAAACATTTTCCCTGGCTGCGGCGCTGAGTGGCACTTCCTGTCCGAGCAGAGCTGAGGCTTTGAGTTCATACAGGAAACAGGTATGGAAATGAGCCCAAGCTAATGCTAGCTGTCACGTTACCCTGTCTAAACTTCACTAGCCAGAGAGTTGAGTCCACCTCTCGCTGGACCGTCGCCAAGAGGGAGTTGAGGAAATAGTCAGATCATTCTTTGAAGTAAAATAACTAATACAACACTGTGACAGATACTATAGTCCAAGTAAAAGTCCTGCATTCAAAACTGTCCTGCAGTAAAAGTCAACCCGATCTCACCAGAATGCGTACAAATGACACGACATTAGATACGCAGAACTCCGTTTTAGCGTGCATATGATACGCTGATATTGCACCTCAAACATTAAAACAAAGAGCTCTGTGGCTTCAGGCTCGATCGCCTTTCCAATGACAGTTTTAATGTTTGCGGTGCAATAAACGACACAGCAGCTTATTGGGTTATGGTTAGGGTTAGGATTAAATAAATGGCAAAGATATGTAGAAAATAAATGCATTTAAGATACGTTCACAACAAACGTAACGTGGGAGAAAATTGTAGAAGAAAAACGTATTTAACATACGTTCATAACAAACGTAAGGTGGGCGTATCATATGCACGCAAAAACTGACTTCTGCGTATCTATTGCACGACTTTTCAAGTAATGCAAATGTCGTGTCATTTGTACGCATTCTGGTGAGATCGGGCTGGTAAAAGTATATATGTTTCATCAGTTAAATACAGTACGATCAGGAAAATGCACTTCATCAAATCTAAAGTGATTGTCTTGCAGTAAATGTTCTGTCAATGATCTACCGTTACAATCTGAAAAGTACCTAAAGCTGTCAGACACATAGAGTAGAATTATAAGGTTGTATAAACATATTAAAAAGTACAAGTAACTCAAATTGGGAAGTACAGCACTTCAGAAACTTAGTTACATTAATTCCACCAAAGAAAAATAGTCAATTAAGAGTAAAAGTTCTGCATTCAAATGGCATTGAAATAAAACAACATCAAATAAGAGCATATCCTACTTTGCAGTTAATATCTAAGTATCAAATATACAACGTTTAAGTTCAGTGTAGGAAAATCAAGCAGTAACAATGAAAGTTTGTGAATAAAAATCTCCTGATATGAATATATGTTCTTTTTGTGCATGTGTGTTTTGATCAATCATAAGTAGCAGAGTTTTTGATTCCCAGGTTAATCCTCACATGACCAACTTTAGGTTCTTAAATATGTTCTCCTTCTTTGTCTACAATCCATGTGACCTTAACACAGCATTAGCCTGTTAGCATTATCTTAGCTACAGAGTTCAGGGGTTCTCAGCTCTTCTCTCTTTTTTTCTTCACTTTGTTCACACTATAAAAACAGTCTTTAGGACCTAGGTAGTTGAAAATGTGAAAAGATATCACACAAGATGGATGAGGCACAACTTAGTTTTCTCCTTTAGTGTAAAACTACTGAACCTCATATTAATTATGATCAGGATTTTCCTATGTTAAACGTTGATGTCAAATAATTGTATGAATGAATCCTTAATTTACCTTTTTAAACATTGTTGAGTTGGTTTTCCTAACTCAACGTATGCCTATACTCTTAAATGTTTTCGAGGTTGCATTCTTTTAGTAAGTTGATTAATTTGATAGCATTTAAGGAAAAGGGATAAAACATTAATGTACTGCCATTATTAACAATTGCATGCTGCTTACTACCTTTTCTTAAAGGCTGAATCACATTTAGGGAGCATTTGTTATTTGTCTAACCCCAAAGTAAAGCTGCAGTTTTCACCAGTAATAATGTTCAAAGAAAATCGGTTAAATCATCAGTTAAAGGTGGGGTAGGTAATTTTGGAGAAACCAGCTCGAGTGCGCTAGAATTTGAAAATACACAACCGGTAATCTGAAATCTGCCACTTCCTTACAGAGCCCCTCCTCCAACACACACAAACGCGCACATGACCAATGAGGGCACGAGATAAGTTTGTGCACAGATGGAAGGCTGACAGGCAGGTAGGCCATCCAGTTACTTTAGCCGGGCCGGCTCAGATGATTGGTCGTGCTTTTTACAGTACCACGGCTTCCACAGATGACATGTTTTTATGGATTTATTGTCAAAGCATTTAATATATTCATTGCTATCGGGATGTTAAGAGCATTCCATGGAATATAACAAGTGTATCTGAAGTGAATTACATACCCCACCTTTAATATTGAACTTAACTCATGTATTACTATTGACTGATTTTATTTTGAGTTTATTTAAATTATTTGAGGGAGCAGACCAAAGCAAAATAACGTTCTTTGTTTGAAGGCTTTCAATGGGCGAGTCAGCTTGGACGATGAGGAGGAAGAGGAGTTTCAGAGAGAGGATTGTAATACAGAGAGCAGAGAATAATATGTAATATAACTTCCCTCCACAGGCCCCAGACCACCAATGGACCTCAGTTTAACATTTTCCCTGTCTGAGCAGAGCTTAGGCTTTGAGTTCATACAGGAAACGGGTCAGTTAGCTAACATTTTGTCTAACTTAAACAAGCTGAAGTTCAGTCACTGGGTTTTGTATTGGTAATTGAATATGTATTGCATACTTTCAGTGACAAAATCTATGGTTTAAAATTCTTTATGAAGTATATAAAGCATTCAGATTCATACATTTCACCAAATATTTAGAAGTAATGTGTCTCTGTAGTGTACTCACCAGTGTTGCCAGGGATTCTGCTGTTGGGAAAAATGTGTTCCACCTCTTAGTGGCCCGCAACTAAGAGGGAGTGGAGGAAGTATTCCCATAATTTACTAAAGCAAAAGTATGAATATGACATTGTGAAAAAACGTTAACACAAGTAGAATTCCTGCATTCCAAACTTCTAGTTCAAGTATTCTCATCAAAATGCACTTTATCTGCTTGTGTGCAGTAAAAGTGTGTATCAGTGTGCTACTGATGTAATCTGGAACGTTTCCAAAGCTGTTGTTCGAGTAGAAGTATGAGGTTGCAATAAAAAAAATAAGTCCAACTACAATTTGTATTTGAGAAACACTCAGTTTTATTTATAACACCACTGAAAATACTCAATTACAAGTAAAAGTTCTGCATTTAAAATGTATAGTTAAATGTCCTTCTTGTAGAAATCAAACTCCTAATAAATGAAGTCACAGTTCAGCTCATTGCTCTGTTTAATAAAGAAATAAAACAAACCATGACTAAAGATGGACTATACGGACATAACAAAACATTATGGAAGAAAAACTACTCCACTGTCTTTCCACCAACCCCGACATACAAGAGGTGACCTGAATACCATAAACCACACCCTGGAGAACTACTGGAAGTGGTCAAAAACAAATGCGTGCTGTGTAAACAATAATGATAATGATACTAATAAAAACAATAGACACAGGCTAACTAAGAATTTTGGCTCCTACAGCTTCTCTTTTCTAAAGGCTTAAGTTCTAAAAAAAAACGTTTTGTGGATGCACCTTTTGCACTACATGTGCCAGTGGCATTGAGAATAAGATTGCTTTTGAATGCCTAATACAGTGTGGTAGTGTCTAACACGACATGTTGGCCTTCTAGTTAGCTATCACCAAATTAGTGGCTCTTGACATTTGAATTGGAGTTATCATGTAACACCCTATGGTTAGACTTGCAGTGTTGGTCTGTGTCTATTGTTCAGGCGGTGAGAGGTATTATACGAAAAGTGTTTTTGTAAGCAGGCCGGGCTCTCTCTCATAGGGCCAGCAGCTCCAACAATGTATTATGTATACAATGATTGGACAATAAAAACTAATTTCCTTCGCTCAAGACATTAATGGACACACAATTGTTTCGTGTTCATTGGTGCAGGTTATGCAGTCATTAGAATCAATGAGACATTACATGATATCAATTTTGTTTTAAAAAATATGCCTGTAATTGTAATAAACAGCATCAAAGAAAGAAAAATGTTTGTTCTACTCAGTGAGATTGACAGGAGAGATGATCAGCGGAGAAGAGTTGTTACCACTATTATTAAGACCTGGACCGAAATGAGGGAAGAGTTTCTCTTTGAAGGAGCAGCCAGTGAAGGAGTAGATCAGAGCTGCAGCATCAACATCATAAAAGGAGACCACACCCTCCTCATAATCCACAAACACCCCCACCTTCTCAGGCTGAGACTTCAGAGAGAGACGGACTGAAGGAACAGCACAAGCTTGGTACTCATTTTCATTCCTCAACGCTATCGTCCAGTAACCTTTCCGAGGAGTCAGTGTGATCTTTCCCTTCCTGTTGATCGACTCTCTGACCACTCCTAAATCCCACCCAGTCTTCCCTTTAACCTGAACCTCGTAATAAAATCTTCCTGAAGAGAAACTCTGCTTTGCTAAAACATTAGCACACAAATCAAATCTCTCTGGATTGTCTGGGAGATTCTTCCTCACATCACCATGTTTAACTTGTTTTCCATCATCAGACAGGATGAGGTTGGGATGTGCTGTATCAGGATCAAGAGTCACCTCCACCTCATACTGCTGGACCCTCTTCAGCTCCACCTCATGCAGCTTCTTCTTCTGTTTCCTGAGCGTCTCCTCCAGCTGAGTCACAGCTCTCCTCACAGTCCCCTCATATGAAGGTGGACGGACCCTGACTTCTGTCCAGTTCTTGGTGGGTGGAGCAGCGTTCAGGGACATGAAGCTTTGGAGGAGGTGGAGCTGGTCTTCAGAGCGTGAGAGCTGCTCCACCTCAGAGCTTCTCTTCTTCAGCTCAGAGATTTCCTGTTCCAGCTCTTTGATGAAGCCTTCAGCTTGTTCCTCTGTCTCTCTCTGCTTCTCTTTGATGGTGTCGATGAGCTCGGCCTGGCTTCTCTCAACAGACTCCTTCAGAGCGGTGAAGACCTGAACACCATCTGCTATCTCTCTGTCTGCTCCTTCCTTACTGAGCTCCACTGAGCGATTCATCTCCTGAATCTTCAGTCGTCTCTTCTGGATCTTCTGCTGAATTTCAGCCTCTTTCTTCCCCAGCTCACAGAACAGCTCCATCCGTTTACTGTGCTTCATACACATCCTGTCTTCCAGGTTCTCCTCAGGGTCAATCAGCTGATGAGGCTCCAGGTGAATCTCACAGTAGGAGACCAGACACACCAGACACACCAGACACACCAGACACACCAGGCAGGACTTCAGGGCCTTCAGTCTGGTTCCAGTGCAGACGTCACAGGGAAGTTCTCCTGGTTTGACAACTTGTTGCTCTGAGCTGCTGCTGCTGGCTTTCTGTTGAGCTGACTGTCTGAACTGAGCAGCCATCTCAGAGATGAAAGTGTTGACCCGCAGCTCAGGCTTTATGTTGAAAACCTCTTTGCAGTTGGGACACTGACTTTGGACATCAACATCCCAGTGTTCAGAAATGCAGGCTTTACAGAAGTTGTGTCCACATGGTATGGTGACTGGATCAGTGAACACATCCAGACAGATGGAGCACAGAAACTGATCTTCAGTCAGCAGACAGCTGGCAGCAGACATGTCTACACTCTGGGGACAAAAGTTGGAAAAAACATTAAATAAAGTTTTCATTATTTGTTTAAAAGTAATCAAACTATGAATAGTCCTGAATTCCGTACAAATAGTAACTGAGTGAAGAAGAGCCCGATGTGCAGTTCAGTGTTATTTATTGGAAATCACCAAGCCAAGAAAATAAGTGATAACATAGAGATCTTTTTCACAACAATAATAAATGAAAACAATCTTATATTATATTGTTGAGCCTAAATATAATTATTAATACATTAACAATGATTAACTTACACACATTAATTCAGCATATTTATTGAAAGAAAACACACAAAACAGGACCATGACAGAGGGAGAGGAAAAAGGTGCATGTATTCAGGTACTGTACTTCAGTTTCTTTTATATTTTGTATTTATTCCTCTCCACCAAAAAACTAAATTATGATTTAATAAACCTCAGGGTAATTTAACAAGCAGTACAATAAAATGTTCTACACATTGATCCATCAATAATTATAATCCAATTATATAATATATTTAAATGTTTTAAAAGGATATTATTTTCATTTGTTGACTGTTTCTTGTAAATTTCCACATTCTGGTATTTTACTTCAATAAATGATCAGAGTACTTCTTACCCTGCTAGTAAATACTGATGTCTGAGGTATTGATGTAAATGTATCCTCATAGTTATCACTAATTCCATCCTCCATACATCATTGTTCTTTTAATTTGTAACTACAGGAGTTCGCATACTTTACTTTAGATTATTTTTGCAAAGGGTTTAATTCAATTTACATAATTTATTGAGGCGACCTCTCACTGCCTGCTGCCAGTCATTTTCATAGCTGTTGCTGCTTGTTAGTTATTTGAATAAAAGTACAAATATTTCCTAATAATGCATGAAAACAACGATAAACTAATATTTTATATTGTTGCAGTCATTCAATCTAAAGGCCTCTGTTCATTGTTTGTATCAGCACTTTAAAATGTAAAATCATAATAAAGTAAAATGGAAAACCATTAAAAACCCAATGATCCCTCCATGACTGTCACATTACACATTCATCAATGTTATAATACTGCTACCCTGTTATTAAAGATAAACTGTATTTAAAGCAGCCTAAGTACTTTTAATATTGAATTTAAGATATGTATTATTACATAATGTAATGTATTTTGATATGATTTATATGTATTACTTGTTGTATTAAAGCATCTGAGTGAGAGTAAGTGTCAGAGAGTCAGCTTGGACAAAGAGGAGAATCAGGATTGCAGAAAAAATATATGTAATTTAAAGGGGACATTGTACGTCTTTTATACATGAATATGTGTCCCCGGTGTGTCAGGGAACTCACCAAGTGTCAGAAAACACAACCCTCTCTCTTTTCCTCCATACCCAAATCTCTAAAAACGGGTCTGCAACGGAACTGATACAGATTTGAATTGTTCTGACGTCAGAAAAGGGGTGCTCCGCCTATATGGGCAACTCTCCACCTATCAGGGGGATGGGGGGTTGGGTCGCGGCCACGGGCATTGCCGCTCGAAAGCGCTGGAGACGCTGTAGTACATATGCCAGGCCTGTAAGTGGCGCTGTAGTCTGCCACAAAAGCAGCGAAGAAGACTTCCCGCGCATGGTTGCCATGGTTTGCCCTTCTGTTTATTTTCCGCTGTGGCTCTTTTTCTACCTCCCCGAGGCAAGCGTTTGCTCCTGCTGCTGTTATTCATTGCAATCCCTCCCTCGCTGTAATTCTCTCCGGTTTGCCACCAGCAGATGACAAACACCCACCTCTCTGCCTCTTCCAAGGAACGAGGGGACAGTGCGGCAGAGTTTCAGTTAGATTTTTTTTCGCCGGTCAACATGTCCGTTAAAGTTTAAATCTTCCGGACAAAATTAAAAAAGTGCCGGTCAAAGGTCTTCTTTGTTATTCATTGAGCTTTAAAACAAATGAATAATGACTCTATATAACCATATAAGATTAAAACACGCAGGACGGAGCCTCTCTTTTCCTCCCCCTCTTGTGAGAGCCCAGCACAGTTTATCTCAGATTACGCTCCCCTCTCCTGCAGGGGGGCGTGGTCAGATGCAGCTCATTTGCATTAAAGCTACGTCACAGAATCAGCCCCTGCCAAAACAGGGCTAGAAAAAAGCAAATAGAGCGAAATGAGGCATGGCTAAAATGCAGGATCTGTTTGGTATTTTGAAAAAAAACCTTCACAGACATGTTTTATATAGGTATGGCCCTACAATATATTTGTCAAATATAGCATGATAGGTCCACTTTAAGTTAAACATTTTCCCTGGCTGGGGCCCTGAGTAATTGCGGTCAACTCAGCCCTTTTTTCCCCCAGGAAAGTACCATCTCTCAGCAGGCACTAAAAATGGGGGTAAAAGTACTCTTTTTGGTGTGAACGCGACATAAGGGGGACTAACGGAACTAAACGGGAAAAGTACGGGGAAAAGTACTCCGGTGTGAACGCGGCTAATGGGAAAAAGTATTTCTGGGCCCAGTGACGTCACGGACTGATACGGAAATTGTAGTACCGCCATTTGGCCACTACCAATTTCTTCCTCAGAGTCTGGCGCACTTCCTGTGGGCTTGTGTCAAATCAACAGCTCTTCATTTTTGAGTCCGCGATTTATCATGCCTTTACGGTAATCGCTGAGAAGCGGCACTGAATCTAGTACCAGAGTAAAATAATGCATGTTTTTCCTGCTTTATTTGCGATACAAATATTTTTTTGCCATAAGTTCTTAATAAAACTGACACTGTTGGACTCAGTCCTAGTTTGACTGCTACCACAAATACAATTAAGTACTTTTACTGTGTACTTTTCGGGTAATCCTTTGTCAAACTCCCCTCCAGAGTACAATAATGCATGTTTTCTGCTATCTTTGATGAGAGATAAAATGATGTGTTGCCATAAGTTCTTAGTGAAATTGATACTGTTGGACTCGGTACTTGTTGAATTTGACAGATGATTACTCAGAAAGTACAAATTAAAAGTACTTGATTGTATTTTTGGTAGTAGTCCAAGTAGTACTGATTCCAACAGTATCAATTTCATGAAGAACTCATGGCAGAAAATCATTTTATCTCTCATCAAAGATAGCAGAAAACATGAATGATTGTACTCAGGAGGGGAGTTTGACAAAGGATTACTCAAAAAGTACACAGTAAAAGTACTTGATTGTACTTGTGGGAGTAGTCCAAGTAGTACTGATTCCAACAGTATCAATTTCATGTAGAACTTAATGCAAAAAATCATTTTATCCCTCATCAAATATAGCAGAATACATTATTTATTGTACTAGGGGAGTTTGACACAGGATTACTCAAAAAGTACACATTAAAAGTACTTGATTGTATGTGTGATAGAAGTCTAACTAGGACTGAGTCAAACAATATCAGTTTTATTAAGAACTTATGGTAAAACATATTTTTTATCGCAAATATAGCACAAAAACATGCATTATTTTACTCAGGAGGGGAGTTTGACAGAGTATTACTCAAAAAGTACACAGTAAAAGTACTTCATTGTATTTGTGGTAGTAGTCAAACTAGTACTGAGTCCAACAGTGTCAGTTTTATTAAGAACTTATGGTAAAACATCTTTTTTATCGCAAATATAGCACAAAAACATGCATTATTTTACTCTTGTACTAGCGTCATTGCCGCTTCTCAGCAATTACCGTAAAGGCACGATTAATCGCGCACTCCAAAATGAAGACTTGCTGATTTTACCGAGCAGACGCGAGAGACGGCTGTGTTGACCGCAGTCTACATGTAGACCCTGAAGTGAAATAAGTCTTTGATACTGAAGAGTTTTTGTTTTATTCTTATCTAAAAACAGAGGGATGGTAGCTCATATATGAGGCTTCAAAAGTATTTTATTTTGAAACTCTACATCAGATTGTCCTGATGTTCTCGGAGTGACTAGATGGGGTGTCCTGCTATCACACTGGAGTAATATTATGGCCCGTCCACACTACAGCTTCAAAAAAAGCTTGGAGCTGGGCGTGTCTGAAGCTTGGGGATTTTATTCGAGCACCGCGACCAACAACCGATCACATGAATCTCCCGCCCCCGACATACAAAGCATTAGCAATGTTAAAACGAAGTAAACTGGATATAAAATCCCCAAACAGGCGAAAGCCTACCAGTTTCACCCACTGTCTCTGCCACCTCCCTCCATGCCTGGCTTGAGCTGTCAGATTTTCAGAAACGGGATTTGATTGGCTGGCGCTGGCTTCTCCGGTTGCAGCCGGAGACATCGGAGACGGACCGCTATGCTACCCACAATTCAGTTCGGCGAAAAGCGAGGCAACGTGACGTCACCCCATTCAAAGTGAATGGGCAGACGCGTTGGAAACCGTTTTTGAAGCTGTCGAAGCTGTAGTGTGGACGGGCCGTTAGTCTTTGATTGACTTTGAATGACTCTTTGATTATGGACAGTTTCCATTAAATAATAATCTAAATATAGATGGCCAATAGATCTAATGTGAGATTTTAAACAGCATACGTTTTAAATTGTGCTTCAGAAAGCCATGTTTTTTTAGGAGTGTTGTGAGATGGTGTCAACATCAATTGAAATTAGTCACCCAGTGGAAATGTCAGATATGTCTTCATAACTGTATCCTTAAGTTTTACATTCACTCAATGTGGTAGTTATACGTAGTTTGTTTTAAATAATTATTGATCACATTATATAGTACATATTTCTTAATTTACGCTCCAGTATTTATGAATATGTTTGGTATGTTTTTTAGGTATATTTGTTATTGACCGAGTAAGCGCTTTTATTTTGAAGGCAGTTTTTACAGGCCTCTACCGTAATGCATAGGATATTCGCGCACCGCAATACAATGTGCGGGCTTGCTTGACGGTGTTTTCCGAAGTGGAGGCTGGCTTGACCGCAGTTTTTTACTCAAGTCTAAATGTAAACGTTTTGATCTTAAAATACACATTTATACGGCCTAATATTCACTATATGTCTGAACAGACGTACCAGCCTCAGATTCTGATTAAACTAAACCTTGTTCATATATTTAGTTAGTGATTGTGTCTCTTTAGTTTACTCACCAGTGTTTGGCAGAGATTCTGCTGTGTTGTTGAGAAAAGCTGCTGGATTCAGTCGAGTGTTTCTTTAGAGAGAAGCAGAGACACGTGCAGCTGTTCTGTCGCTCAGACAAACTTTCACTTTCATTTCTGGGATGTTGAAGCTCTCCTATTTCAGTGTAGCTCCACCTCTCAGTGGCCCGTCACCAAGAGGGAGTGGAGGAGGAACTACAGGGCCAACAAGGCATTTCTTTCTCCAATGGTTAGACCCCACCAACACTTCAACTCCGATAATCCTTTCTGCTGCAAACACTACAAATACTATACATCTTAGAGCGTTTAAATTTCTTAGTTGTTCTGTGTTTTGGAGCTGAAATACTACAGTTGACAGAAAAAGAGAAAAGCAAACATTATTAACTTGATTTAGATTTGTATTTAAGATATTTTAGGGGCAACAATTGCATATTCTACTTCCTTCACTTTCTCTTCCAAACACTTATGTTTCCTATTAAACTAAACTGTAATTCCTTTTTAAGGTAAACCATGTTCTCCCGTGTTCCAGTTTTAAACACAAGGTAACTGTTGA
This sequence comes from Gobionotothen gibberifrons, assembly GCA_943591055.1. NCBI lineage: Eukaryota > Metazoa > Chordata > Actinopteri > Perciformes > Nototheniidae > Gobionotothen > Gobionotothen gibberifrons. Next base: position 21,654 of record CALSBZ010034506.1, read on the forward strand.
AAACACTGAAACACTACTTGCTAATGTTTAGAAACAATATGGTTTGGCTTTTAATAATCACATTATATAATACGTTATGGCTGTATGGAAAAGACAACAAAGCTTTTGGTTTCCACGGACTGATTACTGTAGAAACATTTGTGATATGTCAAAATCAAAAAAACATGTTTCCCTTATATCGTAATTGACAATGCAGTTTAGATCATACAATTAAGGAGAACCAGATCAAAACATCTGTGAGGTACAGTAAACACCAACATGCTTTTTTAGTAGTAACAATAATAATACCTTTTTTTATGTGACCATCTTATTAATAATTTTACGAATGTTATAATTTTGCGATTAATCCCTCCTACTCATCCTTCCACATATCAAGGTTTTTATATATCGACAATCATAATTTACCTTAAGGATATCACCCGTTCAGTTAACAGTTGACTTATACTTTATAAAGGGAGGATATCCTTTTCTTTGTCGTAAATCATGTATACATAAATAACAATTGTTTATTTAGATACACAGAAGGCATGTTGGACTTGGGTTTATTCTCATCTGTGTTCTCGGTGTGTGTTCGGGCAGCAGACACCTTATCCATTTTTACGATTAGGATTAAGACTTTGCTTTTTGATAAAGCTCAAAGTTAGGGCTGCCTAGAATCAGCCCTCAGTTTTGCTGCTTTCGGCTCAGATCTCAAACATAGAGTATTTCCATGTCTTTCTACTTTTTAACTTGAAGTAAAATATTTCTTTCTGCACAATGGCCCATTTCAAAATAATGTCATTGTATTGGATTATAATTATTGATTCATATTTGTAATTACTTTGTGATTTATTTATTTTTAAAGATATGTTTTTGGGCCAGAGAGTGACTTCATTAGAGATACAGGATTGAAAAGAGGAGAAAGAGGGGATGGCATTGCCTAAAATGTTTATTGTGCTCTGGATTCAAACCCGCTTACCTGGCAGCTCTTACCAACAGCCAGAGATGGGACCAAGTCATTGTTTTGCAAGTCCGAGTCAAGTCTCAAGTCTTTGCACTCAAGTCCAAGTCAAGTCTCAAGTCAGGATGGGCAAGTTCAAGTCAAGTCCAAGTCCTAAACTTTGACAAAACGAGTCATAAACAAGTCATTATGTGCTTTTCACCAAATGTAATGACATCGATCAACAGAATAATACTTAATAATCCAACTGCTCTTTATTAGTCACATTAATAATTTAATAATCAATTTTCTCTCTGCTGGTTAAGTAATGTGTTTTTTTCTAATTTAAGATGGATCAGTAAGGTAAGGCTACCGTGACGGTTTGATTCAGAAGGAGTTTAATGTATAAGATCCCTGATGTTGAGATGACCAGAATGTTTATGTCCACTGTGTACAACATGTTATAAGGGACCCAAAATCTATCTTTATGCAAGGGATAATGTGCAGCGAGGCGGTCTCTAGGGGAAAATAACACCTGAATCTAGATCCCTCTGCAGGTGGTACTTTAACTATATTTTGATGATAATACTTTTGTACTTTTATTGTAACATTTTGAATGCAGGACTTTTTATTGTAACCGAGTATTCCTACACTCTGGTACTTTTACTCAAGTACAAGATCTGGGGCCTCATTTATAAAGGCATATACGCTCAAAAAATGGCGTACCGCAGTTTCTACGCAATGTTTGCGATTTATAAAATACTAACTTGACGGGAAAACGTGCGGTCCTCCACGCAAATTCTAACCCATGCATACGCACTAAGTAAGCACAAACACGGGAGAGACGAGAAATTGCGACACCGTTGGCAGAAGGAAGAATGGAGAGAAATATATGGAAATAATACCATAAATAAAATGTTACCTCTCATTTATCATATACTGTATGAAGAATTCATTTTCACAAATTGATTAAAGCCAATCTTAAAATGATTAAACAAACGCCTGTTTGAGACTCCTCAGTGCACACAAAAACATAACGTGGAGAAATAAATAAATACGGATATGTTATTTAAAACCACCTCGAATATGTTGTGTTAATGTTATGAAATGTTTTCTCATAAATGATGCGGTAAGCAGGAGGACAGAATTACGTCTAAACTGACGCCGTTTTGCATTTCTATAGGTTGTCGATACGAGCATGGTTTTATATATGTTTAATATATGTTTAATCGTGTTTTATGCCATTTGCCAAGACTTGATAAGTCGCTCGTAAAACACAGGAGGTATGGAAACTAAGAGCACCATATGTGGTAAATTGTACAGCTAATATAACACAACACATTAGTTGTATTTCCTTTAACTGGTGGATATAAAGTTGCTGCCGAGGTGGGGGGGTGCACAGGCTGCAGTGGAGACGCTGCGCACAGCTGATCGAAAGCTGGAACACAAACCACCAAATACAAAAACATAATTCAGATCCAGTCGTCATGACTCCACTCCGGAGGGATTCCCCGATCATTTCTTACAGTTTCTCATCAAGGGGGGGTCTCCTGTCCCCGGTACAAACACACTGCCTGAGGAAGGCTATGTGTATTTTTTTTATCATTAACCTTTTTCGGACCACTTATTTATTTATTTTAGTGACGATCCGACCTCCATGCTGCTACTCTGGTTCAAACAGCATCCACCAAACAATATGATTTATCTCGACCTCCCCAAAATAACCAAAATCTGACACGGTGTGAGATGTTTTTTTTAGCAGTTCTGTCGTCATTTCCTGCGATCTTCTTCATGCAGTCAGTCAAAATGAATGAATGAAAGGGCGTTTCTTTGACTATTTATAGGCAACTATGGGCGTTACGTGAAGCCCGCAAAAGCTGCACCGCATTTCGAGTCGGTTGTGATTTACAAAGGGAAACCGGCGTAGGAAGTGCCATACACACTTTCCTCGCCGGTACGCAATGTTTGGTGAATCGGAAAGTGGCGGAACATTTATGGACCTATTTTTCGGATTTCTACTACGTAAGCAACCTTCCCACGTCAATCCTACGCACGGCGTTATACATGAGGCCCCTGAACTTCTCCCACCTCTGACAATAAATCCTGAGTGGTTACCAAAACAAAACTCTGCTCTGAATGTTATTTTCATTTTACAAATCCTGCACTCAGCTTTGCTTTCTCCAATATCATTGAAATGCAGCTTATTTTTTTGGTTTTCGCACATTTCTTGACTTTTTTTGACTAGCTTGCATTTAAATCCGTGTCCCTGTCTCCTTCGCTCTGTGTAGCTGGCCTGTACCACTACACCTGCTGTCTTTGGAGCGTCTGCCCCCCACCCTTCTTTCACATAATGGTATGAGCCTAGTGTGTCCTCGCATATGATTCACCACATGGTGGCCCAGCTAAATAAAGACCCGCCCCTGCCTGCATGGATTCTCAGCAAGAGTAGAAGCGGCTGAAGATTCTGCTCCCCCCGAGTGGAGTCTGCTCTTCTAGCGGAATCTTGTGATCGGCGTGTTGGAGACCCCTGAATTCAATTATCAAGTCACCTCAAGTCAGAAGGCTCAAGTCCAAGTCAAGTCCAGAGTCATTGGTGTTCAAGTCCAAGTCGAGTCGCAAGTTTTTGTGATTTTGTCAAGTCGAGTCCAAAGTCATCAAATTGGTGACTTGAGTCTGACTCGAGTTCAAGTCATGTGACTCAAGTCCACACCTCTGCCAACAGCAGCCCAATGGTCATGGGTCAATGGTTTTTGTTAAATATAACACCATGTATCTTGTGAATTTCACAAAAATATCAATACAATATTGTCTTAACCTAAAATAATACATGACAAACTATTTGTTGAGGACATTTTGCATTATCTGAAGTAAACTACAGGAACCTCAAACATTGTACTAACCCTAACCCTAACTTTCCACCTCTGCAAACAACAGATTGGTTGTGGCGGTGGTTCAAGAGTTACAGGACATCCTTCATTTGTCACAGCAACTTTCATTATCTGTAATAATTACATTTGTATTACATGTCAATGGTTAAACGCTTTTATCCAAAGCGATTTACATACTCAATACTGTGGACAATCCCCACAGATCCCAACACGAAGGCTCTATCCACTGTGCCACACGCCTTCAACTAATAATGACAGCATGTTAATGCTGTACGAAAGAGAAGTCTCTAACTATGTCCAGCCCTCATTCTCTGCCGTCTTGTCCATCTATAGAAGACTCAGCAGCTGTCTCCATCACCGCCTGTGCTTATTAAAGGAGCAGTAGGTAAGTTTGAGAAATACTCGAGATACACTTTTTGTTATATTCCATGGAATGCTCTTAATATCCTGATAGCAATGAATATTGTAAGTGCTTTGAAAAAAAATCCATAAAAAACCGGTCGCAAAAGAAAAACTGTAATGGAGCAAATTATGAAGAAAAAGAAAGTGGAAACTAGGAGAAGTCAAACCAGAGTCAATATCGGAGTTGCTTTTCAACGATGGCGACTATTTACGGAGCACACCGAGCTAATATGTAACGTTACCGCAGCCTGCTCTCCCAGCCAGCCAGACGTAACATTTTTAATACATTTTCACAAAACAAACATGCTAGCTTCAAACATATAAGCACTGACAATAACTTTGTTATACATTTGTTTTACATTCATTATCATGATCTTGGGTGTTGTTTTACATCTGATTGTTGCTCAAGTCTTCACTGAGGTCTTGTGCGCGTTCATGTGTGTTGGAGGAGGTGCTCTGTAGGAAGTCTGAAGGAAGGGGCGGATTCTTTTCGGTTGTGTACTTTGGAATTTTTGTGCACTCGAGCCGGTTTCTCAAACTTACCTACCCCTCCTTTAAGACCTTCTGTGATGCAGCGTTATCAGCAGAGATTGACCACAGCGTCCACTGGCCGGAGGAAGATGGATGCGACATCAACATTTTGGACCAGTGATTCATCTAGAAGAAGGATGAGGCAGAGTGTGTCTGAGGTGAGAAAACCCCAACTCTTTTTTGGTCTTTGACCGAGCACAACACAGTTTCGATTCTGGGGTTCAGAGATAAATCATGGCAAGACCTTTATTTGAGTAATTCCTGATGTCATAGTGATGTAAAAATGTTCTGAAAGTAAACAAAGGAGTCCAATTGAGGTGTTTCAGATGAGGGGGAGTTTGTGGGAGAGAAACTCCCTCTGGAGGGAACACAGGGATTTAAGACTTTGCAGACCATTAACATGCACAACAAACGATATAACAAATGTTATGGAAATCTAATAGCCAGTAAAATGCTGGGGAGATACACAATCAACAAAGATCAATCAATAAACTGGTGAAACAGAACAGAGTTGTCTTTCTGGTTATTTATTCGAAGCTTCGAAGACACAGGTCTTACAGAGTACCGAGAGTCTGTAAGAGTGCGCACAGAGTAGAAAATGCAGGGGCTCCTGGTAGGCGGTGAACTTTCCAGGGGAACAGAACCTTGTCAATCACTAATAGACAAAAACCGGATCTCTGTTCACAGATGGAAGTGAGCAACAGATGGGTGAGACAAGAAATGGGGAACTTGAGTAGAAAAACAGGATATACAATGGACCTTGCATTTACCCTGCAGTTAGCACCCAGACGTTCACGAGAGTTCATTGTGCAACTCTGAGCTTGTCCCCCCCTGAACTTGAACATGTCAATCATAGGCCAAACACAGGACATGAGCTAGAAACAGATGTGCAGACTTCTGTTTCTCATAGGTCAAAAGATAGAAATACATTATGGGAACTGCTGCAAGACTGAAAACACATCATTATGGAAACTCTTTTATAGCCTGTCTCACCCAGTAAGGTAACAGAGATAAAGGTTGCACTGCATAGAGTTCACACCTTACATATGAAGTATACAAGCATATAAAGTATCCAACGTATATAAAGTTTGCACTACAATATAAAGTTTGCCATTACACAAACTACAGGAAAGGGAAAAGTCCAAAAAGCATAATAAGGCCTCTTGCTGCTTTCTGTATCTTGTGGGATACAGTCATTCGACAGGCTGTGTAATATTGATGTTAGATGTATGTAATGTGGGTGAACTAATGGTGTAATAACAGTGTTATATGGGGGTGATATAGATGAAATATCAGTTTGATAATATATAAATGGGCAATGTATTTGTCATTTCAATCTAGAAACTTTAGAAAAAAGCAATGAAAGGGTTAAACTGCCTGTACTGAAGACTTCTTTACATGTTTTTCCAGCTTTGAATGTCATTAGCTTTACCCATATTTAAGTTTTCACCTTTCTTGATTCATTTGAGGTATTTGTAAATTACTTGAGAGGGAAACAAAACAATGAAGACTCTCTGTCCTTGGTCCCCTCCTTTTCTCTCTGTACAACATCAGGAGGATACGTCCCCTCCTGACCCAGAAAGCGACGCAACTTCTGGTCCAGGCTCTCGTCATCTCACGCCTAGACTACTGCAACTCCCTCCTGGCTGGTCTACCTGCATGTGCCATCCGACCTCTGCAGCTCATCCAGAATGCAGCGGCTCGTCTGGTCTTCAACCTTCCTAAATGCTCCCACACCACACCGCTCCTCCGCTCCCTTCACTGGCTTCCAGTAACTGCTAGAATCCACTTCAAGACACTGGTACTTGTGTACCATGCTGCGAATGGATCTGGCCCTTCCTACATCCAGGACATGGTTAAACTGTACACCCCATCGGCCAAACAGCTCGCTGCACCCGCACTGCGAGGGGGACCCAAGTTCCCATCAGCAAAAACACGTGGGTTTGCTATCCTGAATCCAAAATGGTGGAATGAGCTCCCCATTGACATCAGGACAGCAGATAGCCTACACATCTTCCGGGGCAGACTGAAAACTCATCTCTTTCGACTACACTTTGAGCGATAAAATTACTAACAAAGCACTTATATACTAATAAAGGACTGGCTTATCTAAAGCCAGTTGAGTAGCACTTGAAATGTTTTGGCTCTATGAAAGCTGATATGATTCTGTTTTCTTCAAGTTTGTATCTTCTTGGTCGAATGCACTTATTGTAAGTCGCTTTGGATAAAAGCGTCAGCTAAATCCAATGTAATGTAATGTAAATGTAATGAAGACAGAAATCCAGGGGACATTTATTTAGCTTTTATTTAATTGAGAATATGTTTAAACTATACAAAGAGTCTATAGAGAGTTGGACAATATGAAATGAAAATAACATAACAGATTTAAACACCACTTTTTCTTCTTCGCTTTGTAAAACTACTGCAGCTGAAAATTATACAATCAGAATGTTCCAAAAAAAGTGTAAACATATGAATAAAAACATAATCCTTAAATGTGCCCTGAAATAAACTAGTTAACACTCTCTTACAGGTTCCCCTAAATTACAATATTTAAAACTAATAATCCTTATGAAAAACATGTTCTTGCAGTTTTTAATGAATAAAGGGCGCATGTGTTTTTCCAGTAAATTGTGCCATTATGAAACACTTCCTATATATGATTAGGAGCTAATACAAAGTTTGGAGATTAACACCCATACATTAAAGGACTAAGTTAATTATTCTTATTCTAAAGAACATTGTTTAAAAATAATAACTTTATCAGAAGCTAAAACATCAACAATATATACAATGCACTTCCCCAATCATAAACATGCAGTATATTACATTTGGTGATAGTGAATCTTTCTTTAGAAAATCAAATGGTTGTTCTACTCAGTGTGATTGACAGGAGAGATGATCAGAGGGGCAGAGTTTTTACCACCATCATTAAGATAGGGACAAAAGTATGGGTAGAGTTTCTCTTTGAAGCAGCATCCAGTGAAGGAGTAGATCAGAGCTGTAGCATCAACATCATAAAAGGAGACCAGACCCTCCTCATAATCCACAAACACCCCCACATTCTCAGTCTGAGAATTCAGAGAGAGGCGGACTGGAGGACTAGCACATGCTGAGTACTCATTTTCATTCCTCAACCATATCGTCCAGTAACCATCCTGAGGAGACAGTATGATATTTCCCTTCCTGTTGATCGACTCTCTGGCCACTCCGAGAGTCCAGTCAGTCTTCCCTTTAACCTGAACCTCGTAATAAAATCTTCCGGAAGAGAAACTCTGCTTTGCTAAGACATTGACACAAATATCGAATCTCTCTGGATTGTCTGGGAGATCCTTCATCACATCACTGTCTTTCACATGTTTTCCATCATCAGACAGGATGAGATAGGGACTTGCTGTATCAGGATCGAGAGTCACCTCCACCTCATACTGCTGGACCCTCTTCAGCTCCACCTCAAGCAGCTTCTTCATCTGTTTGCTGAGCATCTCCTCCAGTTGAGTCACAGCTCTCCTCACAGTCCCCTCATATGAAGGATGGACCCTGACTTCTGTCCAGTTCTTGGTGGGTGGATCAGCGTTCAGGGACATGAAGCTTTGGAGGAGGTGGAGCTGGTCTTCAGAGCGTGAGAGCTGC
>CALSBZ010034511.1:0-17922 GCA_943591055.1 Gobionotothen gibberifrons
CATATATGTGCATATACTTTCTTTCCGTGTGGGTAGATAGGACATGGCTGGCTTGAGTGATCCACTTGATAACCCGCGTCATAGGACAGCTTAGCGAGAGCGCATATGTTTTGGATTAGGCCAACCGGCTAACTCAAACATATCCAGGTTAGGTTGAACCGGCTTCGTAGTACAGGCCCCTGGTCTAGAGGATTACAGGGTTGGAGTGCATGTGAAAGGGCCTAAAGACCAACAGGGAACACAAGGAATGATCAGGAGTTACGACCAATGCTTTAACACAGTGCTCATTCAAGCAGAAATTATTTGACACGACATCCAAATATTTCAAGGTCCCCCAAAGAGCAAGGAGACATTAATTAAGACAAATGAGAAGGAACATTGTAGATGAGCGGAAGAGTGGGAAAACAACAATCAATCACCAATGATCTGCTCTCTCTTACCTTCCAATGACCAATTAAGAAGCATCCAGGTGACCAAGCGGGCTGAGGCCGGCAGAAAATCTGTTCTTTTATTGGTCAGCTGCCAGATGGAATGTGTGGCAACAAGTTTAAAGCAGCTGAAGAAAAGTTTTCAAGATCATTAAGGTTTCTAAAGGTACGGAGATTGCCAAACTGGACCACGGTTAATGTCGATGTGGAGGTTTTAATTGAACAAAATGTGTATAAAGGATTATATATATGGAGGGTAAACTGCCCATATGTAAAGCAAATGTAAATGTGGTGAGTTTTTGGCTGTAATGAGCTGAAACACAAGCTCCAAATTAGTAAAAATACTTTGATTCCAATGCTAGTGGAGCCTCGCAGCGTGGCGAAACTGTGCGGCGCTTACACTGAAGGTGCGCAGCGTTTGGGGGGTGCGCGTCCATTTGCGATGTCTTGCTGTCTCGCAGCAAGCAGGAAGCTACACCAGTAAGCCAGCTCACACTGTCAGCTCCTCGCAGCAGCGAGCCAGTGGGCGAGCTGACCAATCAGAGCACACAGGGAGGGGGGGGCAGGAGCTCCAACAAGGCGTTTAGGACAGAGAGTGAAATTCAGTTAATACACATACTATACAGAGTTGCTGTATGAGAAAACCAATGTGAGTTTGGAAAATTGCACATCTATTCTAGTAGACCTCAACAATGGAATTATGATGATCAGTAGAAATGGCCATGTCATGGGACCTTTAAAGGATTCTAAGCTAAATTAAATGTAAATTGATGGATTAAACTATCTCATGCATATTCACACACACACATCAAAACACTCAGTCCAGGTATAAAATGACAAGTTACCTCTTATTAGAGTCTAGAGCAGTGGTTCTCAAACTTTTTCTGTCATTCCCCGCTTTGAACAGGTGGGCCTTTTCAAGCCCCACCTGTTCCTCATCGCTCCAATAAAATGGAAGGCCAAGCTTAAAGTTGTCAAATGTATCGTTCTATAACAGGGGTCTCCAACCTTTTTTAGGATGAGAGCTACTTTCAAAAAATAAAACAAGTCGTGAGCTACTTTTACTCCTCTTTTTTGTTTTTTTTGCAGTGTATATATTTAGGGGGGTCCGGGGGCATGCACCCCCAGGAAGATTTTGTTTAAATGTTGAAGTTAAATGCATCAATCTGGTGCACTTTGAGATAGGGCTGCTCAATTAATCGTATTTTAATCGCAATGACGATTTTGGCTTGCAACGATTATAACAACAACATAATCGAAATAAAACGATTATTTTTTAAAATAATTTTTCAGTTGAATTATACTTAAAGTTCAGGGTAATCAACTGTTAAAAACATACTTTTCAAAAACATTTCTTCAGTAAATTGATGTTTTCAAAGTAAATAGATAATAATCGTGATATCAATTATTGACCCAAATAATCGAGATTATGATTTTTGCCATAAGCCCTACTTTGAGCACAACATGAATTTATGGATACAGCTCTCAACACTCATATGAAAGGGAGCTGTATACTTTTCAATAATCCAAACATCTTTAGAATATGATCACAACCAATAACAAATCATTTAAACGTGTTTATTCTTATCTTATGTTACCTAGTTAGCATTCTTTCTTTTTCTTTATGCATATTTTACTAATCACTCCCCTTTTGAACAGTTTTTTTGTTCTTTACTGTCCTATAGTACACATTGGAATGATTTCTTACTTTATTTTTTACAACTATATTAAATAGATAAAGGTTCTCTCTCTCTCTCTCTGTCACAGAGGCTGTGTGCTCCTCCGTGGCGATGACGGCTTGCGTTAATATCTTAGGCCCTCTCTGAATATTATTATATTATTATTATTATATTTGTATTTATATATATTTTTTAAATATGTTTTAGTAATATTTGTCATTAGTTTTACCAAAAATAACTTGATTAAATTGTATTTAAAATAACATTTACAAAGAAATAAATCCTTTGAATCTGCCTATTCAGTTTCTGTTTGAATGTGAAGGGTTAAATGAAAGAAGCTTGTCTCTGCGAGGTGAAGACAGGAGCTGTTGGACGTCCAGCTATGAATTCACGGAGGGCCCGCTGTAGTAACTGAACGAGAGAGTAATGTGACAGTAAATGTAAATGACAGTACAATTGACCAATCATATCTTCCCTCTAAATGGGTGGGCTTTATTATCGCGGACTTTATGACAAGTTCCGCCCGCTGTGAAACAACTGTCAACAGCGTAAACTCGCCTTCAAAATAAAAGCATGCCAAATTACACTTAAGACATACAACTGCAACGAAAGTAACAAACACAATGCAATATCCTTTTCAATTTCAAAGAACACACATTGGGTTATTTACAGGTGTTGTTTTGTGTGGTAGAGGGTCGCTTTCGTTGATGCGTTTTGCACCCCGGGCCGTTGTTTTGATATTCCACCGGTGATAAAAAAAATTTAATTAAAAAAATTGTATTTCGCGACCCACCTATCACATCTCTGTCACCCCACACTTTGAGAACCGCTGGTCTAGAGAGAATGGTCAAATTCTGATGAATCCAAACTAACACACACACACACACACACACACACTGTGCAGTCTGCATGATGAACCACACATCGCTAATGGCTGCACAGCATGACACGTATATGTGAGAGTTACATTTGTTACACCTCTGCGTTACTCTGCTACCTTTATTTAGCAGTCTCACAAAATCATTGTAAGGAAATCCATCTTTTAAGGCTTAAAGTAAGGGACCAATCGGAGTCCAGTTTGGAGTAATGGCAACCACGGGCTTGGTGTATGTGTGTGACAAAATGAAGAGGAGACTGTTCAAAATAACGATGTTGTCTCCTAAATAAGTGAGCGCGCATATGCTGCAATAGTATCAGTTATGTCTTCACCTTCAGTCCTTGATGTTGAAGAGTATTTACTCGCTTAAAGTTAGCCACGTTGTGGACCAAAACTGGGTCCAATGACGACTTCTCACATGCTTCTGGGTAGAAAACCATCTGTCAGGTTATCTGCTACCTTTGGCAACCCATACCATCCAAGAATATCCAGACGTGTAGCCAATCAAAAAGCAATCCACTTGATTTAGCAGATGCTAAAAAGTGCAAAAGTAACAATGTTATCCCAGTGATATATTTTTCATTGTGTCAATGTGTGATTCATATTTCAGCTCTCATTGCCTGTGATTGTTGGACTTTTGTGTGGTCTAATTTGTTCAACAAATATTTCTTTAGTCAATACTCTTGATCATTGTCAAAACATGTTAACAGAGGATTAAAATGCCATAGATCTTGAGCAGATACATGTTAAATAGTTATTAAATATAGTATAGTTTTTAATTTTCTTCTTTCTCTTTTGTCTGAAAAGCCACTGTCGCAATACTAACCATTTGTCAGTTTTAACAAATTTGCCAATTATACATTTGTAGTGAATATCTGTATAGTTATGTCACATGCTTAAATATAATGGCATCCCCATTTTTCTGACATGAGTTCTTGAAATAAAATATCTTCTTGAGAGGGAAAATGTTGCTTTAGCTTTCTGATGTCTACATGCTGCTGACAGGTCCAAACAAACCTACAGCCCAGTATTTTGGGTTGGTATGGTAACAATTCTACACACACACACACACACACACACACACACACACACACACACACACACACACACACACACACACACACACACACACACACACACACACACTCTCTCTCTCTACAAGAGCCAGCAGCGATTAGCAGAACAGAGGTTTTTACTCAGTGGGGAAAGCAAAACTAATTTTGCAATCACATTACTCTGCATAATGTTGACATGCTAATCATATGCAAACGAGATGCTAATTGAGCAGGATTAAATTCCGACCAACAGATGGTTCCTGTACTGCTACAATGGAGCCTCTGATGGCTGCAAGATGTGTGTGTGTGTGTGTGTGTGTGTGTGTGTGTGTGTGTGTGTGTGTGTGTGTGTGTGTGTGTGTGTGTGTGTGTGTGTGTGTGTGTGTGTGTGTGTGTGGGCAGGTATATCTGTTGCATGTGTGTCAATCAGTAGACAAGGGATGGAGGCAGGAAATAAATGAGAACAAGTTGGAGTAAAACCTAAAATAGTAGAAAATGAATCAAAAAGAAACAGTTTGGAAGTCGGTAAGAAATCAGTAAACATTGAGAAAAAACTTAAGGAGACAGTATAACAAATTTAAGATTTGACAGGAAATCCGCAACTTGATCCTATAATACCTCCATCTACATAAAGTTTATTAATTAACTACGATAAATAGAGTTGCTCCTTAAAGCTTCAATGAAGAACATCAGACATCTGTGCAGCTCCATGCAGACTTTAAGCCTCTTTTAGCACATATTTAAGTGCCTTAAATGTTTTAACCTGTCACACTAATAAACTATAACCTGTACAACATTAAACAGCAGACCAACATTAAATAGCTATATTTGAAAATATGCCTGCTCTAAGAGGTGTGTCAACCCTTAAATATGTATATCTTTGCAAACAACATTAGAAAGCTAACTACTCGTCTTTGTTTGGGTTTTACATTTAACAAAAAGTTGTGTGTTTTTTAGCATTGTAAGAAATAAAAATCAATGTTTAATGATGAAATTTAGTTTAAACATACAGTAATCTTAAAACTGTTTTATTGTGAAAACATTTCCGGTTAGCATTCGCCTGTGGCTAACGTTGATGCTAAAGTTTATTTTGAAAAGCTATTCCGGAGGAAGTCTCTGGAATATCACCAGTAAGCTTGACTTCCGGTGTGTATAAGGAGAAAAGGCGTGTGGAGTGATGCAATGAATATACAACGTCTAAATCCTCTGTTATGTGCGATATCGGACATTGATGAAAGGAGGGCGGAAGCTTACGTCACAGTTGGGGCCATGAGAGGAGGAGCCAACGGAGGATATATAGAGAGCGGACAAATGTTGTTGGTCCTCTCTTCACCTCTTCACCCCACAGGAACACAGCTGCAGCAGCGCTCCCTTCACCACCTTCTGTTTGTTTCATTACCACGCTATTTAATTAAAGTAACCAATTTGACCCTTCTCAGAGACTCCATTGTCTCTTACTTTTTAAACTTCTTCCTGGACGCGAGAGAAAAGAATACTTCTAATAGCATCCATATACAGTGAGTGTTTCTCAATGTCTAGCAAAGCTGTTCCAGAGCCACTATTTCAAGGATACTACGTTATCGAGTGCCGCCGAAGGACTGTTCCAATGTCCAGCATACTTGGAATTCTACCGAGGCCGGCGTACTTCGTTGCGGGAAATTTCGAGGCTGCACATGTGTAGACTCTGCGGTCTTAAAATCCCCACAATGCTTTGCGCACGGACCAATTTCCAAATCTTCGGCGGCAATCGCGCTCCATTTAAGACGCACACCTGTTAGCCTGTTCCACAATTCTTCGTTTCCGAGGCTAGGAAGGATTCTTGCCTCGCTTCTGAAACAACTGACTCGGAGGTACATGTGCTACCAAGCAAGCCTCCTCGACATTGTGTCTTTCTTATTTCAAGTAAACAAATCTTTTTTGCGTTGTTTGTCTTTTTCCAGAATCTCCACTCAGGTTTGAAAAGTAATGGGCATATATATATTTTAGGTGTGTCCATTGATGACTGATTCCCCTAGAGTGGTGGTACAAGTCAGCTCCTGAGTGATATTGCGTGTGTGTGTGTGTGTGTGTGTTTGAAGAGAGGACTGGTTTGGTGCTGAATAATTGCTGATATCTTATTAATTCAGAAGCTCTCATGAAATGTGTCTCACGCAAACAGGCACACATCCACACACACGCGTTTGTACATCTGTACTTGAGTTGACTGTCACTGACAAAACACATTCGTTTGCCACACCCCAATAAATGTATTTTCCCCGAAGATGACTTTGAAATGTGCCTGATCTATAAGGTCTTAAAACTCCAACTGGTCCCCACAAAGGTGGAATGACAAGGCCAGACCAAATCAACAATCACTCACAGTCTGACATACCTTGACTTTTCCCTCATATTATCGTAGAAGAGGAAACACACACACACACACACACACACATTAACACACAGCATTACACTTCTCCCTGCTCTGTGACATTATTGATGACAGGTTCAGTAATGTGACACAAAAATATATCTTTTTACTCTCAGGACGTTCACATGGAATTAATGCCAGTTTATTAATGATGTGTGGAGATGGAGAGAGTTTCTGCTCTCCTTATTCATCACAGTCAGTTTCCTTCCCACAGAGGAGCGAATAAACAAAAAAGTGCTTTACATATTTGGTTCTCTCTACTGCACATGCCATTATGCTGTTTCTTTTTTACCTTACAAAAAAAAACTGTTTAAGGATGCTTTGCCCAGGATTAACAATGTGCATATAACAACTACCATAGTACAATGCCCATACAACTGCCAGCCTGATGTGCTTAACACTCATCCATAGTACCAGTGAGCAGAAAGCAGTGGTGTGGTTTCTATATGAACAATAAAGAATAGAAATAACCTTTCACAAACAGGTATTTCATAACTGCTTACAATTGTAAGGAAGACATTTAAACTATTATTGGCAGTCACAGTCTGCTGTATACTAAACTATACTACACACCAGGGGTCGGCAACCCTGGTGGCACGCGGCACCGTAACCAGTGGCACGCTAGGAATAAGTGGAATAAGTGTGCAAAATATTTAAATTTAGGATCCTGAACGAGACCGCCGCCAGAGCGCGTCCCCCCATTACGTGCAGAAGGAAGCCATGCACGCAACACAGCCTCGCTCTCTTTAACTTGTTAGAAATTAAAATCAATATTGAATGACGTAATTTAGCTTAAAAAAACGGTACGTTTAAAGCTGTTTTATTCTGAAAACAGTTCCGGTTAAAGCTTTCCACTGTGGTGTAGTGCTGATCGTTTCACCATGGAGGAACACACTTCACAAATTGCAGTACCCATAATGAGCTGTTTTGGGGGAAATGTTGAAGTGCTTTCTCATCTGCATGCCAAATGACCTCTTTCACAGCAATTGGCAGATATGCACGACGTGTTATTTACGGTAAATTGATTTACGACTCCCGCCTAAAGATTGTTAATCAGTGACGGAGCAGGCCCGGTAGACAATGGCAGGTCCGCTACCTAAGAAATCTAAAATAAATCTTCGGACATTCCAGCCCTCGTGGACAGAAGAGTGGGGTTTTGTGTTTCAGAAGGACCGTGCTGTGTGTACTTTATGTCTGGAAAATGTTGTCTGCCGGACGTCAAGTGTCAAACGGCATTTTGAGACCAAACACAAGACAATTTTCAAGGATGAGGCAGACAAGGCTGAATCCATCAAACGTGCCGTGTCTGGTTATGTCTGGGAAACAGGCAAACACTCTCAAAGCCTTTGCCACTGCACAAGGATTCTACCGAAGCAAGCTATCGCATTGCTCAATGCATCGCGAAACATGGAAAGCCATTCACTGATGGTGAATATATTAAGGAGGCTTTCCTCTGTAGCTCAGAGGTTTTGTTTAATTCCTTATCAAACAAAGAGACAATAAAATCAAGAATAAAAGCAATTCCAGTGTCAGCCAGATCTGTTAAACGACGCCTCGAGGAACTGGCAGAAAACATTTGCGCGCAGCAGACAGCTGGTTTGAAAGAAGCCACGGTATTCAGCGTTGCACTGGATGAGAGCGTGGACGTGAACGACATACCACGCCTGGCAGTCATGGTAAGATACTGTGATTCGACTGTAAGAGAAGAGCTCTGCTGCTTAAAACCAATGCCTGAAACAACAAAAGGTGAGGACATAGCCAACGTTTTTATGGAGCATTTTGAGGAGCGAGGGATTGACATAAGCAAGATTTTTGCAGTGACAACAGATGGCGCTCCCGCCATGGTCGGGCGAAACAAGGGAGCGGTCACATTCATTGAGAAACAAGTCGGTCACCCCATCATGAGACTCCACTGCATAATAATCTTAACGAGGCCGTGGCCACAGTGGTGAAGATTGTTAACTTCATAGTTAAGCGATCTGCTCTGACACACCGACAGTTAATGGACAGCTCATTCCTAACATTCGGTCTATAGGCTGTCAAATGTATTATCTCTTCGACTTACACACCGTATTTCTTGCACGTCTGTCCGTCCTGGGAGAGGGATCCCTCCTCTGTTGCTCTCCCTGAGGTTTCTCCCATTTTTTCCCCTTTAAAACTGTGGGTTTTGCGCGGAAGTTTTTCCTTGTACGATGTGAGGGTCTAAGGACAGAGGGTGTAGTTTTTCTCATATTGATACTCTGAACAATCTGTGCTGTTGTATTTGCTGCAAAGTGTCCCTACTGTAGGCTATTTTTATTATATGTACAGCACTTTGGCTCGACCAAAAATCGTTTATAAATGTGCTATATAAATAAAACTTGATTTGATTTGATACAAAGATCTCCCTCTCCACTCGGCAGTTAGGTGGCTAAGCTGTGGAAAGGTTTTGGAGCGGTTTGGCTGCTTTGATGCCATAAAGGCCTTCCTGGCTGAAAAAGGCCAAGACTTTCCAGAACTCGAGGACGAGAAATGGGTCGTGAAACGTATGTTTCTCACAGATATTACTGGACACCTTAACGAGCTCAATTTGAAACTGCAAGGCGCAGGTCAAACAGTTTGACACATGGAAGGCTTTTGTTGGAAAGCTGGCAGTTTTTTCCGATGACGTGGCCACCTCCACTTTCCGCTACTTCACCCACTTGAGGGAGCTGTCACGTAGCACAGCATCAGCACCGCTGAAATATGCAAATACATCAGCGAGCTGGAGTCGGAGTTTACAACACGATTCGGGGACTTTCAGAAGTATGGACCCATGTTCTCGTTCTTGATCAAACTGTTAGTAATTTTAATCAATGTTTTATGGCATAATTTAGTTAAAACATGCCATCAGTTAAAATGCTGACTTATACTGAAAAAACAGAAGTTTTCACACAATCTCTGAGGTCAAGCTTTTATTGTGAAAATACTTCCGGTTTGACTCCAGCCTGTGTTTATTTTGAAAAGCTTTCCGGAAGTAATGTCCGAAATACTAACAGTAACTTGACTTCAGAGACGTAACGTAACGTAACCACAAGCCGTTAAATTGACCAAATGAAAAGACATGAAGGAGAATATGTAGAGAAGAGGTGTGTTTAGTCATGTGTTGAATGTGCAATGCAAAGATCCTCTGTTTAGTGTGATGTCGGACATTGAAGAAACAAGCGGAAGTCACCAGCAGCAACGCCAGCTGAAAAAGGAGGGGGAGTCTACCTGAGATATAAAAGGACAGAAGAGGTTCCGTTCGCTCTCTCTTGCACCTACTCCTCGGAGGACAACAGCTGTCTTCCTCCTTTGAACTGCCGCCTGCTTGTAACATCACAGCGCCTTTTACTATATTAAAGTACCACCATTTGAAACTTTAGCCGAAACTGTGTCTCAGGGCTTCTTAACATTTAAAAGCCTATTAATGTGTCATACCCGATTAACGGGAAGAAACTCAGCTAACTGACAATACGAAAACATTTTACCGAAACAAAACACAAGTCTCACATGAAGCGTCTAAATAAACCCTGACCGAAAAAATGCCAACACACTTAGCACATAACTCAGGTTAAACTACCCTTATTAGTATTATCACTGAGCGATCACTCGCGGCGAAATGACAACAAACAACAACAACATTCGCTTTACTGGACCAAATCGGAAAATATGTCTTACTGTTGCTGTTTTCTGATCAAAAGTTGTGTTCAATGGCATTAAAACGATAGAAACGCTGCTGAAGGTTAATCCATAGGTTAATCCAATGTGTCTGTGTCTCTTTGAAATGATTACTGATAATCCATCATTCAATTTTTATGACAATAACGGAGTTTTCATATTAGCTGCTAATGATAGCCACTATCGCAGCTACGCAGAACTCATTCACCAATGGGTAATGTTTAGATGGATTTTAGGAACTTCGCCTCGATTATATTGGCTCTAACGGTTAAAAAGGGTTCTATTTCGTCCCTACTGACCGCCAGAGGCGGTGCTTTTAGCACTGGATATGTCCATCGCGCGCATGCGCAGCTCGAGTACCAATACCAACAAAGTCACCTGTGACCCACGTGACACCGGCTATATCAGCCGGTGTCGTCAGAGGATCTGTTCCTTTCATCTTCTCGCTGCGCGAGGGTACCATGGCTACGTTTTTGTAGCCTACAGCGTTCGTTCGGTTGGAACATTTGTCAAGGATTCTCTGCAAACAGCTGGCTGTGTGCAGCTTCGCGACTCATCCAGTTGGGGCCGCGGGCTTACCCGTCCTCCAGGAGCTGTGGCTGGCTGCGCAGAGACTTCGTTCGGACAGGTTGGTGTCAGCTTGGTTGGTGATGGCAGTGTTTCCGATACCCTCTCGCAGCCTAGTTGTCCTGATTACTGTCTGTTTGCTTGGGCTTGAACTTTGTCGGTGACGGGCCGTTTCCGCTCCCTCTCCCAGGAGTTGCCCTTGCTGTGCTTTTGTACTTGTTCTGACCGCTGCGTTGTGCCAAACTTCATTAGCATTGAGCTGTGTTTCTTGTTTGGCTAGTTAGCAGTAGCGGTTGCAGCCGCTCGGCTGACGCCGGGATAGGCACCGGAGTTTCCCGTGCTGTTTTTCCTTTAGGAGCCAGTTTCTGGTCTTAGCTTTGTAAACTTCTTTATTTTACCCAGCTCGGTGAAGGCAGTGTGCTCGCTCCCGCTCCCTCTGCCGGTAACGTGGGTGTAGCTGCATCCCTTTTTCTGTTCGGCGAGTAGCAGCATCGCTCTACTCTTCTCGTTAAGCAGGTAGCTGGTGAAGGCTGTGTTCCCGCACCCGCTCCCGGCTACGCTGCATCTGGCATTCGTCGTAAATTAACCAGTGAAGGCAGTGTTCTCGCCCCCACTCCTGGTAGACGCTAAACTGCCTTGTTTTTCCATTAAGCAGGTAGCTGGTGAAGGCTGAGTTCCCGCACCCGCTCCCGGTCCATGGGTGCACCCCCCAATAGGAGGTCTAGAAACAGGCTGTCCTCTAAAGTGGATCAGCTAGCTACCGACATGGGCACGATGAAGTCGCTCCTCTTGGCCCTTCAGCCAGGGCCCGGTATAGGGGCTGCCCCTCCTTCGGTTGCCCCCCCCCCTTCGGTGGCCGCACCTCAGTATGAGGATGCCTTGTCGCTAGCGGCTTCGGCTAACCTCTTGAATTAGGAGACGGAGGACGAGGCCCCGCTCAAGGAGGCTTCCCTCTCCTCTGCTCAAGGGTCTCAGCAGGGCGTGGAGGATGACTCCATGGCGGCCATTATTCGTTCGGCCCTGGCGCACTTGCAGATTCCGGTTCCGCAGGCCGACTCGGTTCAGGCTAGTGCCTTCTTCAGGCGTAGCCCAGCCCCCGTCCCCCTCACCGTTCCTCCTTCAGAGGAGTACCTGAGGGAGCTCCAGGTATGCTGGAGGAACACCAGGGCCCTCTGCCATGCCGGCTCTGATGCCCGGACCTTGGCTGCCATGCAGGACTCGGCGAGGGTGGGGCTGGGTGGCATGCCACCCGTTGAGCCTGCCATCGCCTCCCTGATTCTGACTCCTGACGAGGCTCTAAGGCCTGAGGTCAGGTGCCCTCGACCTCAGTGCATGGTCACAGATGGGCTGCTCTGTAGGGCCTACGACGCAGCGGCACGCATGGGTCGTATCGGGAACTCCCTCTCCCATCTAATGCTGGCCGTCTCCACCTCGCTGCAGCAGGCTTCGGCCGAGCCTTCTCTGCTGGGCCTCAGCGATGCTTCACTGCAGGCCTTTGCCCTAATGACTAGGGAATTGGGACGAGTTATGTCCTTTTTGGTACAGACTCGTCGCCAGGTTTGGCTGGCCCAGTCACCATTAACGGAGGCATGTAGGAGAGTCCTCCGTAGCGTGCCAGTCGAGCTGTTTGGGTCAGCTGCCCTGGAGGCGCTGGAGCGTGCTGCCCAAGCTAGGCAGACCAGGCAGCAGCTCTCGGGTCTTCGCAGACCCGTGCCCACTTCCAGCAGGCCCAGGGCCAGGTCCCGCTCTAGCAGCCACACTCAGCCACCGGCTTACAGGGGTGGTCTGCAGAGGTCCCAGCGGCCCACTCTACCGGCCAATGACTTTCGTGCCCCAGGTCGCCTCGTGCTGCAAAGCCTTACCGGCGCCCGGGGCCGGGGGGCTAGGCCCTGAAGTCCCGGGGCCGGTCGTCGGCTGCTTTTCCCAGCAGCAGCTCAGCTACTGGGCTGCCTGTACTTCCGACCCTTGGGTGGTTTCTACCCTAACCCAGGGATACGAATTTCAGTTCCGACGCTGGCCCCTAGCCTCCGGCCGGGTCAAAATGACAGTCGTCAAAATGACAGTCGTCAAAATGACAGTCGTCAACGACCCGGCGAAGGCCCTAGGTCTGGCCCAAGAGTTGTCCGTCCTCTTGGCCAAGGGCGCAATCGAGCCAGTGGACCCTCTGCTTCAGGACGGGGGGGTTCTACTCGGCGTACTTTCTTGTGAGCAAGAAAGTTGGCGGATTCCGTCCAGTTCTGGACCTCAGAGGAATCAACAGATTCCTGAAGGGGCTGCCCTTCCATATGCTAACCACAGCAGACACCCTTCGTGTTGTCGGACAGGGGGAGTGGTTCACAACCGTGGACTTGAGGGACGCCTACTTCCACGTGCCAATTGCATCCCATCACCGGAAGTTCTTGAGGTTCGACATTATCAGTTCCGGGTGCTTCCCTTCGGTCTCTCCCTCTCTCCAAGGGTGTTCACCAGGGTCGTTGCGGCAGCGCTCGCTCCCCTGCAGGCACAGGGCGTGAAGGTCCTGCCATATCTGGACGACTGGCTGGTTTGCGCGCCGTCCCGGCCCCAAGTGGCCCAGGATACGGCGCGCCTCTTATCTCACGTAGCCCGGTTGGGCCTAACGGTGAACACCGGGAAGAGTTGCCTGGACCCTTCCCAGCAGGTTACTTACCTGGGGAGGGTCCTAGATTCGGTCGCCATGAGGGCCTACCTGACGCCTCGTCGTGTGGACGACATTTCCCACCATCTGCGCACCTTCAGGCTGGGCAAGAGGGTGCCTTACCTCCAGTTCCTCCGGCTCTTAGGCAGACAGACAGCTGCCTCAGCCGTTGTGCCCTTGGGCCTGCTGTCACTGCGCCCCATGCAGATGTGGCTGAACAACTTTCACTTGGACGCCAAGCGGCACAGGCACAAGAGAGTCAGGGTGTCTCAGTGGTGCCTCCACTCTCTGTCCCGCTGGAGGGACAGGGCCTATCTTCTGACGGGTGTGCCCATGGGCACCATCCCATCCTGCCGGGAGACCGTCACTGTGGATGCGTGTCTCTCGGGGTGGGGTGCGGTGTGGCAGGGCAGGACTGTTCAGGGTCAGTGGTCTGCCCAGGAAGGTGCACGCCATATCAATGTGCTGGAGCATTCATGCACTTTTTACCCCAACTGGCGGCCAGGACAACATGTCCGCCGTTGCCCAAATCAACCACCAGGGGGGCACCAGGTCTGCACAGCTGCTCCACGTTTCACAAAGCCTCTTGCCTTGGGCGCTCCCCCGCTTCGCCAGTCTGCGAGCAGTCTTTCTGCCAGGAGACCTGAATCAGGTCGCAGATTTCCTCTCACGGCGCAAGCCTCCACCGGGGGAGTGGAGGCTTCACCCAGAGGTGGTGGAGACAATTTGGAGCCTTTTCGGCAGAGCCGAGGTGGACCTCTTTGCCTCGGAAGAGTCGAGGCACTGCCCCCTCTGGTTCTCCTGGACAGAGGTGACCAGCCCGATGGGTCAGGACGCCCTGGCGCACGACTGGCCGGACGCTCTCCTGTATGCCTTCCCGCCGCTGCCTCTGTTACTGCAGACGCTTCAGAGGGTCCTTACTCATACCTCATTCACACCAACGAAACTCCGGTTCAAGCTCCGTGTTAGAGCTTTTCAGGTTCAGAACCGGTTCTTCGGTTTAGCTCTAGCTCTTTTCACACAGCCCAGAGTCCACTGGTAATGCGTCATTGCGTCATCGTTTGCGTCATGACGTTACCATTTGCGTGCCTGCTTCATAAAACCAAACCGCGCGGATGAAATCAGTTGCATTCATTTCTTATGGCTCTATCTGCAGCTTTTGGAGTCATTTCTGTGGTGACTATATTCTATTAAACAAGTGTACTCGTGTCAATAAAGGTTTTTTTAAAACACAACTGCTTCCGAGATCGGTCTTATTTCTTAAGGTGGACTAAACCATGAGTGTGGAGTAACGTTGTATCTTTCATTTAAATGAACTGTAACCTTCACCCAAGTATGTAACAGCTGTTCTCAAATGAACACGTGAAGTAAAGTTGAATATTTATAGTTTTATAGATTTATAATTAGTTATAATGAGAGGTGATCAACGTGAATGCTCAGGTTCCACCTTAATACGCAGACACGTTGCTTCACCATGAGCAGAAACCTTTATATATACAGTCTATGGCAGAAACACTGAAACTCTTGTTAAGTTTCTCCGTCGTTGTGTACAAACTGGATAAAACGCGGACTTTCTGTTGTTGTTCAGGAGTAGATCCTGTCTCTTCCCCCGCCTCGACGTAAGCGTGACGTATGTGGTGCTTTTGCTCTGGCCGGGCAATTTTTGGTGCTCGAAATGAACCGGATTCCGGAGCTAAGAGGCTGCTCAGCTGCGGTATGAAGAGGAAAACCCGGTGCTTTTCAAGCTCTAGCTCCGGGCCGGCCCTGAAACACCGTTGGTGTGAATGAGGTATCAGGGGCACAGGCTCCTTCTGGTCGGGAGAGTCTGGTTCCCACTGCTGCGCAGTCTCTGCTGCAGCCCACCATGGCGGCTCCCCGACAGGAAGGACCTTCTGTCACAGCTCAGGGGTCAGATTTGGCATCCCGACCCTCACCGCCTCCAGCTCTGGGTTTGGCCTCTACAGGGCCCAACCCACTGTTGAGCGGCTGCACGGCATCTGTCAGGAAAACTATCCTGAATGCCAGGGCTCCGTCCACTCGAGCTCAGTATGAGTACAAATGGAAGCTCTTCTCCCACTGGTGTTTGAGTAAGGCTGAGAACCCGGGACATTGCTCCGTGGCCACCATTTTAGAGTTCCTGCAGTCCCTTCTGGATAGTGGACGTTCTCACTCCACTTTGAAGGTGTATACGGCTGCTATCTCTGCCCAACATGTCGGAGTCGACGGCGCCACAGTGGGGCGCCACAGGCTGGTGTCCCTCTTTCTAAGAGGGGCTCTACGGCAGCGTCCCCCTAGCACCCCGGCTTGGGACCTGCCCTTAGTGCTGGACGCCCTATCATCTCCTCCCTTCGAGCCCCTGGCCCAGGTCGGGCTTAAGTGGCTGTCCCTGAAAACAGCATTTCTGCTTGCCATAACATCAGGGAAGCGAGTCGGAGAGCTTCATGCCCTCTCCGTGAGCAGTACATGCCTGAGGTGGAACTCCGATGGCTCGGGTGTTGCCCTCTGGCCGAATGTGGCGTTCCTGCCCAAGGTGCTTCCACTAGCCCACTCCAATCGGCCGATCCAGCTGGCACGCTTTAACATTCCACAGGAGAGCGGCACGCCTGAAGTGCTGTACCCTGTGCACGCCCTGAGGGCGTATATTGATGCCACGGCCTGCATACGGCAGTCAGAGCAGCTCTTCGTTTGCCATGGCGGCACTAGGAAGGGTCATGCTCTCTCGAAACAGCGGCTATCCCACTGGGTGGTTGATACCATCACACACGCCTACGGGGCCAGTGGCCGCCCCCCGCCATCAGGGGTCAGATGCCACTCTACAAGAAGCATCTCAACATCGTGGGCTGCCCTAAGAGGGGTGCCCCTGGAGACCATCTGCGCCGTGGCGGCATGGGCGTCTTCTGGCACATTCTCCAGGTTCTACCGGGTCAATGTCGCCACTCCTCACTCTCTGGGTGTGGTCCTGTTGCCAAGCTCCGCTGCTTCCAGCTAGGTGAGTAAGTGCTTGGATTCTTCATGACATGGTTGGTATTGGTCATCCAGTGCTAAAAGCACCGCCTCTGGCGGTCAGTAGGGACGAAATAGAACGATAGTTACGGCTGTAACTACGGTTCTATGAGTCCCGGATGACCGCCAGAGTATCCTGTCACTCAGAATTCTT
The DNA here is from genome assembly GCA_943591055.1 of Gobionotothen gibberifrons. Lineage (NCBI taxonomy): Eukaryota > Metazoa > Chordata > Actinopteri > Perciformes > Nototheniidae > Gobionotothen > Gobionotothen gibberifrons. The sequence goes on from CALSBZ010034511.1 coordinate 16,505, forward strand.
GTGTGCTCGCGAGAAGATTCTGGGAACAGATCCTCTGACGACACCGGCTGATGTAGCCGGTGTCAGGTGGGTCACAGGTGACTTTGTTGGTATTGGTACTCGAGCTGCTCATGCGCGCGATGGACATATCCAGTGCTAAAAGCACCGCCTCTGGCGGTCATCCGGGACTCATAGAACCATAGTTACAGCCGTAACTATCGTTTTCAATCATGAAAATAGAATGAGGGGGGCCAGAAATATGGAAAATGCACCCAAATGACCCCAGAAGTGTTTTTTTTCTCTTCTAAATCTCTCTAAAAAGATAAAATGTCACTTGTTTTGCATCAATCTTGATACAGGGTACTTATTATATGTTATAGTTTGGATTCCTAAAGCTTTTAGTCTCCGATCCCATCATTCAAGGGTAGTTTTCACTATAATTTAAATTGTTTTACTATGTTCAATCTTAATTGACTTTAAAGGTCCCATGTCATGGCCATTTCTACTGATCATAATTCCATTGTTGAGGTATACTAGAATAGATTTATATTGTGCAATTTTCCAAACTCACATTGGTTTCTCATACAGCATCTCTGTATAGTATGTGTATTCACTCTCTGTCCTAAACGGCTTGTTGGAGCTCCTGCCCCCCCCCCCCCTCCCTGTGCTCTGATGAGTCTACCACTATGGTCTACCACCGTTACAGCTGAACATCAGTGATTATGCAACCCACTCTCACGGCATTTCGTGTTATAGTCACGACATTTAATCTATTGATTCGTGTTCACCAACACGATTATCCCCCTTTTTTTCGTGTCACACAGAACGATTTTAAAAGCAATGTATTTCTACTGGTAATGTATTTCGTGCCTGCAACACGTCTTTTTCTCCGGTCGGGTCGTGGAAGACCGGAAGCTGTGTGGTTCATAAAAACATGTTCTTACTCAATATCAAGCCACAATTATTGCTTTTATTTTAAATCGTATAATTTCTGACTTTTGTTGCCGTCTGTGAGGAAAATAAATGGGGCTCAGAGCCTCAGGATACTGAAATCTGTATTTGTTTCCTTCTAATTTGTTATTCTTTTCAAAATAACACACTGCTATTTACTCAACAATAACACACAATTATCCTTGTTTTTATTTATTGGTTTATTTCCATAATCTCGGGCTTTTTTGGCGTCCGTCAGGAACGGAATTTCAAAATAAAAATAACCGGAAACAGACGTAGGCCTATAGGAGTTTAGGATGGCCGAAGACACTACACTACCTATCGTTTAGGACTACAGTCCCTGTGATTAATCTTCAAGCTCTGGGATTGGATGTTGGAGTGGCAGTGCGCCAAGGTTACGCCGAGCGTCAAACAGCTGTTTGAAATGGAACGAAACCACGCCAGACTATTCAAAACTGGAATCGAACGCCCCCCCCCCCCCCCCCCCC
>CALSBZ010034529.1:0-18529 GCA_943591055.1 Gobionotothen gibberifrons
TGCCTCTTGGTCAAACTGCATGTTTATCTTTGGCAGCCAGGTGCATAAACACACTAACACTTGTTTTTGTTTTTGAGTAATCAAGCACCTCTTCAGAGACACATTTGATTTGATTTATTTCGAACGTGTAAAACAATTTAAAAAAAAGAATACATACATTTAAAACATAAGCAGTATCAAATTTGATGAAAAGGCGTAAACTAAATTAACATTTTTGTTTACTTTTAACATACGTTATATATAAATAAAATAAGGACTAAGGAGAAGGAAAAGCAGTAATTAAGAAAAAAGGGATGGATATCTGGCAGAAAAAGTGGGAGAAAGACCAGAAAGGCAAATAGTATCATAAAGTTCAAAAGACAATGACAATCAATATTTATAATAATCTAAAAGTAGGTTAGTTATAATAATAGATTAGTTATAATAATCTAAAAGTAGGTTAGAATAAATTATGGATGATTGTTTTATTTTATTTTATTTATTTTGTGGTTTATTATTTGACATGGTGATACACACTCATGTACTCTAGTGGCAGTGTAACTAAAAGCTGTTTGCTGTTTGCTGTTTGTTTAAAAGAGAAGAAGGCTCCTGAACCAGCGGGTCTGAAACTGCGGGTCTGAAACTGCGGTCTGCGAGGCTGCAGCTTCATACTATTGCATTGACTTGCATAGAGCTCCCTGAACGTTGGTAATAGACGAGTTGGGATCGCGGCGAAATGCTCTCCGCAGATCCATTCTCACAGCTTTTATCAACCTTTTTCTTACTCATTATCAAGCCACACTTATTGTTTTTTTGTTTTAGTAGGGGCTCAGAATACTGAAATCTGTATTGTTTCATCGTTTTTTCCTTTTAATTTTGTATTATTTTCTAAACCACAAACTGTTATTTACTCAACAATAACACATAATTCTTCCCGCAACCAAAGTTGTACTGTCTAATGTCCCTCCCTTCATAACTGATGAGTTCCTCAGTAGAGAACTGTCCAGACACGGGAAGCTTGTTTCCCCAGTAAAAAAGATGCTGTCTGGATGTAAGGCCCCGGCCACACGAGGACGATAACGGTCGTTTGCGTTACTGTTTAGTGTCATATAGACCGTTGGGCCACACGAGGACGACCGAATATGGCACTAAACGATTTAGGAAACGATAACGGGTCCCAAGGTGGATAGAAAGGCATACGCAACGCTCTGGGGGGTCCAACGGCTCCGTGAGTACGCCCTATACGAACATGTTCTGATTACGATGACGCAATAGCCCCGCCTCTCCCCACCTCTGCTGCTCACCTCCGCGTACCCCGCGTCATTGCTCATGTGTTTCGCCAGCAACAACAACAACAATGGCGGATCGCAGAGTTGCTATCCCCACCTCTGCTGCTCACCCCCGCGTCAAATAAACTGCACACTGAATTCAGATTATTTATCTTTCTCTCGAGTGAAGTCTAATCTGACAGGATGCGGAGACACGCAGCTCTGCTCACCTGCAGCTCCTCCCGCTGTGATGCAGCGGTGAACGGAGCAAAACACACACTTCAGATCATCACCCTTAGCTATTTTAATTACCTCTCAAACGACCTAAACTAGTTATAAATATGTTTATTTTTACTGTTGGCCGGGTCACTCATTACTGGACCAGCTGCTGCATGAGAGACAGACACTGACGCTGTCCGAAGAGAGGGAGGAAAAAGAGAGGCTCCGTGTATTTTATATATAGTCGTTATTCATTTGTTTTAAAGCTCAATAAATAACAAAGAAGACCTTAGACCGACACTTTTTATAATTTTGTCCGGAAGATTTCAACTTTAATACACGTTGACTGGCGAAAAACCCTGCCGGTTTCCCTCTGCCCGCACCGCAGAGAATAAACAGAAGGGCAACCATGACAACCATGCTTCTTCTCTGCTTTTGTGGAGGAAGTTACAGCGCCACTTACAGGCTCCTGCATATGTACTGCAGCTTCTCCAGCGGTTGGAGCTAAACGGAGCTGTCTCGTGTGGACAGAAACTTTCCGGTGTCGATTGCGTGTGGACGGAAGCTTTTTCGCGATTGCGTTTGCGTTAATCCTATGCGTTTAGCTGTTATCGTCCTTGTGTGGCCGGGGCCTAAGTCTCAGTTACTGAAACACGTAGTGTCTCACCGCAGACAAGTGCATATGATACTGAACAATCGGAATGCGGAGCTTAACCTCCGTTTTTACGTTAAAGTAGATGATTATGACTATGTGATTTTTGCAACATCATCAGTTATGAAGTGTTTTGGTTGCGGGGAGGAGGGGCACACCGTGAATGCCTGTCCGAGGCGCGGGGCCGTCCAGCGCGCCAGCGCCGGGACCGCCCGCGGCTGCGCCGGGACCGCCGGCTATGCCGGGGCTGCCCGTTGCGCCGACACCGCCCGTGGCTGTGCCGAGGCGGACTGCCGCGCCGGCGGCCGGTGCGCCAGTTGTAGTGGAGCAGCAGGTGGCTGCTGAGGGAGGGGTGTCACCCACGGTGGCGGCCGCAAAAATAAAACATATCGATGTCCTCTTTTTACAAGAGACGCACAGCGACGTCTTTAATGAGACGGACTGGAAAAAGGAGTGGGAGGGGGAAGTCGTTTTAAGTCACAACACCTCTCTCAGTGGGGGGGTGGGCTTCCTCCTCTCCAAGTCTTTTAATCCTGTCTCACTATGGAGGACGGAACATGACATAAGTATAAATAAATAAATAAATAAATGTATGAATAAATACAGGAATAAATAAATGAGGAAATAAATACACAAATAAATAAATGAGGAAATAAATACACAAATAAATAAATAAAAGGATAAATGCATAAATAAATATGGAATAAATACATGAATGTATAAATAAATAAAGTCGAAAAATAAAACAGAACACACGTTATTATATATCTTTAATATATTTCTACATTTACGGTCACTTACATTTATTTATTTATGTATTTCTGTGTCCGTATGCTAATGATGTGGGCGGTCTTAACCTCAGTCTGAAGCATGATTGGTTACAGGAGTGTGATCATTTCTGACTGTTAGAGCCATTTTTCCTTTTGTTATTATTGTCTGAATGTTAGGCTTAATAATAATATAAATTAGATTATACTGTACATTATCAGCTATTTTTGTGAGTCACATTATGGTTTAAAATGTATTAATGTAAGGCTCACTTATTATTTGTTATGTGCGTCAGTATCACGTTCATGGCTATGCCAATATATGGTAGATTGATGGGACACAGCTGATGTTGATGAGATGGGGAAACGGAAAAGTCTTTTGACCATGTTCTTTTTGTTACTTTGAAAAGTGATACACTTAGTTACTATGAAGCGAATAAATGTGTTCTGTGGATCAAATGTGTCCGTGTGGATCAATGAATATAGCTCATCTGATTCAACTACGATCTCCGCTGAATTGTTTGGAAGCAAAGAGAGGCGTGTCACAACCCCGATAGAGGTGGCTATTGAATTGTAGACAAGGATTAAAACGCCACCACATTAGTCAAAATACTCCGCAAGCTGTGGATAAAAACTTCGAAGGACAAGCACAGGATTCGTGTGGATTTCAGCTCTGCTTTGGAAACAGCGAACGGACGTTCTAAAGTACCGAGGAGGAGGCTGTGAGTAAACCATGCCGGCCCGGAATTTATGAATGAAACGCTGCTTACAATGGGATCGCTTCGTCAAACAATGCAAGTACTGATGTGTGCATAGTTACGGATGTTTGACAAAACGAAACGGGAAATCCATCCAGTGATATCATGATGCTTACTGAAGATAATCCGCTGTTGGAATGTTTAAGCAATGAAATGCATTAAGCCCGCGTCACATTGTCCCGAAATTGACACCCGATGGACACACGAATATGGATTTGTGAACTTCGCACGAAGATGGCCCCGAACCACACACGAAGGCAACATTTACATTACATTTAAGACATACAACTGCAACGAAAGTTACAAAAACAATTATGTTAAAGTACTATGATACTGTACTGATATTTTCAGACTTTGTTCTTTACTTTATGCGTCTTTATATGTAGAAGATATTAAGTTTTCTCCGTAGTGTTGTTTCCATAGCAACAACAACATCCTGTCAACTCGCCTTCAAAATAATATATTATATCCTTTTCAGTTTCACAGAACACAAATTGGTTTATTTACATAATATGTTTACATGATTTTGTTGTGCAATAAAACAACCCGATGGACACACGATAAAGGAAATGTTCAAATTCGGCTCTGATCGTAGCAACATCAGTGCCGGTCAAAGGTCTTCTTTGTTATTTATTGAGCTTTAAAACAAATGAATAACGACTATATATAAAATACACGGAGCCTCTCTTTTTCTTCCCTCTCTTCTGACAGCGTCAGTGTCTGTCTCATGCAGCTGATCCAGTAATGAGTGACACGGCCGACAGTACAAATAAACATATTTATAACTAGTTTAGGTAGTTTGAGAGGTAATTAAAATAGCTAAGGGCGATGATCTGACTTGAAGTGTGTGTTTTGCTCGGTTCACCGCTGCATCACAGCGGGAGGAGCTGCAGGTGAGCAGCGGAGTTTTTCAGGCTTCGGCAGCAACTTCGTGAGCGGTGCCAAAATCTGATGTTGCCACCGCTCCCGAAGTTGCTGCCGAAGCCTGATAAATTCCACCGGTGGTCATCAAGGGCGCCGGAAGCGGGGGGGCCAGGGGACCATTGGCCCCCCCACTTTACAGCCCTGCCCCACATTTTCGCAGCGGCGGATGCCGCGGAACGCTGTATACATCCGGTTTCAATAATTCCCCTCTACTCTAAAGTCACATCTAAAACACTAAAAATCTGATCTAGCTGTGTATATTTTGTCATTTTTTATTGTTATATTCAATCTCATTAGCTACAGGCATTTTTGAAGCTTGTAAAGGGAACATGCAGCTCTCACTCGCCACTCTGCTCTTCCACAGCACTGCTTCCCCTCCCTCCGCTGACATGATGAATGTCAGGTGTAGTAATCATAGATAACACGGCAGGGTCCGTTACAGTTTGTTTTCATCTGATTTCAAATAAACAAAGTCTTGGCTTTCAGAATATTAAACTTGTTTCGACAAATTCAGATGATAAATACAGCTTTGAAGCTTGTAACGGCATAATTACAAGCGGAGAACGGAGTAATTTAACGTCACAGCAGCAGGCATAACAACAGCCGGTGTTTCTCGTGAGGAATTTCCCCGGGAAACAAACACAATACACACAAACGAAAACATACACATACACACACGTATACACACACACTCGAGCTTCCCCAAGACCAGTAATCCAAACGAAAATATCTTCCCTCCGTAGCCTACTTTGATCATTTGCTCCGCTAATAATCAATCAGATCGATCCAGAGAGGAGGAAACTTTAACTTAGGTCTTTTTCTCAAAATGATGACTCGGTGACAGTCGTTATATAATGTGACATATTTTGCTTAAAATTTGGAGTACAAAAACAATCCTGATATCATTAGAAAGCTAGGAATCTCCTCTTTCCAACAGTGTATACAACTCAAAATGTGTCTTCGGGTCAATGCAACTGATTTCGATAGAGCAGGTCACTTTGCATTAGGTAAAAATAAAGCAGGCAGACATAACGGGAAGAATATGTATATTGTAATCCAATCAAATAGGACATTGTCACACCATTCAAATGTATCCATGTAAATTACAACCAATAAAAAAGCTTAGATGTGTTTATTTATTACGTTGTTTACGTTATGACTCTGCGTTAATTGTTACGTTGGTGTGTGTCAGCCGTTAACCTAGATAGATAAACTTGCAAACATGTCAGAAGAACCGGCACATAAGAAAACAAAATACTGTCAAACTAAACTGAAATTAAACAACTTGAGCGTCACATCCCTGACATCGGCAACTCCGGAGCCTGGTCCTTCAAACATAGAACCAGCGCAGATGAACGCAAAAGCAGCTCTGCGGCCGCAGAGACTGTCAAAACCGCCGCCGCCGCCGGCACCGTTGAACCGAAACAGGCTGGTTCCGACTGCATGGAGGTTTGTTGTCGGGACATTGTGACGGGCAAATAAAATCGTATTTGGGCAAAGAGAAAGGTACTTCAATGCAGAATGGTACAAAAACAGAGAGTGGTTCATTCTTTGCAAAACCACTAAACGAGCCTTCTGTGAAATATGCAGATTTGCTGCTGTCAAACGGCTTGTAACTTTCTCCAAATGTGGAGATGACTCTTTGTAAATACCGAGTAACGAGTTAATAACTGGAACTTTTCACAGAGAGTGTGTTCAAAAAAAGTGCGCTTACTTCAGTCAAACACCAGTCAACATTCAGCTTGTCAAACAAGAGCGTATTGAGCAGGAACAAAGGAGAGATAGAATGATGGAGCAACTGCGCTGTATGTGTGTGCTGGAGCTGTATAGTTTAATTTACAGGAAAGGAGTGAGCAGAGGGTCCAGTTGTCCATTCTTGGTCTATCTTCCTCCTGAACACCCTCTCACAGACTTTCATTTGCTCGCGCTACTAAAGAGACACGTTACCATGGAAACCAAACAATGGTGCAGCTGTATTGAAGTCCGAGTGGAAACAGTAACATTTGGTGCGTTATGTTAGAATGAAACAAATCAGATTTAGTCAGAAATCGGGAGAAATGCGGGATAAATATGACCCCGGGAGGAAAACGGGAGTCTCGCGCGAAAATCGGGAGGGTTGGCAAGTATGTCACATACACACGCACTTTTTGGCCCCACCACTTCTGAAATGAATCCGGCGCCGCTGGTGGTCATACGATGGCTTAGGATGCCCTCACGAATGCCTTACGAAGGGCAAAATGGACACGCGAAGTCAACACGAAAATGAACCTTCGGCAATGCTTTGTCATGCCAAATATGTTGCCACCGCTCCCGAAGTTGCTGCCGGAGCCTGAGAAACTCCACCGGCGGTCATACGATGGCTTAAGATGCCCTCACAAATGGCCCGATGCTGTTACGATCAGAGCCGAATTTGAACATTTCCTTTATCGTGTGTCCATCGGGAGTCAATTTCGGGACAGTGTGACAGGGGCTTTAACGAACTATCACGCAACCAGGAAGCGGACGTTAAAGGAATGTTTGGAACAAAAACAGGATTCACGAAGGGCTGTTCTTGGAAATATTAATGACTTTATTTCATGTGGATTAATCAACAAGTCCTCCAACTCATACGACCAAATAGACCGATTGTTCAGGCCAAATTATTACGACCAAATACGTCCTATAATTACGTTTGAAAGTTTTCGCCCTCTAGTGCTCCCGTAGAATGCAAACGTTTCAGATGGTCGTTTATTCACAAATAACCCTCTCTGTAAAACCCTAAATTGTAGGATAGTTTGGCCATTAAAACGCTTTTTGATTAGATTTCTAGCGAGAAGTGCAGATTGTACTTTTAGTATCCACGTCCAGTCGATATGTAGGATCTATAGTTTGATAGATATTACGAAGATGATTTGAGGTATGCGGCAGCCTCCATGTAAAGTTACGGGTTGAAAACAGTATTTCCGGTCTCGAGGTTTTCATAATAAAACCAATGATCAAATGATTTAACAGTGATATCTGCAGTACTCATCAACTAAAAAACATCAGTGTATCCTTGTTAATCAGTGTTTCCCCTACTATTGTCTTGGAGGGGCGCTGCGCCCCGCCAACGGAGCCCCGCCAACGGAGCCCCGCCAACGGAGCCCCGCCAACGGAGCCCCGCGCCCCCCCTGAAATTCAAGGGGTTTAAAAAAAAAAGATTATAATTTTTTTTTTGGAACCAAATTGCAACTAATCTATATCTGCTCTCACTTTACACATTGAACATGTGCGCTTTTATTAAATAAACTAAACGCTTTCATTTTAAGTTGTGAGTTTAATGTTTTGACCCTAAGAAACACTGATGCACTAATCAATAACAATAGCTCCTCTCCCCCCCCCCCCGCATTTCGGGATATGGTGTTTATCCGATATGAAATCGGAAAAACATTTTTAAAAGATAAAATAATACTTAATTCCGAGTGTTTTTGCTTTTCTCTTTGAAAGTCATCACATAACGGCATTGTATTACACGGTTCGGCTGCATTAAATATGACATGTCTGCCGTAGATATTTATTTATAGAGCCCTAATAAGAAGACCCTTTGACAAACTGTAAGAAATGCCGCCAAAACTGAATACGTGACGTGCATCATAAATATATTAGCAATTAAACAACATCTTCCATTTCTTTTCACACAATACGTCTCCTTACAGTATCAACACTAATTCGGCTGACTTTTATATTTGATCCAATTGGTATATAGGTTATATTTACACCATAATGGTGCACAGCTGCAGAAAGGGATTTTCTTGTAGTTTTTAAAGATATTATTTACTACCTTTCCAACTCGTCATGAAGTTGACTGTTACAGGTCTATACAGGTTCATGGTACAATGCATAAGCTTCAAATCGAGAGACTGAAACTATATTTTCCTTTACCGTTCTGTTTTAATTTCACAATAAAGTTAATAGTCATATTATGTCTGATATTATTATGTTTTATTAACTACACCACAGTTTTTTTTAACCCGCGCCGCCTGGTGGTTAAAGCACGTTATTGAATTTGGATGTTGAATACGTTTTATTTGATGAAAACATTTAAATATTAAGAGTAGCCTACATACAAAATTGAAAATATCAAGAAGATACTGTAGTGATCTCTACAATAAAACAGTTTAGTGCAGGACGTCCACAGATATTAACAGGAGGATGTGCAAAACAGACAAACTAATAAGGCTTTATTTAAACATTAAAGATTACTTTAAGTTAAGGTCTTCTTTTGAATAAGAAAAAAACGTTGGGGTTATCTACAGATAAATATGAAGTCTGACAAAGTACTTAACGTCCAATATATTGCATAGTTTATTTTGGCACTTGACAATCACCTTCCCTGAATTTGACTCAGGTGTAACTAAAGTCTGATTTAAGGGTTGTTTATATTTCACATCATTAATCAGAATCTGAAAAGTAACTACAATAAATGTAGTGGAGTAAAAATACCAGGTTAACCTCTGAATTGTAGTGGAGTAGAACAAAGTAGTATGCTGCTGTAACAAAAACATTTCCCAATTTGGGATCAATAAAGTATATCTTATCTTATCTTAAGATGATCGATGCCATATTTGCAAAATGTGCCTCTGAACCTTGACAAGTGCATGTTTCAGCCTTATCAATGAACAACAGGAGGGGTCACAGACATAATACCAGCTGTTAAATAAAGCTCTTCTGACCTTAGCTGTCATGTGGGTATATTAATTCACCCATTTATTAATTATATGTTTTAAATTTGATAACACCACTGTGTTTCGTATCCCCTAAACCTCCAGGGTGTACACAGTTTAATACTGGCAACTTCTAATTGTGGGAAATACAATAGCCAGCATGTGTAGTTCTGGGGGGGGGCTGGACCCGTCCAATTCCAGTTTTGGAAAGTCTGCCGTGGTTCCATTCCATTTCAAAGAGCTGTTGACGCTCAGCGTAACCTTGTCGCACTGCCACTCCAATATCCAATCACAGGGCTTGATGACTAACCACGGGGTTTGTAAAGCAAGGTGGATGTTGTAGTCCCAAACGATAGCTGGGGATTCTGGGTAGTGTAGTGTCTTGGGAAACTGTAGTGTTAAAAAAACTCCTAAAAAACTATTTTTTTCTCTGAATCGAAGGTTAAAAACACAAAAGCATTGAACACAATTTAAAGTTTAAACCAATCAATATCGTGTAATTAACAAGGATAAACTGATGTTTTTTAGTGGATGAGTAATGCAGATATCACTGTGTAATCATTTGACAGTGAGGGGAATATATCCGGTTTTATTATGAAAACTTCGAGACCGGAAAAGCTGTTTTCACCCACGCTAACTTTACATGGAAGCTGCATACACGTTATCCTCATCTTTGTAAATATCTATCAAACTAGATCCTACACATCCACTGGACGTGTATTCTAAGAGTACAATATACACTTCTCGCTAGAAATCTTATCAAAAAGCATTTTAATGGCCAAACTATTCTACGATTTTCCAGAGAGGGTTATTTGTGAATAAACGAATAAACGGGAGCATGTTGTTTCTTACACAACCACTAGGGGCTACACGTTAAAACGTGACTATGGGTCGTTTTTTGGAAGGAGGACAGGCTGGGATTAATTGAAGAAAAAATAAAAATAAACGATGGATCCTGAGATTCCTCCAGCTGATGCTGCAGCGGCAGAGGAGAGATTTAAAACTCTCAGCCAATCGCGAAGAGGAAAACTTGGAACCCGCAGAATGAATGAAATTTAACCCATTACTGGTGCGAGGTGGAAATATGGAAAAAGTGGATGAAGCTGTTACTCAATGAATTTATGGAATGTTATGGACTTGTTCAAATGCTTTTATCTGAGGAAATAAGGGAAACTGAGAGAATAGATTGGTATGAACCAAAAATGTCTGCATTCACGAATTTCCTTAAGGATGTGGAAATGTGGAAAAGCTCTCAAATGGATCCTCAGATACTGATTGAACCCCATGACAGTGTTTCCAATGCATCAACCAGGAGGAGCTCAAAAGCAGGATCAGCAACTTCTTCTGCTTCCTCAATCCACCTCAAAATGGCCACAGAAAGAGCTGCCCTCCTGTTCCGGGCAGCAGGATTAAAAGAAAAGCATGCATTTGAAATGGAAAAGGCTCAACTGCAAACTCAACTGCAAGCCAGATCCGAACGGATAGAAATGGAAGCCAGCCTAGCTGAATCTGATGCAAAAATTAAAGTCCTGGAGCACTTTGAGACTGGTTCACAAAATCCAATCCAACACAAGACAAATATGATGGCATGAATGAGTATTTAAAGGACTACAGATTAAAATCACATATGTCAATGGTTGCAGAGCCGTCTCCAATTACCTTTGCTGAGTTTGGAGCCATTCCCAAAACACCACTTCAAAGGCTTCTATACCAACAACCAAGACCACCAGAAAATATTGATAATACAAACCAAAGCTCTCAACACACAGCTAGAGATGCAGGAATTACAGGGACAAATACTAATGACAATTTCCTGACTGTGATGCAAAGAAAAAATGACATTGTTAATTTACTTGTACTTCAACAAAAACAAACATCACTGCCCACTAGGGAAATCCCAGTCTTTGATGGCAATCCCCTGAATTATCAAATATTTGTAAGGGCATTTCAACATGGCATTGAGGAGAAAACCACCAGTGACCAGGATCGATTATATTACCTGGAACAATATACTTCGGGATCCTGCAGGGAACTAGTGAGAAGCTGCCTTCATATGGATGCTAATAGTGGCTTTTCTGAAGCTAAGAGACTACTAAAAGTGCATTTTGGAGATGAGCTCAAGATAGCAAACGCATATATGGGAAAAGCTCTCAACTGGAACACTATAAAGGCAGAGGATGGAAAGTCACTGCACTGTTATGCACTTTTCCTGAGAGGCTGCTGTAATGCAATGAGTGATCTGCAGGACATGAAGGAGCTGGACCTGCCATCCAACCTACGGCTCATTATTTCAAAGTTACCTTACAAACTAAGGGAGAAGTGGAGAACAGCAGCTTGTGACATTCTTGATCGGAGCCATCAAAGAGCAAGTTTGCATGACCTTGTTGTATTTATTGAAAGACAAGCTAGAATACTTCAAGACCCTCTCTTTGGCGACATTCCCGATCAACTTAACAGTACAAAGACGGCTTTCAAGACCAAGGCTCTTGTTGATTCATATCGAAATAAGAGCAAAGGGAGCAGTTTTGCAACCACAGTGGCTATAGTGTCAGACAGCCGTCCAGAGAAACCCAAAGAAGACAAATATCCTGTTAAAAGCTACATTTCCTCCACTAACAATGACACCTCATGTACTTTTTGTACAAGTAAGCATCCTTTAGCCGAATGCCATAACATACATTCAATATCTCATGAAGCTAAAATTGAGTTTGTGAAAGAGAAGGGACTATGCTTTGGCTGCCTGAAGGTGGGGCACTTGAGCAGGAACTGTAACAGGAGAATGACCTGTCAAATCTGTCATGCTAAACACCCAACTATTCTGCACATTAAAAGATCTTCAAAGCCTGAAACTGAGAACTTTAAACATCATAAAGCAGAGCAGAAGAGTGGAGGAGCAAGGCCCGATGAGACATCCATCAGCAGTGCTCTTGTTACAGTAGGAGAAGGTGAAGGAATCGGGGCTGGTAAAGACAGCATACTTGCCATAGTGCCAGTGAAGGTGAAACTCTGCCATGGAAATAAAAGCATACTGACCTATGCATTCCTGGACCCTGGTAGTACCGACACATTTTGCACAGAGGGGCTCATGAGGCAGCTTGGTGCTAGAGGACGGAGAACTGAAGTCCTTCTTCAAACTATGGGAACAGAGAAAACAGTCAGGAGTTTTGAGGTAACAGGTCTAGAAGTGGGCAATATGGAAGATGGCACATATATAAACTTGCCCAAGGTTTACACTCAAAACTAAATCCCTGTTACCAAAAGAAACATTCTTACCCAGGCGGACCTCAAGAAATGGCCTTATCTGCAGGACATCCAAATAAAAGAAATAGATGCTGACGTCGGACTTCTGATTGGAGTAAATACTCCAAAGGCTATGGAACCATGGAGAGTTATAAATAGCCAAGGAAATGGCCCATATGCAGTGAAAACACTGTTAGGATGGGTCGTTAATGGTCCACTTAATGCCTCCACAGATCTGGATGATGAAACCCCCGTGGCATTAGTGAACAGGATCTCAATTGTTCACCTTGAGAAGCTCATTGAAAGACAATATATTAACGACTTTCCAGAGAAAGAGTATGAAGAGGAAAGACAAATGTCAGCTGATGACTGAAAGTTCATGCAGATCGTCTCAAGCTCGGTTTCTCTTAAAGATGGCCACTACAACTTACCTCTTCCTCTAGATAATCCAAACATTAGCATGCCAAACAACCGCCAAATGGCAGAGCAACGAGCAATGTCACTAAAAAGGAAATTCCAGAACGATGAGACGTATGCAGCTGAGTATAAAGGCTTTATGAGTGACATTATCAAGAAAGGATATGCAGAGAAAGTACCATCGGACGATCTACATGTGGAAAACGGCAAAGTGTGGTATATACCCCATCATGGTGTCTATCATAAACGTAAAAAAACGATCCGTGTGGTCTTTGATTGCGCATCATCCTATAAAGGCAAATCCCTCAACAGTGTACTCCTTCAGGGCCCTGACTTGGCAAACTCATTGATTGGTGTTCTACTCAGGTTCCGTCAAGAGCCCATCGCCATTATGGCAGATATTGAGGGGATGTTTCACCAAGTGCGTGTAAACGAGGAGAACATAAACTTGCTGAGATTCCTGTGGTGGCCTGAAGGAGAAACCAGCACAAATCTGGAGGAATACCGGATGAGGGTCCATCTCTTCGGAGCTGTTTCCTCTCCAAGCTGTGCAAACTTTGCATTACGAAGAACAGCTGAGGACAACTGTGGCAAATTTGATGGAGAAGTGGCAGAAACAATCAAATCAAATTTCTATGTGGATGATTGCCTCAAGTCGCTAGCAACAGAGAAATGTGTTCCCTTGGTGGATTCAAGCTGACGAAATGGATAAGTAATAGTCGAGCGGTGCTTGCATCCATCCTGGTGAAGACAAGGCTATACAGGTGAAAAACTTGGATCTGGACAGGGATAAGCTGCCACATGAAAGAGCACTAGGGATGTACTGGGACATTGAAAAGGATATATTCAGTTTCCGTGTGATTGTGAACAACAAAACCCTTACAAGAAGGAGTATACTTTCCACTGTCAGCTCTGTTTACGATCCTCTTGGTCTTCTCGCCCCTTTCATATTGAAGTCAAAGCAAATACTTCGATTACTCTGTAAAGCCCAATATGGATGGGATGAAGAAATTCAAGTGGAACTCTCAAAGCCATGGCAGAAGTGGCTCAAGGATTTAGACCAGCTGGCCAGATTCCAAATTGACAGGTGTGTAAAACCCAAGAACTTTGGAAGAGTGAAAACTGCACAGCTACACACCTTTTGTGATGCAAGTGAAGAAGGATACGGTACCGCAAGTTACCTGAGATTCACCAATGACATGGAGGAGGTACACGTAGCCTTTGTGATGGGAAAATCAAGAGTTACCCCACTAAAAGCAAACGCGAGAGACGGCTGAGGTGACCGCAACGAACGTGTGCTTCAATAACATTTGGGGGCAAGTCCTCTATACCAGTGGTTCTCAACTGGTCAGGCCTCAGGACCCACTTTTTACTTGGTCAATAAATCGCGACCCAACATTTTTAAGCACTCAAATATTCAACAAAAAATCGTGCTGTAATATATGCTTTTCAGCATACAATATTAAAGTGAAGTACAGTGCATATATCCCTTCACATAACTAAAGTATGCTTTTAAAAAAGGTTTATGAGTTGATGGAATCAAAGCTGAACTGTATAAAAAGGCACACATGCTGAAAACCCAACCCCAGCAGGGGGTCTGGGGGGATTCTCCCCCAATACTAACTACGCATTCTGGTACACTCTGAGAAGAAAATAAATACATATATTACAATTTAATGCCATTGTTTGTTTTTCACTTTGTTCTGAAGCTGAACTTGCTGCTCCACACAGAGAGAAGAGCAAAGATGAGAGAGTCTGCGTGAATTACTTTAAATTGTGGGTAAGGGTAGATAGCCCCCATTCCTCTGTGACCTGTCAATCATCAAACCGGGGGTCATATTTCATTATGGGTTCATTTTTATCTGAATAGTTCTACCGCAAAGTTATTCTCCGTGGGGACTTCCGGCAACAATCTTGATTCTGATTGGCCAGAAGACTCGAGAAAACATCAGCAAAGATGTTTTATTGAGAAGATGATCACTACGTGACAGAAGTTTCCAAAACCGTTTATGGTCTCCGGTACTTCCAGTCCAACGCCTACTGCATGCACAGCGTTAGAAAATCGGGCCTTCAAAATAAAAATTCCAACTCGCACATCCGCGACCCACTTGAAACGGGTCCGCGACCCACTTTTGGGTCGCGACCCACCAGTTGAGAACCACTGCTCTATACATCGTTCCACACGAAACCGGACATAGTCTTTTGGTTCTCCATTCTCTAAATGGTCCGCTAATGATCTCCAATGATCTCCAATGGCTCTTAAATCAATAACCATAAATAAACCTGAGTACATTTAAATTGTCAACAATTACAACTGTGGATAAACCATGGATGTATAAAGATAAGGGCTAAACAGTAATGCTCCTCCTCCTGCATTCGAATCAGCGCTGTCAGCCAGGCGTTAGAAGTAGAGCCCAATCTGCCAGAAATGATCACACTCCTGTAACCAATCATGCTTCAGACTGAGGTTAGGACCGCCCACTTCATTAGCATATGGACACAGAAATACATAAATAAATAAATGTAAGTGACCGTAAATGTAGAAATATATTAAAGATATATAATAACGTGTGTTCTGTTTTATTTTCGACTTTTATTTATTTATTTATACATTCATGTATTTATTTCCATATTTATTTATGCATTTATTCTTTTATTTATTTATTTGTGTATTTATTTCCTTATTTATTTATTTATTTATACTTATGTCATGTTCTGTCCTCCATATCTCACTGGAGGTCGAGCACTTTATCAATGGGAGGTTGCTTTTATTAAAAGCACGGTTTGACCTTTTTACAGTTGTTTTTATAAATGTGTATGCTCCAACAAACGGTGCAGAGAAGAAGCTGTTTTTACTCAAAGTTAATGATGTTTTAAACGGTTGTGCCACAGAGGATTTTTTATTCTTGTGTGGGGATTTTAATTGTACAGAAAATGCATCTTTAGATCGCAACCATGCAGAGCCGCATCCAGCATCCCAGCATGCTCTGAGGCAGCTGGTCCACTCCCACGGCCTGGTGGATGGAGAAGGATGCACGCAGACAACAGGCAGTACACCTGGTCCCACATCAGAGAGAATAGAATCTCATCAGCTAGACTAGATCGTTTTTATTGTTTTAAGCATCATTTTAATACATTTAAAATGTGCAGCATATCACCTGCTGGTTTTACGGATCACTCTTTGCTTTTATGTAATGTTTTTATTAGAAATGCTTTACCCACAAGTGCATATTGGCATTTTAACTCGGTTTTAACATTTGATAAACATTTTAAAGAGGCCCTTATTTATTTCTGGAGTGTTTTTAGGCAGAGGAAGGGAGATTTTAGCAGTCTTACCCCCTGATCCCACCGAGCGCTTCTACGCCACGCCACGCCACGCTACGTTCCGTCTGCTGGGTTTTTAGCGTTGGCGGCCACGCTAGTCAATGGGTGCTATTCCATCAGACTCGCTGCGCCACGCTACGCCGCAACTCGAAGCGTCCCAGAAGCTCCTCGCCGCAAGGAATTTCTAAAATATAGGATGAATCCTATTTTTGACGCGGCGCAGCCGTAAGGTAATGTCGGGCAGGCAGGAAGTGGAACATTCAGACCATATATAGCATATATACACGCACACTTTTGCAGCCCCTATCCCTCCGTAGTCTTTCAAGTAGGAGGAGAAATGCCAGCGTTCTCCTCCGGTTTACAGGCACTGTGTAAATTATATATATATATAGAATAATTATGATGATGAATGCATTGTTTTACCACTAAAATACTGCAACATATCTTTGATTCATGTCGTTTATAACTGGAATATTACAATTATTCTTAACTTTGTCTGTAGTCTACAACACAACAAAATAGGAAATAACAACAATAAACACGATTTAAACAGACACAAACATAAACCATGTAACTACGTAGCCTACGTAGTTGTAGAAGTACAAATGTCCAGGAAATATTCCAAAATCAACAACAACTGCGAGGCTGCACATATGACGCTCCGCTTCCACAACGTTTTGAAACGCGCCAGGTGGGTTACGACGCAGGAGGAGGTCGCAGCATGGCGTAGCCACAACGTAACGTAACGCAGACGCTCGCAGTGGGATCAGGGGGTTAGGCAGTGGTGGGACCATGGTAAGACTGAGATAAGATTGCTCTGCCAACAGCACACCCTCAATGTCACACAAGACATCATTAGATCTATGAAAGACCTGGAGAGGGATATAGTGGAACTAGAAACAATAAGTGAGACCACAGGAGATCGAGGATATATTCAAATCCTCAAAGAGAAAAAAATGGCTTTAGCCAACCTGCTGGACGTTAAAGTTCAGGGTGCACTGTCAGGTCCCGGTTCCTCAACACCAATGAGATGGATGCTCCCACTAGCTTCTTCTTCGGCCTGGAGAAAAAGAATGGGCAGAGGCGAGTGATCCACTCACTGCTGTCAGACACAGGGCAGGAAATAACAGAGCCAAGCCAGATCAGGAGGCGAGCTGTGAACTTTTATTCCACCCTCTACACAAGCGAGTATGAGGAGGGGGAAACTCTGTCCGAGGGGTTCTGCAACGAACTACCTCAGGTCTCAGAGGAGACCAACTCACAGCTCGAAGGGTCGTTAACGATCCAGGAGCTGCAGACCGCCCTGCAAGGCATGCAGGGACGGCGGGCTCCTGGTATCGATGGCCTCTCCGTAGAGTTTTACAAAGCCTACTGGGACGTCTTGTCACATGACCTTTTAGACGTTTTTAATGAAAGTCTGGCCTCTGGCTCGATGCCGATGTCCTGCAGGAGAGCGGTGATCACGCTGCTACCAAAAAAAGGAAACCTGCAGGACATCAAAAACTGGCGCCTTGTGTCTCTGCTGTGTGTGGATTACAAACTTCTGTCCAAGGCTTTGGCCACCAGGCTGGGGAGGGCTGTGGAGCAGGTCATCCACCGGGACCAGACCTACTGTGTGCCCGGCAGGTCCATGGTGGACAATGTCCACCTAATTCGAGATGTTTTGGAGGTCTCTAGCTCATTGGCATTAATACTGGTTCGGATTTCTCTAGATCAGGAAAAGGCTTTCGACCGCGTTGAGCACAGCTTCCTCTGGAAAGTAATGGAGAAGTTTGGGTTCAGCGCTGGTTTCATAGCCAAGATCAAGGTGTTGTACAATAAGATTGAGAGTGTGCTGAAGTTCAACGGTGGGCTGTGTGCTCCTTTTAGAGTGTGTAGAGGGGTCCGGCAGGGCTGTGCTCTGTCTGGCATGCTCTATGCCAGGGATCACCAACTACATTTGTCCAAGGGCCAAAATGTATCCAATAGACACTATCGCGGGCCAGCGATTTTTATATAGCCCAGAATTTTGAAGTTGTTGACCGGGGGGGTAAATGTAATCAGTTACTGAATACTGAATACATGCTCTGAAAGTAATCAGAATACAGTTACAGTTACGTGTCTTAACGTATTCAGATCACTTTTAGAATACTTTCTTTTTCCATAACAGATGGGTATGTTTTGGTGAACAGGAGACACTTATTTTACTGTTTTAATGGCTTATCAAGAACTCAAACACAACATCCTGGTGTCATTCTGGACAGCTCCCTCTTATCTGCACCCCACATAAAAAACATCACCCGGACTGCATTCTTTGTAC
>CALSBZ010034529.1:26556-43507 GCA_943591055.1 Gobionotothen gibberifrons
CTAAGAAAGTGGATCACATCACTCCTGTTCTGAAGTCTTTACACTGGCTTCCTGTCTGTCAAAGAATAGATTTCAAAAATACTATTGCTGGTTTTTAAAGCACTGAATGGTTTAGGACCAAATTATATTGCCAATCGTTTGCAAAAATATGAACCATCCAGGAGTCTCAGGTCTTCTGGGACGGGTCTGCTCTCTGCTGCAAGAGTCAGAACTAAACAAGGAGAAGCAGCATTTAGTTGTTATGCCCCAACCATCTGGAACAAACTGCCTGAATCCTGCAGGTCAGCTGCAACTGTTGATATTTTAAAATCGAGATTAAAAACTTTTCTTTTCGAAGCAGCATTTGGATGAGTTGTTGTAATTCAAACTGCAGTTTGGCTTTTATGCATGTATTTTATACCTGTTGTGTTGTTTCTACTGTCTTTGCTTTTTAAATGCCTTTTTAAATGTGATTTCTCTTTATTTGTTCTTAAATGTCTTTAATCTTGGTTTTTTTGTGAAGCACTTTGGGTTGATGTGTGCGGAAAGGTGCTGTATAAATAAACTTGCCTTGCCTTGCCTTAACAATTGGGCTAGGGTTACCATACCGATGATATGTTTTGTTGTTTGTTTCCATTTTTGTGCCGAAAGAAATTATTAATTTTTATGAAAACTATTCTAGTTTTTCATTACGTCCATCATAATCCATTATAACACGTCACTTTTAATGATAATAAGGCATATTTAATAAAAAATAAATTGCCATTCATGATTCAAATCAACCTATTAAATTATAATAGTGCTGTGATTTGCACAATTGACATTCTCAATTGTTTCACTTTCACAGTTTTATTTGACTTTTCGTCTCTTGAATTGGTTCAAAGTCAGGTTGGAAATGTTTTGAAATGTTATGTTTTTTTCCCAAAACTTTGTCCATATATATTTTCTAAAATATCTAAATTATACATATCTAGTAAAATAACCGTAAATTTGTATATCGTATTTTCAGAGTTTATTGGAATGTTCTTCCTCTACCAAAAAAGGTCACTACCGAAACATAGTACATACACTGTAGTAAAACAGTATTATATTAACCTGTTAAGATTGTTTTCCCTTCCCTTATCTAAATAGTATTTTAACAAATATTTCTTGAGGGTTTTCACGATTAAATTAATAAAAGTGAATTTTTTATCAAATTTCAAAGTTCAATGTATAATCCATAAAAATCACAATGCAAACTTTCTTTATAAAATGCATAATACTGACCATATTGATTCCAGAGTTGATGATTGTTTTTGTTTTGTTTTTTTAGTCAATTTATTGAACATGTCAGAAACAAAAACATACAACAATAATATATATATATATATATATGTATATATATATTCTCCTTTTTCCCTTTTTTTTCTCACTCAAATGAATAATTATAACAAAGTACAAAAAAATGATGATATGTTCGAGGATAAGGGATCAACTGTGCGGAGTTCTTCTTCTTCTTTGCTTTAATGGCGAATCGCTTGCACTTGGAGCATATATCGCCAGCTACTGTTGATTTATTTAATGTATAAACTGCCCGTATTGTTCATGTAGAACAGTGTTCACGTAAGCCTGCACATTGATTTTATTTTTGTAACATTACGTAGCCTACAGTCCGCGGCACTGTGAGTGTATCACATCATAATGTATCATATATCTCCTTATCTGAGTCAGCTTATTGAGCCGTATTTGGCCGTGCAACGCTCACAGTGTCACATAATGTATGCAGAAGTATTATTTTAAGCAACACGTTAGTTGACGAAACACTCGAGTCAAATGTAATTAAAGTCAGATCGCGTCTTAGACGGGGAATATCATAAACCTGTTAATGTACGCATTCAAACACTTTTTCTTTTACCAGCTGTATTCACCTTGCAGGTGCAGCTATGTGGCTTTGATCCTGGATTGATCCTTCATATTTGACTAATATTATAGTTGGCTTTTGTTAGTAATTTAATCAATGTTTTAATGGCATAATTTAGTTTAGACATGCCATCAGTTTAAATGTTGATTTTTACTGAGAAAACAAGTTTTCGCGCACAATGTATGTTAAGCTTTTATTTTGAAAATACTTCCGGTTTGACTCCAGTCTGTGTTTATTTTGAAAAGCTTTCCGGAAGTAATGTCCGAAATACTAACAGTAACTTGACTTCAGAGACGTAACGTAGCGTAACCACAAGCCGTTAAATTGACCAAATGAAAAGACACGAAGGAGAATATGTAGAGAAGAGGTGTGTTCAGTCATGTGTTGAATGTGCAATGCAAAGATCCTCTGTTTAGTGTGAAGTCGGACATTGAAGAAACAAGCGGAAGTCGCCAGCTGAAAACGGAGGGGAGTCTACCTGAGTTATAAAAGGAAGGAAGAAGTTCCGTTCTGCCTCTCTTGCGCCTACCCTTCGGAGGAACCAACAGCTGTGTTCCTCTCCTCCTCTTTCGAACGATTCCCGTTTGTAAAAATACCGTGCCTTTTACTACATTAAAGTAACCTATTTGAAACTTATAGTCGAGACTCATTGTTCTCATTATTTTAACCAGTTCTCTCCTGGACGCTAGAAAAACGAATATGCTAATACTTTTGATTCAGGAAGTATGACGCTGCGCTGTCAGTACGCTTCTCCATGTTTGTGATTGGTCGAATGCTCCAGATACCACCCCTTTCATGTGAACGCGCACCTAACTAGATAGGGCACGGCTGGCTTGAGCAAACGAGTTGATAGCCAGCATTGTAGGACAGTTTAGCGAGAGCGGCTTTGTTTTTGGATTAAGTCAACCGGATAACTCAAAACATATCCAGGATAGGTTGAACTAGATTCGTAGTATACCCCCCTAGTCCGGACCAGGTTAGGTTGCAGGCTAAGAGATCAACTCAGTGAAAGCACCGCCTGCTGACCAATCAGAGCTCAGTGTGCGGAGTTTAAAGCGATCAAGTCATATTACAGGAGAAAGGAAATATAGAAAAACTGCCGTTGCAGGAAAGACGGCCGGCAAAAATCACAGACTGTGTGAACGTGCACATTAATAGAATATCACCTCCCATCTTCAGAGCAATCTGACTATTATAACATTAGCGTTAAGAAAGCTTACTTAAATATCTGCCACAACATAAGTAACAGGATCAAAGTAACAGTACAGTCCGTGGCATATCACATTATAATGTATCATATATCTCCTTATCTGAGTCAGCTGAGCCGTATCTGGCCGTGTAACACTCACAGTGTCACATACTGTATGCAGAAGTATTATTTTAAGCAACACATTACACAACACTCAAGTCAAATGTAATTAAAGTCAGATGGTGTCTTAGACGGGGCAGTGATATCATAAACCTGTTAATGTACGCATTCAAACACATGTTCTGTTACCAGCTGTATTCACCTTGCAGGTGCAACTATGTGGCTTTGATCCTGGATAAAATGTTTAAGTCATGGATGTTTAAAGTTTAACGTCTTCATATTTGTCTAATTATATAGTTGACTTTTCATTGAGGAAGTATGACGCTGCGCTGTCAGTATGCTTCTCCATGTTTGTGATTGGTCGAATGCTCCAAATACCACCCCTCTCATGTGAACGCGCACCTAACTAGATAGGGCACGGCTGGCTTGAGCGATCCACTTGATAACCCGCGTTGTAGTACAGTTTAGCGAGAGCGCGTATGTTTTGGATTAGGCCAACCGGCTAACTCAAACATATCCAGGTTAGGTTGAAGTGGCTTCGTAGTACAGGCCCCTGGTCTTGTAGTTTTAGTGTTTCTGAGCCGGCCCGGCTAAAGTAACTGGATGGCCTACCTGCCTGTCAGCCTTCCATCTGTGCACAAACTTATCTCGTGCCCTGATTGGTCATGTGCGCGTTCGTGTGTGTTGGAGGAGGGGCTCTGTGAGGAAGTGGCAGATTTTTTCCGGTTGTGTATTTTCAAATTCTAGCGCATGCACTCGAGCTGCTTTCTCCAAAATTACATACCCCACCTTTGAGGTTACACGCCGATTTTCTGATTTTGGAACAGATTTATATCAAAAGTATGGGATATAGCTACTTGCCATTCAGCCATGAGGGACAGGGATGCAGTGTCACTGCCTTGTCAAAAATGCAGAGGTGTGGACTAAAACCCCTTGTGTTTTGGCAGTGACATGAAAACTGGGGACATGATTTTTTGAGTATAGTTTTTTTATCAAAAAATTAAACCCACAATAAATCTAAATATTCCAACTTCTGTTTGAATGTAGCCATAAAGATCTTCTAAATACACCATTCAACAAAAATAAAAAGTCAGGGTTGGGGGACAGCTACTTCCCAATAGAAAGTACCCTATAAATGATGTTGTATATATTAAGCTTATCACTATCTACTTTAATGCCTTATGTTTAAATAGACCATAACATATTCTTAGTAAACATCTATGTCTGAATACTTAATTGTTTTGTTAAATAGTTTTTCTTGTTGTGGGACCGCACTTTGTACTAATTCGGTAGAATGCCCCATATACCAAGTTGCACTGTTCGAGGAGCCTGGGTCTTAGATTTTATTGTTAAAACTACATTACAACTGTTGTGCATATGACGATAAAACCATTTAATCTGTGAAACCTTTAGTCGCTGAGGAATATTGGTATTATTGCTCAGTCCTAATCTCAGCGTTGGCAATGTGAGCAATTCACATGGCCCAGCAAAACATTTTGACATTAGCTACTGCCATCGCCAAATATCACCTTTTTTGCTCATCTGCAGAAAACGACGCAGGTTCTGGTCCAGGCTCTCGTCATCTCACGCCTAGACTACTGCAACTACCTCATGGCTGGTCTACCTGCATGTGCCATCCGACCTCTGTAGCTCATCCAGAATGCAGCGGCTCGGCTGGTCTTCAACCTTCCTAAATGTTCCCACACCACACCGCTCCTCCGCTCCCTTCACTGGCTTCCAGTAACTGCTAGAATCCACTTCAAGACACTGGTACTTGCGTACCATGCTGCGAATGGATCTGGCCCTTCCTACATCCAGGACCCAAGTTCCCATCAGCAAAAACACGTGGGTTTGCTATCCTGGCTCCAAAATGGTGGAATGTTAGCCCTAACCCTAACCCTAACCCTAACCCTAACCCTAACCCTAACCCTAACCCTAACCCTAACCCTAACCCTAACCCCATTGAAATCAGGACAGCAGAAAGCTTACACATCTTCCGGCGCAGACTGAAAACTCATCTCTTTCGACTCCACTTTGAGCGATAGAATTACTAACAAAGCACTTACAGTGGGGCAAAAAAGTATTTAGTCAGCCACCAATTGTGCAAGTTCTCCCACTTAAAAAGATGAGAGAGGCCTGTAATTTTCATCCTAGGTATACCTCAACTATGAGAGACAAAATGAGAAAAAAAAATCCAGAAAATCACATTGTCTGATTTTTTTAGAGAAGAATTTATTTGCAAATGATGGTGGAAAATAAGTATTTGGTCAATAAAAAAGTTCATCTCAATACTTTGTTATATACCCTTTGTTGGCAATGACAGAGGTCAAACGTTTTCTGTAAGTCTTCACAAGGTTTTCACACACTGTTGCTGGTATTTTGGCCCATTCCTCCATGCAGATCTCCTATAGAGCAGTGATGTTTTAGGGCTGTCGCTGGGCAACACGGACTTTCAACTCCCTCCAAAGATTTTCTATGGGGTTGAGATCTGGAGACTGGCTAGGCCACTCCAGGACCTTGAAATGCTTCTTACGAAGCCACTCCTTCGTTGCCCGGGCGGTGTGTTTGGGATCATTGTCATGCTGAAAGACCCAGCCACGTTTCATCTTCAATGCCCTTGCTGATGGAAGGAGGTTGTCACTCAAAATGTCACGATACATGGCCCCATTCATTCTTTCCTTTACACGGATCAGTCGTCCTGGTCCCTTTGCAGAAAAACAGCCCCAAAGCATGATGTTTCCACCCCCATGTTTCACAGTAGGTATGGTGTTCTTTGGATGCAACTCAGCATTCTTTCTCCTCCAAACACGTCTAGTTGAGTTTTTACCAAAAAGTTCTATTTTCGTTTCATCTGACCATATGACATTCTCCCAATCCTCTTCTGGATGATCTAAATGCTCTCTTGCAAACTTCAGACGGGCCTGGACTGGCTTAAGCAGGGGGACACGTCTGGCACTGCAGGATTTGAGTCCCTGGCGGCGTAGTGTGTTACTGATGGTAGCCTTTGTTACTTTGGTCCCAGCTCTCTGCAGGTCATTGACTAGGTCCCCCCGTGTGGTTCTGGGATTTTTGCTCACCGTTCTTGTGATCATTTTGACCCCACGGGGTGAGATCTTGCGTGGAGCCCCAGATCGAGGGAGATTATCAGTGGTCTTGTATGTCTTCCATTTTCTAATAATTGCTCCCACAGTTGATTTCTTCACACCAAGCTGCGTACCTATTGCAGATTCAGTCTTCCCAGCCTGGTGCAGGTCTACAATTGTGTTTCTGGTGTCCTTTGACAGCTCTTTGGTCTTGGCCATAGTGGAGTTTGGAGTGTGACTGTTTGAGGTTGTGGACAGGTGTCTTTTATACAGTTAAAGAGTGGAGGACAGAGGAGGCTCTTAAAGAAGAAGTTACAGGTCTGTGAGAGCCAGAAATCTTGTTTGTTTGTAGGTGACCAAATACTTATTTTACCGAGGAATTTACCAATTAATTCATTAAAAATCCTACAATGTGATTTCCTGGATTCTTTCCCCCCATTCTGTCTCTCATAGTTGAAGTGTACAGGCCTCTCTCATCTTTTTAAGTGGGAGAACTTGCACAATTGGTGGCTGACTAAATACTTTTTTGCCCCACTGTATATACTAATAAAGGACTGGCTTATCTAAAGCCAGTTGAGTAGCACTTGAAATGTTTTAGCTCTATGAAACCTGATGTACTTATATGATTCTGTTTTCTTCAAGTTTGTATTTTGTTGGTCGAATGCACTTATTGTAATTGTTATCAGCTAAATGCAATGTAATGTAATTTAATGATGCATCGGGGCTCACTTGCGTAAAATAATTACTAAATTAATATAAAATGACTTCAAAGATACTCAAAACGACAACCATTCGAAACAATATGACTACAAAAAAACACAAGACGTATAAAATGACTTGAAGAGACATCTTCTAGAAATGGACTCAAAACGACTGCAAAGACTCACAAGAGGACACAATATGTAAACAAAACAACTACAAAATGCCTCATAGTGACCTCAAAATGAATCAAGACATCCCTTCACTCTACTAAACAGAGTGCATCCTTTGTGTATATTTCCATCAACACATCAACCTGTACTGTATGTTGTATTTCTTTGTGTTTATGTATATCAATCTGTTTCATACTACAGAGCGAGCTGCATGCTGTTATCTTTGCTGGGTTTAACATCCCATCAGCCTCCTGTCAGCTGCTGGTTCAAACCTGCACCGTGCTGCCCTCTGGTGGCTGCTCACACACACTGCTCAGGGCCAACTGCACACAGCCTGACATCACAAAAAAATACCCATGATACGCTTTTAGGATCCACATCCAAGAACCAGGGGCCTGTACTACGAAGCCGGTTCAACCTAACCTGGATATGTTTGAGTTAGCCGGTTGGCCTAATCCAAAACATACACGCTCCAAGCGGTCCTACGACGCGGGTTATCAAGTGGATCGTTCAAGCCAGCCGTGTCCTATCTAGTTTTAGTTTTAGTTGTTATTAGGATCCCCATTAGCACTACCATGAGCATTGGCTATTCTTCCTGGGGTCCTCACACACACAAAACATACATAAACATACAACAAAATTAAAACAAAACAAAACAGCTGATAATTTCATGCAATTTACAGTACTGTATGAAGTGAAAACTAAAATGGTCATTCAATTATCGCCATCCCAAGGCCAAACAAAAGTCAATACAAATAAGTGCACATAATAATATATGCATACATAGCCACAGGCACAGTTCAAATTTACTTTATAATACTTAAATAATTTTTTGGCAAACTTTTGAAATGTACTTGAGAATTTTCCTGAATGATGTAAAGAGTTCC
Organism: Gobionotothen gibberifrons; assembly: GCA_943591055.1. Lineage (NCBI taxonomy): Eukaryota > Metazoa > Chordata > Actinopteri > Perciformes > Nototheniidae > Gobionotothen > Gobionotothen gibberifrons. The sequence continues at coordinate 34,587 of CALSBZ010034529.1, forward strand.
AGCTGACCATGGCTCTGTACTGTTTTCTGTCCCATATTTGATTTAGATTTGGGTAATACAAACCTTCCTTCTATTGTATCTCGTGTTTGATAGTTATGTTGAGCATATTGCACTATAAACGTCTGTGATAATATATGTGGTGAGTGAGTCATTGTAATATGACTGAGGATCTTGCCTACGACTGTTTCCGGTATTGTTTATGATGGATGTACTTTGTTATACACACATTCAAATTTAAATTTACATTAAAGTATTTCGTGAGGCCTTCTAAAATGTTTTTAAATATAACTAGGGTTCTAGTTGAAGAGTTTGTAAATTAACAATGAACCCAAACTGTTGCCTGGCAACCAGGGCCGTATCCAGGATTTCCTAAATACCGAGGTCCAAACATGTTAGGGGGGTTCGGGGGATACCCCCCAAGGTTTTTGGGATTTTCATGATTTAGTTTAGCTTTTTAAGTCCTGTGGGGGGTCACAAATTGGATAATATATTGATTTCAAACCATGTCAGTGGGCTGACAATGTCAGCATAAATTATTTTTGAAAGTGTAATACATAAGAATCCGCTGATTGTTACTATTATGATCTGGACATGCGGAAGAGGCTAAAATGATCACAAAACATTATCAACATTGATTTTCCATGTCTCTCTCCTTTCCATAACCTGCCCCCTCTCTTCCATCTTCTTGAGTCTCTCTGTGTTCTTCCTGTTCATTACTCTCTCTGTCCTCTACTCTTTCTCTTTGTTCAATCTCTCCCTCGTTGTTCACTTTTTGCTCCTCCTCACTTGTCGCTCCTGACAGTGAATTCAAAGCAATTCAGCAATTTAGTTCATTTCACTTGTTTGTTTGCATTTTTATTTTTATTTAAATCTGTTTTGTTTGATTCTCAAAAGAGAACAAAGATGTAAGACAATTGTGTTTTATACAATTGTATGTTATTATGACATCATAACTGCAATTGATGTATGTTGTTTTAAAATGATGCCTATTGTAAATGAAGACTATTGTTATAGATAGATAGATAGATAGATGGGTAGATAGATAGATCGATAGAGGGATAGATGGATGGATAGATGGATAGATGGATAGATGGATAGATGGATAGATGGATAGATGGATAGATGGATAGATGGATAGATGGATAGATGGATAGATGGATAGATAGATAGATAGATAGATAGATAGACAGACAGACAGATAGACAGATAGATGGATAGATGGATAGATAGATGGATACAGTGGCGACGGGTCATTAGGGGTCAGCAGAAAGTATTACATATAATGATTACAAAAAAAAAAAAAAAAAAAAAAATATATAAAATATATCTTAAGATCATATTTAATCATCTGATTCGTCTGTACATTGCTGTTTTAGTCTGTGTTCTTCTAATTAGTCTCCAAAGTGCCGTTTTGAGTCATGTGGGACAAAACCTGATCGTGCCCCTCCCTATCACTGTCTAAGTCAATGGTGACTGTAAAAACTACACTGCACATGCTCAGAGTATTTTTCAATGTAATGTGTGTGCCAACAACATTTTGACCAGAGGGGCATGGTGCTGCCATCCCCACCATACGTCATCTCACATAATTCAGAATTGATTGGCTGTAAGTATGTCACGTGTGTGCAGTGCTGCGAAAGGTCACGTGTAGTTTGAAGAGGAGACGAGAGAGCAGCATATAGCTAACATCACCAGCGATTAAAAGAAGTACAAAACGGAAAGAAAATGAATGAAGTTGACCATTTACTGGAGCACACATTTGAGACACTTAGTCTCGGAGAGAAACTGGAGGTAAAGCGCCTCGGTGCCCACCATCCACCGGATTTCCAAATGGTCCAGACTGCGGGCAAAGTTAAACGCGGGTTTAACGCTGAGTGGTTTTCTAAAAAGAAATGGCTAACGGCGAGCATCCAGAAGAATTCCCTCTTTTGCTTTCCTTGCCTGCTTTTTGGTGAAGATCAAGGTACTTGGTCGAGGACAGGTTTCAAGGACTTAAAGCATCTTTCGGAGAGGACAATGAAGCATGAGAGCAGCAACAGTCACTTGGAAAATGCCGTACAATTGGGATTACTGGGTGAATGTTGCAGCTCAGATTGACAGCGCCTACAGACGCGGCATTGATGACCATAATAGGAAGGTGGAAGAAAACAGGTACGTGCTGCAACGGATCATCACCTGCATTAAACTGTGTGGGAAATGTGAGACAGCACTGCGGGGCCACGACGAGTCGGCGGACTCTCTGAATCCAGGGATATTTAGGTCAATTTTCGAGACAACGTGTGAGGGCGATTCCAGGCTCCGACGGCACTACGAAGCTCAGCCCGTTTTCAAAGGGACATCAAGCACCATACAGAATGAACTTTTAGACTGCATGTATGATGTGTACAGGTAGGAAATAGCCAAGCAAGTGGATAACACATCATTTGTTGCCGTGCAGGCCGACGAGACAACCGATGTCTCCTGTAAATCGCAAATGGTGATTGTGCTGCGATACATTATGCCTGACCTCACAGTTACAGAGCGTTTTTTGGAGTTTGTGGAAGTAAAGGACAAAACTGGTGTAGGTCTCTCTAACAGCATCAAGGCTGTTCTGGAACCCCTGAAGCTGAAAGAAAAGCTAATCGCTCAGACCTATGACGGGGCGGCATGAGCGGTAATGTGCGCGGGGTACAGACGGTGATGAAGGAGACGTACCCAAACGCTCAGTTTGTTCACTGCTACGCCCACCAACTGAACCTGACCCTGCAGCAGCTGTGTTCAGCAAGGATGAGCATCCTGAAGGTGTATTTTGCAGATCTAACTGCTTTTTCCACTTTTTTCTCCGGTGCGCCAAAACGTGTTGCAGCTCTTGCAGAGGCAACACACAGACGCATACCACGGCCACCGGCTGTGAGATGGAACTTTAAAAGCAGAACTGTGAACGCGGTTTGGGAGACGCGAGAAGCACTTCTTCAGTGTATGGAGCATATACGCACACAACCAGGATGGGATGCGGTCACCATAAGTGAGGCATACGGCCTGTCAAAGAAACTGCGGGACCGAGCATTTATGCAGCTCCTGGAGTTCTTTTCGTTGCTTATGCCAGAAGTGGATGTTTTATACAACACTTTGCAAAAACGAAGCATCGATGCACCTGGGATCAACAGCGCGCTCTGCCGTTTCAAGGAAAATGTCCAGAAAATGAGGCAGCAAACTGATGCATTGGCCGCCACCGCTCATGATGGAACAGACGAGCCAGGCCGACGAGTCAGCAGCACAGCACCGGTGATGAAGGAGGCTGGCATGCCCGGCGCCGTGGGAGGGCCAGGGAGGGCCAGGCCCTCCCATTTGACATTCCTGCCCTCCCCCAATAAACACGATTTTTATTATTTATAAAAAAAAAAAATATTATTTATTTTATTTTAAATAAACGGTGAACTTTTATGCTACGATGTATGTGATGTCAGATAGTAACTAAAAAAAAAAATCGCAGGCTACGTCAAATAAATGCATGTGTCTGTTGTGATTTGTGATTCGTCCACATTTATACCAATCACAGCGTCACACTCTGCCGCCTATTCTGGATTTGTTTATTGTTTATTGTGCATTCTGTAGACTCCCATTTCTGTTTGAATTACAAAATGGTCATCAGAAATTGGCTTAAAAGGTCTAAGGATTTATTCAAACGAAATAGCGATGAAATAACTGCCGCCGATGGTGCTGCTGGCGACCCTGCACCTGCCGTTGCAGCAGCACGCCTTAATGCCACAAGCTTGACCTCGGCAAACCCCGGGGCTGAGTTAGCGAGCCCAATCCTTGACTCATCAAGGCGGCTGCCACCAACGCTGTCCTCCGATGCACAGCTCCTTGTGCCCGTACCATCACCACCTGCGTTGCCACACCCTGTACCACACCCGCCAGCATCCTCCTCCTCCGTGCCGCTGCCTGACGCTTTGCAGCACATCAACAGGTACTATTGGGCCAGCAACCGCTCACAGACCAACAGCCCCAGATGATCTTGGGGTTAATAAACCCGAACCAGGTGAAACTGGATCGTTATCCAGGGAGATTGTTTTCAGGAAAGAAGCGCACTTTTGCCGCTGCATGGTACAACAACACCATGGCTTGAATATTCGTTAAAAGCAGACGCAGCCTTTTGTTTCCCCTGTAGACACTTTAAAATAAATACGTCTTCATTTGATGCGGCTTTTACTGTCAAAGGTTTTTGCGACTGGAAACACGCATTACAGACTGATAAAGGACTGCTAAGGCATGCCGCATCAAAAGAACACATTTCATGTGAGAGTTTGTGGAGAGAGAGTTACGCGAGGAAACAAATAAGGAAATTAGTACTTTGGTGCACGCAGATCAGCTGGCACGGAGCCGTTATTACGTGTCAGCTGTCGTTGATAATATAGCTCAGAGGTGACCACGATTCACTCCACAGCATGTCCAATCCAATCCATTTGATTTCTATAGCACATTTAAAAACAACAGAGTTGAACAAAGTGCTGTAAATCAACAAGTTACAACTATATGTCCGAGTCAGGCAGTGGGCTCTTCCTATCGCTGTTTGAGTATACGCTGCACAAAGATGCAGAGTTGGCCAAAATAATGGAAAGCATTCCCCACACAGCAACATACACCTCTCACGACATGCACAATGCCATAATAGAACTAACAGCAGTTAATCGTCTCCGTCTCTACTATTTCTCTCGGAGTGTAACGATGAGGAAGCTGCCATCCTTAACAGTGTGCCTTGCTCGTGATTTACCAGTGTGTGTGCTGCCACGCACACATTGTTTCAAAAGTGGTTTCTATGTTGCCCTTCATTTGTGTATGTATTTGCGATAAGTGTGCGTCTTTGCGCAATGCCGTTGGCCTTGCTGTTTGATATTATAGCCTATATATTGTGCCGCAGGCCCGCAGCACGTGACGGTTTTGTGTGTCCTCCCATGAAAATCACATGCCCTCCCTTTAGATTTGTTCTGGCGCCGGGTCTGGAGGCTTGTGACACAGTCATCACACAGGTGGAACAGAGGTTCTCACAGAGTGACCATTTGATCGCTGCAAAGCTCGTTGACAGCTCATTCTTCCCACAGCATGTCCTGTCATTTCCTACACCTGAGCTTGACTGCGCCGTGAAATTGTGGCCTGCTTTGGGAAACAAGGAGAAGATGAAGTCTGAGCTGACCACGCTCTACCGCCACAGTGAGCTTCACACTGGAAACACTGCCCTGTCTCTGTTGAAATCCATTCACGAGAACAACTTGGAGGATACGTTTGCTGAGACTGTTATTTTGGTCAAAATAATAGTAACAACTCCGATGACAACATCCGAGTCAGAGAGGAACTTTTCCACCCTCAAAAGGATAAAGACTTTCACTCGCAACACCATGGGACAGCCACGACTTAACGCATTGGCCATGCTTTCAATTGAAAGCCAGTTGATCCAGCAACTACAGGACTTCATCCCCAAAGTGATAGACACATTCTGTCAGAGGAAGGACCGCCGTGCCGCTTTTCTTTTCAAGTGAGCCTCCAGCTTTGGTAAGTTCATTTATGTCATATATTTTGTCGATCTTCTGTGTTTTGTCTCTGCTGGATCGATTGATATTGTGACCTCGGTGATGAGTGTCTGTGTTTTCCTTATATTTACAGTCTATGGTGTTTTAATGCTAAAGCATTACGGTTGTTGTTATTGTTAAGAATTGCTTTGTGATGGTGCCCTTTACTCCATGTATTAAGGTGCATTACAATATGACATCCCCACGCTGTGTACGTAAATGTATGCGCTCAGTGTTGCTCCTTGTGGTCTTCAGTATGTAATTTGACACTCCCCCTCTCTCTCTCTCTCCCCCCCACCTCTCTCTGCCCCCCAGTTTTGTACACATAGAAACGCCACTGGATGGATAGATAGATAGATAGATAGATGGATAGATGGATAGATGGATAGATGGATAGATGGATAGATGGATAGATGGATAGATGGATAGATGGATAGATGGATAGATAGATAGATAGATGGGGTTATTAAGCCTACATTATTGTGTGTGACTGTACCTGCAGTTCCTCCCTGACTTCCATCACTTTCTCTCTCTCTCTCTCTCTCTCTGCCTGTCCTGTCTCTTCCTTACCAATGCTGAGCTTCGACTGACGTAGTCTTTTCATTATATCTGAGTCAGTGTAAAACGAAAACAATACAATGTAATATCTTCAATGTTTTACTCAAATTGAAATGAAAGAAAAGCATTACAACGTTTGTTAAAAGGTAATCCTTCTGACATTGGATGGATGTAATTAACCTTAGCTCTCTAGCTAGTTTATTCACGCAATTTAACCCAAAGTATAGCCTATAGCTGCAATATAAGTTAGTGTGCATGTTGTCAGACGTCCACTGACTAACGTAGAGCGTTCACACAGGATCTGCTGGTCATATGATGTCCTGATGAACAGAAACACAAGCAGCCCGCTGGACTCAGATCTCTAGATACCTCATCAGTCCTCCGCTGCAACGATACAAGTCCGGGGTTGCGGTCGGATAGTTTAAAAATCAGCTCCTAAGTTCTAACCCTATCGTCTATTCCTTGACCTCTGAGTGAAAGGTCACGGGGTTAAGGGATAGTGGATAGGAGAATTCAAAAGGACTTAGGAGAAGAGACTGCGGTACTTTAGAGAATCGACTGCACTTTCACTATCCGACGTGTTTATGATGCGCCAGCGGACGTCCTTTTGTGCGTCTGCTGCTGTGGGGAAACCATAGAAACCACAGTTTTCTATACAGCGGACTACAACATGGATGTTTAATAAGAACAAGGGACTACTGTAAACTCATCTAGAGACTCTGCACTGTGCTCTGATGCTGTTATGTTATGCTTTATGAACATGGACAACAGAGAAACATATTCTTCATGACCAAAGTTGGAATTGAAATAAAAAAGGAAAGTGAAAGTTATGCTCGTCACTCACCCTCTCCCTCCGGTCCACATTAATACAAATGATCCCAATACGTATGATTGGATGAAAAGATCTTAAAATCAATACAAATGTATTTATTATAAACGTTAGTCCTTAACATCTATCACTGTGTATATCACCATTCAAACATCTTTTAAAAGTTTAACAAACCCCACACAGCTCAGTAAAGACTGTGAAATGTTGACTTTATTTGATCATTTCAGTAAAAACTAACGTTCATATTTCTCTTTTTGATTATCGATGAGAGTAACAAATGCGTCACTTCCGGGCAAAAATAACGGCTCCGCCCACTTTTGGGGGAAAGCAATGCTGTCAGTTGAACGGCGGTCAATACAAATTCTGAAGTTTTTGTCAATCCGATCAGAAATGTAAGAAAACCGGAGATTTTTGGATCTTCAAAGAACCCGATTCCAATGGCCAGACAGGCAAACAATTGCATTAAGCCATTAGAAATCGACGTTCGGGCTCGGTATATGGTTAAATATAGCAGTAGGCTATCGATTTTCATAGATGAGAGTAACATCTACGTGACTTTACGGCCCCGCCCACTTTTGGGGGAAACAACGGCTGTCATTTGAATGGCGATCGAGCCTGAAGCCACAGAGATCTTCTGTTACTGTCCTTTCTTCTTAGAGGAAGTTCAGAAACACTGATTTGTTTTAATGTTTGAGGAGCAATAAACGACACAGCAGCTTTTTGGCATCATAAAACAATTATTTTCCGCCTCGCTCTCGAGAGTAACAGCTGGCGAAATGACAGCCCCGCCTGCTGCTTTTAATTTAACCAGCTCGTCGTTTTCCAATGATTACATGTAATAGTTTGCCTGTCTGGCCATCATAATCGGGCTCTTTGAAGATCCAAAAATCTCCGGTTTTCTTACATTTCTGATCGGATTGGCAAAAACTTCAGAATTTGTATTAACCGCCGTTCAACTGACAGCTTTGTTTTCCCCCAAAAGTGGGCGGAGCCGTAATTTTCTCCCGGAAGTGACGTGGGTGTTACTCTCATCTATAATACTGATGAACGTTCAAAACAAAGCACTTTGGCAACTTACCACATACGTTTTAAAAAGCTTAATAAGCACCGTAACTTTCATGATATAATTTCTCCGTCATAATCGTTTGTTTCCGTGAACGGCCGACTGTTGTGTGACGGCAAATGCTGCGGCTGCAAGGCATTGTGGGGCAGCATTTTCTCCTCTCCTTTCGGTAAGGAAGGTCCAGTGGTTCCTAAGCTAAAGGAGGTTATAAAGGAAGTTTGAAACCTCCTTTCCTATCATTCTAGAAAATTCGAACGGCACTTATCATGGCTGCCACTGAGGGACTTCCGGGTCATTTCACTCCGTTAGGAAGGTTCCTAAGCAAAATGGACTTTTCGACTTCAGCCCGGGCTGCGGTGGTTTGTTGATACATGTCGTCTTCTTCTGTTTGCTTTAACCGAGGCTATGTAGTTATGCAGCGCCCCCATCGGCAGTAAATGGAAGTACTACAAATAACCCCGTTTAGTGCAATTATTTCACAAGTTTTGTTATACACAGCTCGGAAAATATTACCAAGGTCCGGACCTCGTGACCTCAATGGTGGATACGGCCATGCAGGCAACGCAATCGCACAACGTCACGTCCGTTAATTCCACAACCACACACATGGATTAACATTGATTTAATACATTAATGTAGCCTTTATTTCTGCTAAAAGAGGTGTCAACCAGCTGGGGCAACAAGAAAATCGGCGAAATCGAGTGTGGCTATTACAAAATAAATCATTATTATATTAAAGGTGAGGTGTCATGGCCATTTCCACTGATCATAATTCCATTGTTGAGGTATACTAAAATAGATTTATACTGTGCAATGTTCCAAACTCACATTGGTTTCGCATACAGCATCTCTGTAAAGTATGTGTATTCAGCAGTATTCACTTTCTCCACTAAACGGCTCGCTGCAGCTCCCCCCCCCCTCCCTG
>CALSBZ010034529.1:43607-68554 GCA_943591055.1 Gobionotothen gibberifrons
CCCCCCCCCCCTCCCTGATTGGGCGGGACGTTGTGAATCACGCTGAGCTCCGTGGAGGTGTGATGTCCTTGTTTAGCGATACACAGCCAAACACAGCCAAACTCATCCTGAGCACACACAAAGTCACAGCCGAAGTAAAAACAATAAGTGTGGCTTGATATTGAGTAAGAAAAAGGTTTATAGGTTGATAAACGCTGTGAGAATGGGTCTGCAGAGAGAATTTCGCCGCGATCCCAACTGTCTGTTATCAGCCTGCAGCCAGGGAGGAGAAATCAGCAGAGCTGCCTGCACTGAGTGTGTGTGTGGATTGGTCAATTTGGACCAATCAGCGGGGGCTTAACGTAATGGCTCCGCGGACGTAACATCACGGCTCCACGGACGTAACGTCACGGCTCCACGGATTGGCCCATTTGCACCCAGGAAGTAAAAAATGGACAATGACGTATCTCCAACGAGCCGTTTTGGGGAGGTATTTTATGTTTTAGAGTTTTACTCGCTACAGGGTGTACTTTGAGGGTTTTGACTCTGCACACCGTTTACATGCATAAAAACCTTCATAACACACAAGGGGACGGGTAATAACCGGAAAAGCATGACATGTCTCCTTTAATATTGACAATAACAACCGACCGTCGTGGTAGATCATTTGCTTGGCATTTTCGGGTATTTCTCCACTGGTTGGGCCATGTTAACAATACCGGGTAACTGTCACGTTTGAAGGGACGAAATCGTGACATCTTCACGTCTCCCAGCATGGTAAATCGTCACATGTTCACGTCTTGCCGTGATACCGGGTGGGCGTATCATATGCACGCAAAACTCGGCCTCAGAACTCAATGGGAATGGTTAGCATATCATATGCACGCAACATCGGACTTCTGTGTATCGATTGCACGCATTTCCAATTTGTAAAGTCGTGTCATTTGTACGCAGACTGAAGTGAGTGGGTTGGTTGTATAGTTCAGTGTACTGTTTACTGTAAGTTGAAAGCTTTTGTTTGTATAAATAAAACAATTAAATAAAATAAATTCACTACCTCCCCATGACCTGAACTGGCAGCCCACCAGAAACAAACAATTATTTATTTTAGGCCTCAGCAGAGACTCAGCGATCCTCCTCCTCAGTTACGCCTCGTCTTGGTGACCTGAACAGGACACACAGGAGAGACAGTATGAACACATCAGAACATTATAAGAACATATTCAAATCAGTATTTCAATAGAATATTATATAATTGAAGCCGTTAATGTCATTATACATGTAAAATGAAAAGAGAAGAGAGATCAAACGTTCATAAAAACATACAAATGAAATAAAAAGATATACAACATTCAACAACAAAGACCCTCAGCATCCATACTAATGTACAAGAACAAAGTGCAGGACTTATATTCATAAGACAGAATAGGAATATGTATGTATAAATGATATATATTGCATGTCAGTGGCGAGCTGTCGGGGCCCTCTAGGCCCTCTGTGAGGGCCTAAGATATTCCAAAAAATTATATTTTAAAACATTAAAACAAATATATATATCTTTTTTAATATTTTTTTTGATATATATTTTTTGTTATATTTTTCATTATATTTTTCATTAATTTTACCAAAATAACTTGATTTAATTGTATTGAAAATAACATTTCCAAAGGAATAAATCCTTCGAATCTGCCTGTTCAGTTTCTGTTGGAATGTGAAGGGTTAAATGCCGTCTCTGCGAGTTATGTGAAGACGGGAGAGCTTGTTGGTCCCTCTCTACATTCACGGCCCCTACACACGGCCGCGGGCGTTATCGCTTGCCGGAGGGCTGGGCTGAAACTCGACCAATAACCAATCACATGAATCTACCGCCCCTGACACACAAGCACGCGGTTTGATTGGCTAGAGCTTGTACTGGCTTATGATTCGATTGGCTGACACCTCCGTCGAGGCGTCAAAAGTAAAACATTGCTCTACTTTTGCAGCGAGCACCGCGGGAGAAGCTACGCTTTGCTCCCAGAATGCAGTTCGGCGAATCGTGACGTCACCCCATTCAAAGTGAATGGGCAGAAGCGTTGAAGCGGCAGCGCACGCCGCCGTGTGTAGGGGCCATCACAGAGGGCCCCGCTATAGTAGCTCAACGAGAGAGTAATGTCAAATGACAGTGCAATTGACCAATCATATCTTCCCTCTAAATGGGTGGGCTTTATTTTCGCGGACTTTATGATAAGTTCCGCCCGCTGTGAAGTTTATGCAAGTGGTCCAGTGATGCGTCCTAAAACCCGGAAGTAAGCTGCGCTCGTGTTCCCTCGACAGAAAGCAATGGAATTTCTCCATAGGATTTTGGGAAATAGCTGGAAATAAGGTCTGTGGAAAACGAACCTGTTAGATAAATGCACGTTTTGTTCAGCTGGATAATCTCCACATGTCCACCCTACTTTTATTATTTTCGAATCATAAATCTAATGGATAGATTTATGATCGATAGATTTATGATCAACATAAGTTTGTTCATGATGGCTCACTTCAGTGATAGTGATGACATCGTTGCGAAATTGTTAACCGAGTCATTTTCAAGATTGAGTTATGTTAGTAATTTAATCAATGTTTTAATGGCAAAATTTAGTTTAGACATGCCATCAGTTTAAATGTTGATTTTTACTGAGAAAACAGAAGTTTTCGCGCACAATGTATGTTAAGCTTTTATTTTGAAAAGACTTCCGGCCAAACATGAATACAAGTTTATTTTGAAAAGCTATCCCGGAAGTTATCTCTGAAATACTGACGGTAACTTGAACTCAATGTTTGACCAAACGTAAACATTACCAGCCGTTGAAATGAGATGAATAAAGTGATGCAGGAGAGTGTGTAGAGAAAAGGCGTGTTTAGTCATGTGTTGAATGTACAACGTGAAGATCCTTTGAAAAATGTGATAGCGGATATTGGAGAAACCACAGCGGAAGTGAACAGCAACAAAGCCAGCTGGCAGCGGGGGAGGAGCGAGAACTGATTATATAAGAGTTGAACGTGATGTGCCCTGCCTCTTTTTCTACACCTACTCCTCGGAGGACAACAGCTGTGTTCCTCATCTCTCTGAACGATCCTGCTTGTAACATTACCGCGCCTTATTTGTATTAAAGTACCACCATTTGAAACTTATAGTCGAGACTCATTGTTCTCATTATTTTAACCAGTTCTCTCCTGGACGCGAGAAAAACGGACATATCTAATAGTTACAATGATAAATTGGGGCGGGGGGGCCAGAGGGCCAGAGGGCCTAGGTATAAAAGTCACGGTTCGCCACTGTTGCATGTATGGGTTAATGTGCAGGGGAGGAAGACTGAGGGGTAATAGAGCCAGAGTTCAGATTGCTCTGGGGGAGAAACTGTCTTTAGTCTGTTTGTCTTTGTTTTAATGCACCTGTAGCGCCCCCTGGAGGGCAGCAGGTCCAACAGGTGAACACCGGGGTGGGAACTGCCCTTTACAATGTTTGTGTCTTTATTAGCCACTTTCACACCAAGTACTTTGCCGTACTTAGTGCTCAGCACTTAGTGCCCCCAGCGCGTTCACACCGGAATAAGTTCCCTGAGGGAAGATTACGCAAATGAAGCCGCTGACGTCACTTCGTCTTCTTCTGCTTTGGGTCATTTCTACGATCAGACTAGGGCTGGGCCATATACTGACATAACTCCAAGACTAAAGGATCATGATAGGTGTTCAGGCTCCTCTGCATTTTTAAATATACTTAAAAAGAAACATGTTTATGTAAATGCTGGAATAAGTCAACTATATATATGTTAAAACGAGTGAGAGCCCAATGTAGAAATGGAGAATTAAATACTGTACAGGACAATGAAATATTCTATAATGTAATAATATCAGTATTGTAATAAGAGATTAGGTTCTGTCAGCATCCTCAAAACTTCTTCCGGAGGGGTGATTCTTGTATCGCCCAAGTAAGCAACTGATATAACCAGGACCAGTCTCTGCGGGCGCCATTCTAACAACAAAGACAATGGCGAGCGTGAGCACTACCCCAAGATTCAACCCTAACTCGGTGAAATCTCTCATTCAAGAGCCATTTGAGAGAAGAAGTTTGGCTGACAATCTTCAGGTGGAAACAGCAGGATAGTGAGAAAGGGAAGCCGTATGTGCGAGGCTTCTCTCGTAGCTGGTACACCAGAAAAGCCTGGCTAGCTGGATGCAGTCATGCTAATGCCTTATTTTGCTTTCCTTGCTTGGTTTTTAAAACAACGGGGACAGATGCAGCATGGACAACATCTGGAGTGAGGGATATGAAGCACCTATCTGAGAAAGTGAGGAAGCATGAGAACACCATAGCACACATGGACAATGCTATGAATCTAGCCACGCTAGGCAGAGTGAACATTGCTACGCAGCTGGACGAGGGGCACAGGATTGCGGTGAGGAGGTGGACAAAAACAGGCATATTCTATGCAAAATAATCGATTTTGTGAAGTTTTGTGGGGCTTTTGAGTTGGTTTTGCGTGGGCATTTGTGGAGTCTATTTTTATATAACATTTCAAGACTGATTCTTATTATTACATTATATGCTTATTGTGCTCATGAGATTGCTATGACTATAGAATAAATAGACACAATCACTAATCCCAGGTTCTGATGGGTTAGATACCAATGAAGGGAATAGTCAGAAGAAAGTTTTCAGCTTGCAATAGAAAGTAGCAGAAGCCAGATGCAGGCACTGTAGAAACAATGAGTTATTGAGGCTATGGCCTGGGTTAGCTCCGCGCCCACTGTTAGTAATTTAATCAATGTTTTATGGCATAATTTAGTTTAGACATGCCATCAGTTTAAATGCTAAATTATACTGAAAAACAGAAGTTTTCGCGCACAATGTATGTCAAGCTTTTATTTTGAAAAGAAGTTATCTCTGAAATACTGACGGTAACTTGAACTCAATGTTTGACCAAACGTAAACATTACCAGCCGTTGAAATTAGATGAATAAAGTGATGCAGGAGAGTGTGTAGAGAAGAGGCGTGTTCAGTCATGTGTTGAATGTACAATGTAGAGATCCTCTGTAAAGTGTGATGTCGGACATTGGAGAAAACAAGCGGAAGTCACCAGCAACAATGCCAGCTGAAAACGGAGGGGGAGTCTACCTGAGTTATACAGATGAAGCACTTAATTTCGGACAGTTTGAAACGCAAGGGCAGTGATTGGTAAGTGGTCTGCCCTCGCTCAAGGGAAAGCCTCCAGCTTGACTTGAGACCGCCCCCGTTATAAATAAATGTAATTATAATGAAGCCAGCTGCAATGGATCATTGAAAACCTGAAATTGAAAATCTGGCAACGCCCTCTTGGAAAATAGTGGGAGGGCTTGACCTTCCTCGAAACTGGGCGTAGGCAGGAACAGGTAAGCTGGAGTCCGAAATTAAGTGCTTCATCTGTAAAAGGACGGAATATGTTGCGTTCTGCCTCTTTTTCACCTACTACTCCGGAGGAACCACAGCTGCAGCTGTGTTCCTCTCTCTGAATGATCCTGTTTGTAACATTACCGTGCCTTTTACTACATTAAAGTAACCTATTTGAAACATTGTTCTCATTATTTTAACCAGTTCTCTCCTGGACGCGAGAATAACGGACATTATTAACACCACGCATAGCTGGGAATCAGTATAACCAAGATTAAACTTTACTGTAGAACCTTCATCAAAACAATTTACTACCAGAGTAGGGAGGGACTTCCACAGGCCGGCCGAATGCAGATTGGAAGGTCGTGTTGCCAAGAGACTCTATCTGAGTCTGCGCACCAACCAAAGAGAACCAGGTCCAAACTGCGGTATCTCTTCAGCAACGCCCTGTGTAATAAAATGTATTGTTGCACGAGGTTCTGGCTCTTTACGGATATGGTGGTTACAGATTACAGCTTTGCTGCCTGTGATCCCCAGGACGTGATGAGTCCTTGGCCAAGTGATCTTTTGCTCTCTTTACAATAAATAGACGAGAGACTGACTCTTCAGTCAACCCTGGCATTTTCAGGGGATTGGTGGATTTTGTTTCCTCCCTGGACACCGTGCTGGAGGAGCACCTAAAGACCTCCACCGTTTTTAAAGGCACTTCAAAGGCGGTACAAAACAAGCTTTTGGACTGCATGTTGTCAGTGCTGAGGGATTACATTCTGGAGGAGGTAAACAGCGCTGATTTTATTGCCATTCAAGCTCACGAGACGATGGACATCTCCACCTACTGCCAGCTGGTGCTTGTGTTACGCTACATAGACGCTAAAAGTGTAATACAAGAGCGTTTTTTCCAGACCTCAACTGCTGACACAATCGCTACAGCGCTTCTGGAGAGGCTAAGCACCATACTCCCAAATAGACAAAAGGACAAACTTATCGCCCAAGCTTAAGACGGGGCTGCTGTAATGAGGGGAGCCACCGGCTGAATGCAGCGTAAGGTAATGGATGTCTACGGGAATACACACTACGTGCACTGTTGCGCATCAGCTGAACCTCATAATACAGCAGGCAACATCACACATCCCCAGGATCTGCACTTTTTTTTCAGACATTGGTGGATTTTCTGCCTTCTTCTCCAGGTCTCCCAAGCGAACCGCAGTGCTCGACCAATTGGTGGCGCATAGACTCCCCAGAGCTTCTACAACACGGTGGAACTTCCACGTTGCACAGCAAATACCAAAGTGTTAAAAATCCCAGAGTACTGATGACCAGACACCAGAGTAGAAATGTTCATGCTCCACAGAGTGGACATAAAGTACACTTCTCAGAGTGCACCAGAGCCTCTCTTTGGTGTTGTTTCTTTGTGTGGTGTTGGTGTTGACTTGTGTAGTGTTTATTCTGGGATGATGGACTCCCTCAGAGTATATCTTTGCATTGAGTCTGTCTGGTCCGCATCGATCTTAGGTTTCGATTCGTCATCAGATAACCTTCTCATTGGTTTAATGCAGCCTCGTGACCCTCGGCTTTTTGAAAATATTCTCCAGGAAAGGCGCGACCGTGACCGTTTCAGATTAATGCAAGAGTTATACATCCATGGATCGAACACGGCAACATTTCTCCGCAGGACTGTAACATTAGGTAAGTAGACACCAAGTGAATCATTCTGAATATTCATATTTGTCTTCTTGTTTTAATTTGTATAACTAAAAAACTAAAAACGATAACGTTAGCAAGTAGAATATTTGTGATGTTATTGTAGTGGTAACATTAGCCGTAGTCAATCAGATTAACGTTATTCTGACTGCGAAATATGTATTTCCAATCATTCGACAGGGGGTAGCGTTACGGGAGTGCTGCAGTGGCCTTGAATAAATGTTTTTTAAATCCATAATCAACTCTAGTGTGCAGGCACCGTTTGAAACAACAAGTCCTCCAACTCATACGACCAAATGGGCCGATTGTTCAGGCCCTTATTACGACCAAATAGGTCGTTTGTTCAAGCGCTTAATACGTCCTATAATTACGTTTTAAAGTTTTCGCCCTCTAGTGCTCCCGTTGAATGCAAACGTTACAGATGGTCGTTTATCCACAAATAACCCTCTCTGTAAAATCCTAAATTGTAGGATAGTTTGGCTATTAAAACGCTTTTTGATTAGATTTCTAGCGAGAAGTGTATATTGTACTTTTAGAATCCACGTCCAGTCGATATGTAGGATCTATAGTTTGATAGATATTACGAAGATGATTTGAGGTTTCGACAGGAGAACGTGTATATGCGGTAGCTTCCATGTGTAGTTACGGGTTGAAAACAGTATTTCCGGTCTCTACGTTTTCATAATAAAACCAATGATCAAATGATTTAACAGTGATATCTGCAGTACTCATCAACTAAAAAACATCAGTTTATTCCTGTTAATTATACGACATTTATTGGTTTAAATTGTGTACAATGCTTTTGTGTTTTTCCCATAGGTTTTTCTCTTTCGATTCTGAGAGACACTTTTCTTTTTTCAGAGGTTTTGATAGGCTAAAACATCGATTGTTTCAGCCGCAATGCATGTCGGGATATGGTGTTTATGCGATATGAAATCGGAAAAACTTAAAAAAAAAAAAAAATAATACTTTATTTCGAGTGTTCTTGCTTTTCTCTTTAGAAGTTATCACATAACGGCATTGTAATACACGGTTCGGCTGCATTACATATTACATATCTGCCGTAGATATTTATTTATAGAGCCCTGATCAGAAGACCTTTTGACAAACTGTAAGAAATGCCGCCAAAACTGAATACGTGATCATAAATATATTAGCAATTAACAGATGAGGGATCCCCTCCTTTCAGTAAAGGAAGAACATATGCAGATTTCCATATGTTAGGAATCTCATTGTTGGAAAGAGTTAAATTAAAAAGATAAGTAAGCGGCTCAGCTATAAAGTCTGCTGCTAATTTAAGGAAATGAGGAGGAAGTTTGTCCGGACCTGCCGATTTGTGTGGATCCAGATTCTGCAATGCTTTATGGACCTCTATCGCCTCGATAAAAGTGAAATGTAATGGCTGAGCCACGGGATGGGATGAAGGTGGTGAGGAATCAACGTTCTGTCCAGGGTCCGAATGTAGGGACTCAAACAAAGAACCAGATGAAATAAAATGTTCATTAAAGCAGTTGAGAATGGCCGATTTGTCAGTGAGAGTGTGCGAGTCTGTAACAATGCAGGCTGGTAATTCATTTTTAGTTTCTGTTCCAAATGAGTTTTTTATTACCTTCCAACATTTCTTTGGATCATTTAAGTTACTAGTAGTATTAGAAATGTAGTACTCAGATTTAGCCTTTTTAACTAGGAAGGTGAAACGATTTCGGAGCTGTCTAAAAACAATCCAATCCACTTGGGATTTCGATTTTCTGGCCCTTGACCAGGCAATATCCCTTTCTTTTAGAATGCTGGCCAGTTGAGGACTAAACCAGGGATTTTGTAGCCCTTTCACCCTAGATTTGCGGAAAGGAGCATGTTTGTTTATAATTCTAGTAAAAGCCTCATTAAAATAATCCCATGCCAGTTCAACATCACTAATGAGAGAGATCTTGTTCCAATCAAAATCCCACAGGTCATGAAAAAATGCTTGCTCGTAGAAATGTTTAAAGTCATGTTTAAAAACTATTTGTGGTCTTGTTTTTGGAAGCTTAGCTTGCCTGCAAAAATACCAATATCCAAAAACTTATGAGGTGCATTTGTTAAAAACAAGTCGATAAGAGACGATTTATCTTGGTGTTTAAGATTAGGACGAGTTGGGCTATTGATAAATTGCATAAGATTAAAAGAGTCACAGGTTGATTTAAAGTCTCCAGCAATTAAAATCTCATTAAAATCCAAGCAAGATAACTGATGACTCAGTGATGATAAAGCCTCAATGCTTGCTGAAGGGGGTCTATAGCACCCTACAGCAGTGATAAACTGACCCTTAAGAAGTTCCAATTTCAGTGCAAGTATTTCAAATTGTCTGCTAAGAGACACAGATGATTGGATGGTAGCATGACATTTTGTTTTTACATAAATTGCGACACCACCACCTTTTCTGGGACGGTCACAACGAAACACATTGTAACCCTTAATTGCAATGTCTTTGTCCGTGATAGATTTCTTTAGCCAAGTTTCAGATAAAACAAGAACATCAGAATCTGAGGATTTTGCCCAGATTTTCATGTGGTCTAAGTAGACTTCTGACATAGGAATATGAGTTCATTGAAAACAACCAGTTATAAGGACCATATGCAGTTGCACACAGCATTACTTCAGTTTAAATCATATTTACAGTCTTTAGATAAAAAGTTATTTGTTATAAACAAGAAGCTGCAGAACTCATGATTTCACGGTAAAGATACACAGCAAACTGCATGCATCAGCTCATTAACAAACAGCATTAAGTGTACTTACTGTAGAGATGTGTGTGATCCTCTGAGGCAGTGCTGTAGTTCCACAGGTTATATTGTCTCTGAGAGAGAAACGCCCCCAGATCTTTATTCATTAGCAGGAGGCGGAACTGAGGAGAACCGGGATGATTTCCAAGAAATTACCTGCAGAATATTGCAACACGTCTACACCGTCCGTATGCATTTGCGATAGGATAAATGTCACAAAAGCAGGATAAATGTTACAGGATTTAAAAAAATGAAATGTTTTTAGTAGAAGGCAGTTCAAATATGAAAATGTTGTGATTTTAAAGAACTTCATCTGCTGGTAGAAGTTATTGATAAAACACATGTAAAAGAACCTTGGGTGTGCGTGACAACCTTGGGTTTGCGTGACCTGAAGAAGTGAACTCTTACACTTTCGGTTTTCCAGGCCTTTTGTTTTCCTTGTACTCCAGCCAACCTGCCATGTGAGCCCTGAGTTTCATTAATTTTTTTGTATTTGATCCCAGAGTTTTTTTTCATATTGAATTAGTTATGAATATGCATTAATTTGCCCAACTCCTGAAATGTTTTAAAAAACGGTAATTGAAAGCTATGAAATTTGGTAGGCATAGGAAGCATGGTCAAACGCACAGAAAAAGCATCTTGGTGTCATATGGACACATGAAGTCTAGACAGAGTCCTGCACGGGTCTGATTTTCAAGACCCGCTCCCACCCCGCACCCGCCACGTGCAATACCGAACCCGCCCCGCCACCTGCACATATTGCCACTTAGTTCCGCAAACCGACCCGAACCTGCATGAGCTGAAAACATGCAATTATTAACACACGTAGTTGCGTATTTGACTCAAAAAGCGTGGGATGTTGGTTATTTTCTCCATCTAGGACGACACCAAAAGCCTCCCAGACATTGGATTTCGCTCTTGAGGAAGTGTTATTGAAAATGCTGTATTCTCCGCTAGAGAGCTTCACCTCAGCCATTTCGAATGTGGCGCGCTCAGCAGCAGATTAATGCGCTGCAGAGGTTATGATTATGCGCGGTCCCGAGGGGGAGAGGTCTGAGGATTTAAACATTAAATTAAATTATTATTATTTTAATATATTTATTATGCAACACACGTGGGTACCCGACCCGATGCAGGACTCTGAGTCTAGACCGGCAAGCCGGCCGAATAGCACGGGAGGCTAGGGCCCATTCAACACTGCGTGCAGCTTTAACAGTTTTTCAAATGATTGTTATAATTATGTTCACCAGAATTCTAGGGGAAACGGGAAGTAAGATTAAATAATAAACTTCACACTTTTGGCAAGGGTCCCGCCCTGAAGACATCAACCGGCTGATTTTGAATCATAGTCTTAGCACCATCTAGTGGCCACATGAAGCTACGCCTGCTATACTTTTACTTACAGCTCTCAGCAGGTTACACAGATCACCTTCATATTTGGTCAGCTAAATGTTAACTCCTTCACCGTTCCACCCTGCAAAGATTCCGAGCGTTCGTGGAACGGTGTTCATCCAGCAATGCATGATTGGCCATGAAACAGGAAGTTATGTGTTAGGGCTTAGGGATGCACACACATGCTAAAACTAATTAATAATAAAGAAGCCCTCACTGTACATTATACCTAGATGAAAGATACTGTATTTGCACAACACATGCTTACTTGCCGTACTATTGCAGCCAGAGACACTCGCCTTGTCACACAAAGTCGTTGTTACTTGACTATACAGTCTCAAAAATGCCACAAATGTCATGCTTGATTAGAATCCTGGCAGGAAGTTAATGTTGATAGACTTTAGTCGACAGCTCTTGGCAGATAAACCAGATCTCCTTCATATTTGGTTAACTCAATGTTAAGATAGACACCTTGGCAGACTGCAAAGCTTGTGCTCTTTTGTGGAAGGCTTTGTTTGCCATTAACAGGAAATAGAGTTCAGGCACATTGGGATTAGCAAAAATGGCTTGGCAGCTGTTTTCCTTGTACTCCAGCCAACCTGCCATGTGAGCCGTGAGTTTCACTCACAATTTCTAAATTGCGAAGCTTGTGCGCTTTTGTGGAACGCTGTGTTCTCTTCTAACAGGAAATACTTCTTTAAAGGCTTAAGAATGCTTGGCGTACGCATTAACAGTGATACATAAGTTTACTGATATGATCATTTTAGTTTGGTGCAAGATTTTTTTCTTTTGTGGCTCTCACAAAACTTTAAAGAAGCAGCCGTAATTGTACGTTTGACCTACGTGCATGATATTTGCAGGGAACATGCATACAAATTTGATATATAAGACAACTTTGGACATTGGAAGCTTGCAACATAAGAAATTATTTCTGTTCAAAATATGAACTTTCAAACTAGGAAGAATTTTAACTGAAAATGTTTTTACTTTAAAGAACTTCATCTGCTGGTAGACCTTATTGATAAAATATATATTTAAGCAATAGCTCACGACAGGCCGTGGTATATGCTCATTATATCACAGCTAAGGGGCGTGGTTCGGCCCGACTGCTTTGTTTCAAAACCCGCATCAGAAAGCTTTTGAATGGTGTTACTTCTCCAGTTGGTCTACCCGCTATTCACGTAGCTCTGCATGGCACACATATGTTTTGCCGTTTGATGTCTATGTCTGGACCGCTGCGTAAAAAGGAGGGTTTCTGCCCCGTTACTTCTCCGCTGTTTTCTTGTTCCAGTCTGAAAAGCAGCCCACCTGTATACTGTTTTTCTCAGACGCGGAGGGATACTGACTTGTTGTGAAAAGTAACTTACAATTCTACCCGTGGTATACGCTCAGTTTATGACGGCTAAGAACCAATCAGATTGCTTGATTGGACTTGTCCGTTTTATAAATGTAAAATAATCTTTCGATAACATCTTATCGAGATGAGTGCAAAAAAAAAACAGCAAATTAACTTGCATGTTCATGGTGTGGTATTTCTGGGAAATAGGTGTGTGTGTGTGTGTGTGTGTGTGTGTGTGTGTATTTGCGCATGCGTGTGTGTGTGTGCGCATGTGTGTGTGCATGTGTGTGTGATGTATAAGTAGCAGCTACAGAACTCGCCCTGTCATGACGATCAGAGAAGACCCGAGTCATGCTTAAAAAACTCATTCACACTTTTTAAATTCCATTGTTAAGGTGACAGTGAATTCTTGTAAAAACAAAATGGCATGCTTAAGTTTTATTTGTAATATTGTTTAATTATGAGTTTATTAGGGCTCGGGCACCAACAAAAGTAGGAGCATGGGATTATTGAAATATAATAAATTGCATTTTAAAGGGCCTTGGTGTCCTTAACCTGTTTTTTTTTTTTTTTTTAAATAAAAACAATTAAATTATAGTGTCTGTCAAAAAAAAAACATTAGTTATAGTGAAAACCACCATTGAATGATGGGATAGTAGACTAAAAGCATTAGGAATCCAGACTATAACATATAATAAGTACCCTGTATCAAGATTGATGCAAAACAAGTTAAATCTGACCTTTTTAGAGAGGTTTAGAATTTGGGTGGATTTGCCATATCTCTGGAACCCATTGGTTGATTTTGGTGATTGACATCTCTTTTGAACCGTTAGAGCCAATAGAATTGAGCGGGAGTTCCTAAATCCATCTAAACATAACCATTGAGGAGTGAGAGTGATGCGCACGCAGTTTTACCAAACCGAAAGCTATGTTACGCTCTATATGAAAATTTGGTTTATTGCCATAAATGTTATGATGGATTATCAGTAATCATTTCAAAGTGACACAGAGACATTGGATTAACCTTCAGCAGCGTTTATATGCGTTGTAATGCCCTTGAACACAATTTTTGATCAGAAAACAGCAAAGGTACGTATTTGCCGTTTTGGCCCCGTAAAGTGAAGTTGTGTGTTGACTTTGCTGGCTTTCCCTGCGGCGAACTTTGTTTGCACAGTGATGATACTTATGCCATTGGAATCTGTGGAATATCAGCTCTCATATGATATTTAGTTTGTGCAGATTGCATGAAGTATAGAATATTTCTACTGTCATGGCCTGGCTCTTGGCCATAACAAAAAGCGTGGGAAGGACAAGAATATGTAGGAAAAGCTATTTATTTACAAAACTCAATATGGCCAAAGACAAACAAAAAGGCAAGGCTAAAAAGAATAGACGATGCTGCTCTCTAATTTATTATGTTGAATATAATATATATATATATATATATATGGCACAAATATAGTTAAATCATTTGTTTTTTTTGCTCATTGAGTAATCAAAATTATGAAATTCGGACGAAAGGTGACCAAAATAGCCATTCATCCAATACTACCGTATTTTGACTTCGAAAGTTTCGTGAACACAAAGTCAATATGATGTCCCACTCCCAGTATACAGATCCAATACTACCGTATTTTGACTTCGAAAGTTTCGTGAACACAAAGTCAATATGGTGTCCCACTCCCGTGTTGATGGACAGAAGCTCTGTGCTGGATCTTGACAAACAACCACAGACTCCCCTATGTGCTCCATCTTCTCGACGACTTTCTCATCGTCACTCCACCATCCTCACCCCCCTGCCACGGGCTGAGCACACTCATAGAAACATTTTCAGACCTCGGCATCCCTCTGTCTGAAGAGAAAACCTCAGGGCCTAAAACCTCCAAAGAGTTTCTAGGCATCACCCTGGACTCAATGTCTTTCCAGGCTTCTCTACACTCTTAAAACTACTGGGTTAAAAAATAACCCAATCATAACCCAGCTGCTGAGTCACTATAGGACAGAACACACGCTGGGTTGTGTTAGCTTATTCGTTATTAACGCGTTCCAGGAGAGAAGTTTAGGATAAATGAGACCAATGGAGTCTCTGTCTTAAGTTTCAAATGGTACTTTAATTCAAATGTGGCGCGGTAATGAATCAGACAGAAAGCAGTAAATGGAGGTCCACAGCTGCAGCGTGTCCTCCGGGATCAGGTGAAGAAGAGAGCCCCACAGCATTCAGTCACCTGTATATAATATCACATATCGCTCCTCCCCTTCAATGGCGGCTGTGGTCAAGTTACTGTTAGAATTTCGGACATTACTTCCGGAAAGCTTTTCAAAATAAACTTGTACTCATGGTTTTCCGGAATTCTTTTCAAAATAAAAGCTTGACATACATTGTGCGCGAAAACTTGTTTTTTCAGTATAATTTAGCATTTGAACTGATGGCATGTCTAAACTAAATTATGCCATAAAACATTGATTTAAATTACTAACAATCCCTCCTTACACACCTTAAAAGGTGTGTACATAATACTGAAATCAATGAGTTCTTCATCTGAACTTTACATAGTACATAACTCATATAAAAAAACATACAGTCAAAATGGAATGGTTCAATAACCTCAACTTTACAAAAATACAAAAAATACTTTGATGGTGCTCAAACACAAAAGCTTTCCCTTGTGCATAACTTCTCGTGTTAACATTCAATATCATTCTTAAAAATAGCAGCATGGCTTGGTATTGGAACATTTCTTTCTCCCTCCTTTCACAGAAACTGTTCACATACCACGCTCAGTGTTAAGGCACTTGTTTTTACAAAGTGTCACAGGAACAGAGTATTTCTGAATAGTGCAAAGTAATAAAAAACACAAAATGTACTATCTTAGAATAGTATACAAGAATAAAGAATACAAATTAACTATCTTGGAATAGTGTAAAGTAATTTGAAATGGATTCACTCTCTTAGCATTTTGGCTTGTTCACTTTTCACATGATTTGGACAATCTCATCATCTACATCCATCTCTGTTTCTGGGGGTAGGTTGTCTTATTCTGCTAGCATTTGTAACTGTTACCTCTTGAGAAATGTACCCTCCTTTCTATCATACATTTTAAGGTATGAAAGTAATATGTTCTCTAGAAGAGGCCGTCGTGATCAATTTGTACGTTAGGACATGGAATGCAACTGCAACATCTAGCCCTCCCCTTAGTGTCCCTATGCTATCCTTGTATTAACTACATCAAAACATCACTGGCTGTGCTAGTGCAGAGGTCCCAGTCCAATCCTGTGACAAGACTAAATACTAGGTTTTGGTTTCTCGATATCACCAAACATCTACTCTGGCATTCCAGACAGTCATTTCTGGGAGAAGATTTTGGTCAGTTACAACAGTTGCAGAATTTCATAATTTGTGGTTCCTACTTCAGTACCTTTGGTGGTCTGTGCTAATGCAGTGATAAAGTCCCTGAAATGGTGTGAACACCAGTGTAATATCACTAACTCATCATACTAATCACTAACTCATTATACTAATTACTCTTCAGTTCTGATCTAATTAAAGAACTATGCTAAATCCCTTTAACAGTGTGTGCAACTTTGGGTGCCCGAGCATGTGATAATTACTCCCTCCTTTATCAAGGATCCTAAAAAACAGAAGTCATTGGGCTTGTTTGCAGTTTTATTTAGGAATCTTTCTTATGGCAGACATGTTTCTACTTTAAATAACATCTCTAAATGTCAGGTCATCTAGTTTAATGGATGACCTTTAAAAGGTGGTAGCACTTGTCTTTTCAAAACTCTACATCTTGAACGACAAACAAATGTTACTTCTCTGGTAATAACTATGCTACAATGGTGAAAACAATACTCTTGGCTAGAATCCCATCTCTGGCTTGGTACTTAGCTCTACCTTTAACATTTTCCATACACATACAGATGTGTCTGCTTTCATAGAGTGGTTACTAAAACTATCCCTTTAAACTGTAGATCTATATTGTAACAAATTAAATCTTCCCCAAATTCACACATGAATAAGAATCCCTAAAAGAATAATCTGTTTATATTATGAAAAGATTGAACATGTTCCACCCTCAGTGTGTTTTAGGATTATTCTCTCATTTGATAAATGTGTTTATGTGTAAAACTCACTCCCGTTTTCCCTCTCTCCCCCTCTGGTCGTGCCACGACCTCCTCACGTTCTGCTGGCCCCCTTCTTCTCCTCCTGGTTCTTGAATCCTTCCGCTGCAACTCTCTTCAGTGGCACAACTGCTTTGCCTGTACAGTCTCTTTGCTGTTGGATGGAGGGCGTATTCTGCTCTCATGTCTTGTGTAAAGTCTCGTAGCTCAGCTTGCAACTTTATGTCCTGTCTTGAGGGACCGATGAGATTATACCTCTTTCAGCATGCTGTCTTGGTCTTGGATGCCTCAGGTGAAGATGATTCAGTTCGAGTTATCTGACTGCTGGATGGAGGAGGAGGAGTCTCTTGTGGTGAGGTCATTTGTCTGCTGGAGTTGGGGTCGTAGCAGTCTTTCAGGCAGAGAGAGAGAGAGAGAGATCTCGGGACGCATTATCTATAGACAATTCCAACACACTGAGGAAAAACAAATCCAATCCCCTCCACTCTATTCTCTTAATCATACTATCTGTCTTTGATGTTAAACGCCCTCTAAACACAATAATTTTACCATATCCCAAAACACTGCTTTCAGCCACTGTAACATGTTTACCCCAAATACTATTTTAGGAACCCATTTTCTTCTATAAACTGAAATACCTACATGCTTCGAGCACCTCATATTTCACACACTATAAAAGAACGTCCTCACTTTTTTCTCCATTATTTTAAATCTCACTGTTATTTAGAACATATGTAACTTCTGTGTCTGGACATATCTGTGCAATGTCGCCACAATCTGCTGGGGAATCTTATTCATAGAGTTTGTGCGTACAAAGCTGTACTTGTGGGTTGGTAGCCTGTTTCTACTGTAATCATTTTCAATAATTTTGCTCAGATAAGTTATGAACAACCGATAAGTGACCTATCAGGGGGTGTTATGGTACAGTCTAAAACATGGATCCAGTGAATTTGGAGATTCCCCTAATCTGTAAATCCCCATCACTTAAATGATGAGATGGGTTTAAGTGATCAGGAATGTGATACAAAAACTGCATATATGGGGGGTGAATCATCTTGATTATAACCTCCTCACCTGGCAACCTTGAAGGAACTAGCGTTTCCAACTCATTCTCTCGTTGCTCAGGTGATCTTTTGGCTCTGGGGATAAGTGAAAGTCTCTGAAACACAGCTGGAGTTTTGTTAGTGATGTGGGCATTCTCTCTTAGTGAACTAATGGATCCATGTCTTACTTGATATTGTACTCCCCTTCCAACCAGAAAGGTTCCAACTGTAATGAGCACAATCAACAATGCTATTCTGACTCTTATCCCTCGTGGACCCCACAATTGCTTTGGCTTTGTTCTCGACTTAATCTCTATTTTCTCCATGGTTGTCAGTTACAAAATTCAAATTATGAGTACAAAAATAACTTCTTCTAAAATTGGACTATTTTTCAGGTGTAAAACAAAAAATAGGTTTTCACTTTAGTGTACTATCTATACAAATCTAAAGACAATTCATCTATCGAGCTGTTTCTATCTTATTCTTATTTCTATTTATTGTTTTGTTCCAGCTCTGCCAAATCAGTCCTAACTTCCAATAATTTCTGGAAGGTGCCAGTGAAGGGTGATAATTTGTGAGGTGGTGTCAATTTGCTCCTTTTATCTTTACCTTTAAACCGGAGTGCATGTGAAGTTCGTTACAACTTCTCACGGTTCCGTCCACCTGGGTTCAATCTCACTGTCTTTTGTGAACTTTCACCATCACCCAATCACCTGGCCGAAACGGAGTCTCTTTTGGTGTCTCGTCTGGTGTCTCTGCAGTTCTCTGAACCTGTGTAGACAAGACTTGGATAATATTACTCAGAGCCCTGACATATTCATACACTTCAATTTATCTGATACCCAAAGCTGGATCACTCCCTCCTTGGAGAAGGCCCAAACCTCGGCATACTTGTTGTTGTTAAACACTTGTTATTATTTATTAACTACTACGTCACTGAAATCAACATATCTGTATAATCATGACACTCCCTCCTTTGAGCATAACATGCTCAATTAATATGATTACCCTATTATGTACAGAACATGTAAAACGCATAACGTTGTACCAAATAAATATAACTGCTCCGTGTACCCTTAAGGCGTACAAAAATATCATATGATGTATTGTATAAAAACATATTCACTAAAAACCTGCCATTAGTACAAAAAATAGTTTACTTGTTTCAATAATGGCTTCAGTCATGGTATTATGCATCATTGTTTCTGCGAAAAACAATACCCCTGGTTTGGTTAATGCATTTCAATAATTCTTGAATTAGAGGCTTGTCTGACACTGCTGAACCAACATATGATAAAATATTTCTCTAAACTAGAGTGAAAATACGAACTATTTTCACAAAAGGTGACATGTCGAGAACATGAAGGGCTTGTGCCCCTCACTAAAAATGAGATATTGCCTTATGCACTACATTATAAATCAATAAAGTCACTCAAGAATAAATAGATAAAGACTGATTTTTTAAACTGTTATAAAATCCTAGAATTCCTTCATCTAAGCTCTCAACCAGTGTTATTCTATTTAGTTTGCAGCTCATGCCTTAGAACAGATACTTCAGACCTATTATAAAATTGTGTCTCTGTGAAAATGTAATCTGACTCCATAAATCACATAATATTTTACTAAAAAACTAGACTTCCACTAATAATAAATGAAGTTCCCCTTTAAACACAGCCCCGGTCTTCTGACGGGGTCTATCTGTGTACTGGCTGGTTGGTTGTGCCAGTCTCTGTCGCTCCGACACTGTTCTCCCTCTAACAGTCACTCTCTAGTTCTGCTGGGTTCTTGTTGACTTCTTCACTGGTTTGAGACAAGCGACCCTATCGGAACACCTCCCTTTGTAGCCAGACTTCACCACAGCAGAATCGAGTTTCTGTTTTCAGGTCTCAACAGCTTCTCGTCAGGTGTATCGCCGTCCCTTATACTGCAGTCGGTGCAAACAGGAGGACTTGGTAAGGATCTTCCGTCTTCATATTTTGGGTGGAAATCCATCGTCTTGACCTCACTAGCTGTGTGGACTCAATAGTTTTCTGTGTGGGGGAACAACATCACTCGTAATCTCTATCCTTCTCATAATTACAAAAATAGTCTGCTTAATGTTCTATTATATTTTAATCTTTACTCATCTATTCATGTTTTCATCTTAAATGCTATATGCTACTCTAATAAAAAATGTTCTAATAACATTCTACCTCTCCCTCCTGTGGTGTCAGATGTGGCTTAATGTAGATAATGTGGATTTCAAGATACCTCTCTGGTCTGAAGATGCATCACCTGGTGGTCTGGCCCTCTGAGCTTCCTCATTGGAGAAGATGGCAGGCTGTCTGGGATATTTGGTCCCTGTTTGGAAATCCTGTTCCTCTTTGACATCCCTGGGAACCCCTGCCTCTGCCGTAGTCATGGAAACCTCCTCTTTGTTGGTAACTGCATGGAGGGCCGTTGTTTGGTACAATGTTCTGCGGACACTCTCTGGACCAATGTCCCATTTGGTTGCAATGGTAACATCCCTTAAACCGGAAACCTCGTCCTCCTTTTTGTCGGTTCTGCATCTGAATCTCTGGCATTACTCGAGTTTGAACTGTTGGAAGTATCTGGACTGCATTCTCTGGTTCTTTGGCCATCTTTGATGCAGCTGCCATTTGCCTTGTCGCTTTCTTTCTTTTATTAGCTTCGGTATCTTTCTCAGCTATTTGTATCTTCAAGAGTCTTAGTTGTAATGTTACCATTTGGAGTCTCTTCTGTTTCTCTTTGTCGTCGTCTTTCTTCTGTGATTTCTTCTAATCGTATGTTCTCTTCCATCAGGTGTTTTGATTTACTGGTTGGCACTTTTACTCCATCCAATCCTTTGTCACTTTTGTCCGTGGAATCTCCATTCAACTGCAAGACTTCTTCAACATTTGGAAAGGGAGGAGGGACTTCGGCCAGGTTTAGATCCAGCTTTGGAGTTTGGATAACTGGAGCGTCTTTTGTTTTTTCTGCTATGTCTTCCCTCACTGGCAGGTCTGCTACTTGGACCATATTTATGCTGTCTGCCAATAGGCTGGCATATTCCAGATGGAGTATCAGACCTGTAACTCTTATAAACCTTTGTTCAGCTTCCCTCCATACATTTAGCTGTTTCATGCATTGCTCATGCTCATAGTCGAGTACTGCTCTTCTATGGGCTTTTGTTGGTCCGGGTTGATCATCTGCTGGAATCAATTCTCTTGTTTGCCATTGTTCCAACAGTTTCTCTATGTGATTCCATGTTTCCTGTCTAAAATCTGGATGTGTCGTCGCATCTGATCTTATGCGTATCGTCTCTTTAACAGTTGCAGCTGAGCCTGTCACTGTGACAGGTCTCAACCTGGTGTCATTTGGTGACATGTTTCTTCAATACTAGGATAGGATTATTAAGTTATCAAAGATGCAGCACTAATCCTCCGACTAGTACCCTTGTATTCCTTATAAAAATGTCCTATCTCTTCAGATCTTTTGTTTTTTGTTTTTTTCAAAAAGTTAAAGATTTTATGTATTTTTATTTTATTTTATTTTTTATTAAAAAGTTAAAGATTTTATTTTATTAAAAAATTAAAATTGCACAATGTTTGGATTTTTGATATATGAAAAAAGAAATATTGTGAAAATCCAAATCTGGTATTTAATGTGTACTCTGAAATGCATATGATTATGCAAATTTCGTGACTTGTGTTAGCTTCAATACATCTGTGTTTGAATATTCTAGAGTCCAGCCTGAAAGACTATTATGTTAGGTCTCTCTTATCTTAAAAATAGAAACCACATGTGTTCTTTTAATAACACTTAAGATTAGACTCCAGGACATTACTGCTGATGTTATTATTGATACCCTGTTTCCCTATCTGTGTAATCTCCAGCTTATACCACCAGGGGCAGCTGTTGTAAAATAACCTCTTTTACAAGATGGTTATTTTCCTTAAAAAGTATCTTAAGAATGGGAAAAGAATTTCAATATGGTTAAACAATAGAGCACAAAACACGCCAAAACACGTCTGCAAGCATTAATCACTTCAAAAATGAGATTTGAGACTCCCCAATATTCCTCCTCTACAAATACTCAACTTTCAACAGAATTAATAACCTGTTTGAACAAACTGTACTATTTCCGAGATCCAACTGTGACAAGAAGTATGATTTGTTCTTCACCAATTGGAAGTCAGAAAAATTCCTCATTGGAGTGAAACCAGCCAGTTTAGTACAAACAAAGGTGTAATTTGCATTTCCGAAATGGCGTTTGCCCTATGTGGCTCATTGGAATGAAACCAGCCAGCTTAGAACAAAGAGGGTGTAATTTGCATTTCACGAAATGGCGTTTGCCCTATTTCTGTTTTTACTACATGTGGTCCAGAACAAAGGGATTTGAAAATAGACCTGGTGGCTCACTAGAGTCCAAAAGGAAAATCTGTTTTTTAGAAAATGCAAAAGAAAACAATACTGTATGGTTCACAAATAAAAAATGGGCTTTATCCTAGAGATATCCTCTTCTTAAAATTAGGAACCCTACGATGTTAAGCCATAAACTTATCCTTATCGCACTATTTGACTTTAAAAGCCTCTTTGAAAATGGGCTATATCCTAAAGATATCTTCTAACCCTACGATGTTAAGCCATAAACTTCTCCTTATCGTATATTTGACTTTAAAAGCCTCTATTGTTTTATCTGTTCTTATTAAAACACGCCATCATGGGACAAATTAAGTGGCAAATCATACACAATCAGCAGAATATCTTCTATCAAACGCACTTATGTCGCATTACTCGTCGTAATCCATGCGCAATGATTGGTTGCAAATAGAACAGAATAAACACTGATTTAGCCTTCCACTCGCACTAATCAGACCTTTTTTTAAAGGGTTTTTACATCATATTACCAGTCGTTAACTGGTCTGCTACGTTTTGTTCAAGTCTTCAAGTACTGTGTCTCTAAATCTTAAACCTCTGTTTAAATGAGCTTCTATACACTCACATTTATAGTTAAAAACTACCAACGTAACAAAAGACACATCTCTGAAGACTAACAAAACGCCTCCATGAAGTAATGTCTACACAAGTTAATGTTTAAAATACAACACACACAAAATTAAAAGCATGCAGGGCTAAATGGAAGAAAAAGAGAAATGCTTACCTCCTGTCTGGCTCAGAACAACGCCACTGGATTTTAGCTGCCTAGTATGCTTATAAAATTTAGGTTTGTTTAATATTAAATGCACAGTTATTTTCAGGATCACCTGCCAGCCATAAACACACAAATCTAAATGTTTCTACATAAGCTACGAAGAATTAGATTAAACTGGCTTCTCCTCACCATGTGTGTGGGCCCTTGTGTGTCTATGGCGCAAGATCTCCGTTGAAAACCGGCTTCTTGTCTCTCCCGGTCCAGCGAAATCCACGTCGGGGAAATACCAATTGTTAGCTTATTCGTTATTAACGCGTTCCAGGAGAGAAGTTTAGGACAAATGAGACCAATGGAGTCTCTGTCTTAAGTTTCAAATGGTACTTTAATTCAAATGTGGCGCGGTAATGAATCAGACAGAAAGCAGTAAATGGAGGTCCACAGCTGCAGCGTGTCCTCCGGGATCAGGTGAAGAAGAGAGCCCCACAGCATTCAGTCACCTGTATATATATCACATATCGCTCCTCCCCTTCAATGGCGGCTGTGGTCAAGTTACTGTTAGAATTTCGGACATTACTTCCGGAAAGCTTTTCAAAAATAAAAGCTTGACATACATTGTGCGCGAAAACTTGTTTTTTCAGTATAATTTAGCATTTGAACTGATGGCATGTCTAAACTAAATTATGCCATAAAACATTGATTTAAATTACTAACAGTTGTTTTAACCCATGTGCTGGGCTGGATAATGTTAACCCATGTGCTGGGTTGTTTATTTGACCCAAGCTAGTGATTGAAATTAACTATATCACTGGGTTAAATATAAACCATACATTGGGTTGTTTATTTGACCCAAGCTAGTGATTGAAAGTAACTATATCACTGGGTTAAATATAAACCATACATTGGGTTGTTTATTTGACCCAAGCTATTGATTGAAATTAACTATATTGTTGGGCTAAATAGAATATAATAATAATAATGTATAATAGTGTAATGAATTATCTCCAAACACACCGTTTATATATATAAAAAATGCATTTATTCAGCTTTGGCAAATCACCAACATTCAGGCCACTATAAAAGAACAATGCAAACAATACAAATTCAATCCCCCCCCCCAAAAAAACAAAGAGCCTTAAAACAAATAATGTATTACAAAGTGCAGATTTCACAGAAATAAATACCTTTATTCCAAGGTTAAATGGACAAAACAGAACACTACCCCGTGAACACAGTCACAGACAAACAATGAACCAACACTGAACACAGAAAGAGACAAGACTAAATACAGGGAGGGGTAATCACAAGACGAGAAACAGCTGGGCAGGGGAGGAGAAACCCAAGGGCCACAGGTGAACACAATCAGACAATTAACACACCAGGGAAACTAACGACAGGAGGAAAAACACAGGGAGAGGGACCAGACAATATACATGGAGGAAAACATGACAGGGAGAACCGAACAGCAAAATAAACCCAAACATACAAAACTACAAACGTAACATAAGATAATCGTGACAGTTGTGACGTAAAAGCCATGTGATTTATACTGCCTTATTGTAGGCCCTACATCGAATAATTTTGCACACAAACCCAAAGCTATATAGTTCAGACCTATTTATAGCTACTAGTAGAACAAACGTCTTTGTAAAATAATAATTTATCGCATCACAACGTAAATTCAAGGCTCTTTCACTCATTGACAGAAATGTAAAACATTTGTAGCCGACGTTAACTGCTAATGTTATACTTTGCACAGTCTGTTAAATGCCATATTATTATTAATACAGATCCCTATTGTGCTGTTATCACAACTCATTACAAAAATATAGGTTACAGAATTGTATAATTATATATATATTATATATATAGGTAAAATATAGGTTACATACCGTTTTGATGTGAGAAATGACAAAAAGATGGTTCCAGAATGATTCAGAAGTGGGAAAATTAATAAAGCAACCTCTGGGTTAAAAATAACCCAGGCAGGTGTTCAACTGCAATTGAAGCCCTAATAACCCCTTTGACCCAGCATGAACAACCCACCAGTGTGTTTACAGTACCCAAATAACCCATAATTATGACC
>CALSBZ010034530.1:0-10858 GCA_943591055.1 Gobionotothen gibberifrons
GTGTGTGTGTGTGTTTGTGTGTGTGTTTTCTGTGTGTTTTCTGTGTGTGTGTGTGTGCAAGTGTGAAGATGAGTGTGTGTGCAATGAAAGAAAAAGTGGTGTTTGCAGCAGTGGCAAACGGTAGTGTGTGAGAGATTTGCATTTACTGTTGCCACATATGAAGTGTGAAGATGTAACTTTGAGACTTTAGATAACTCACTTTCACAATCTACAAAGTCAAGCCCCATATTTATATTTACTTTACCGTAATTACTGCATCTTTGAGACACAGCTAAAAACCTACGTGACATAATGCACTTCCCAAACATCATGAATAATCCCAATTACCTTGGAAGAAATAGTCAGATCCTTCGCTTAAGTTAAATCACTGAAACCACACTGTAAAATGACTCTGCTACAAATAAAAGTTGTGCATTGGAAAAGTTATTGAATTAAATGTAAGTCAATCCAATCAAAACATTTAGAAAAGGTGTTTAACAGAAAAAGTACCCGATGTAGAATTTAAATCTAAAATGAATGTATAAAAACATCCAAAAATCTCCACTATCTTCCCCCATAGAGTGGTGCAAGATTGAGTCCTAAAACCCAGTTGAGTCAGCATTTTATAATAATAATAATAATAATAATAAATTGAATTTATATAGCGCTTTTCAAGTCTCAAAGTCGCTTTACAGTTTTGAAGGACAGACGAAGACGAACAACAGGCAGGGATCGACGGGGGGGGGGGGGCTATGAGTGCACTGATGAGAAGAGATGGGTCTTGAGGCGGGACTGGAACAGGGTGAGGGACTCAGGCCACACGGAGACGATATCAGTTGTATCCGCTAACGTTCTCTATCGTATAAACGGTTCGTCCACACGAGGCCGAAACGGAGCCGCGGATTCAGAGCCCGAATCCGATACACTTTGATAACGGCTCCCAAAGTGGGTAGGTCTGGAGGCGAAGCGCTTGCGGCTCAGTGCGTACGACCTATACGATCATTTCCTGAAAACGATGACGGCCAGGGATCGAGGGAGAGGGAGTTTTCAGCTTTCACACCAACGCGGTTCCAGGGCCGGTTCGGAGCTAGAGCCTGAGAAGCACAATTTTTTCCTGTTCACACCGCAGCGGAGCCACCTCTAAGCTCCGGAATCCGGTTCGTCTCAAGCACCAACAAATTGTCGGTCTAGAAGCAAGAACCGCATACGCCACGCTTACGTTGGAGGGGGGCGAGATTAACCTGAGCTAACAGTTAAAGGCAAGTACGGAAAACAATAGATGTAACAAGCAGTAGTGCTGAGCAAAGTGACTAGAACACAACCACACACTTTATAAAGTCAGGCAACACTAACAAGGCTTCGTGTGATTCTGTTTATTTGTACCTTACTTTGACCATCCGTTCGCTGTCATTGATCATTGCCTCCTTTAGCTTAGCGGTGGTGACGTGAAGTCATGTGACCGCGCTGTAGTTCCTTTATAGTCCAACATTAGCCACCTTTAGCTTAGCGGTGGTGACGTGAAGTCATGTGACCGTGCTGTAGTTCCTTTATAGCCCAACATTAGCCTCCTTTAGCTTAGCGGTGGTGACGTGAAGTCATGTGACCGTGCTGTAGTTCCTTTATAGCCCAACATTAGCCGCCTTAACTTAGCGTGGTGTCTATATAATCTACCTACTTATAATCTTACTAACTAACACAATACATGTCAATTCTTTAATTGTTTTACAGTTGTTTTATGAGTTAAATCTAAGCTTATCGCCCCAATAGTTCTATAGTTAGCACCCAGAAATGAAAGTGGAATCAAGATGTTCTTCAAACTCTCTGCAAGTGAATTAACAAACAGGTTTTCAACAATGTCTATGAGGTTTCATGATCTCAGTGAAACTGGTCGAGCTTTCTGCATCTCTTTCCGGGAAATATGGGCTGTGATGTGGCAAGCCCAGCATTACATTAGGGGCGGATATCCCAACAACACCCTAGCTTTCAGAGTTCTGCTTTGAGAAGGCCTGTGGCTTCACACCTCCCTTATCATATATCCACACACTCACTAACACCACTGAGACCATAGGCTCGGTTGTTTTGGGTGGGGTTGTGTTGTCCTCGAGACCCAGAAAGAAAAAGGTTTCAAATGTCCTTTTTTTTATCACACTTTAGGGTGGTATAAACATAATGACTAACACAAACCAAAACATATTTTATTTATTTTTATTGTAGAGGACGTTGGGTGTTAGTTATGTGAAGCATAGTAAACAAACAACATTAACTTACAAGTACATTTAGACAACATTAGAGCACAACAACTGTATGTGTTCCCACTGCACCCGTCTGCCATGAACCCATACGTGTTAGTTTTGGCCCATAGTAGACGACGGGCCTTTTTTCTGTAACTGTCTCCTGCTCTTCCTCAATCACTGCCTGTGGATCCTCATCATCTCACAGGTCTATGTCTGAGTCTCCCTCAATGACTCTGTTCAGATTTCTCTCTGCCTCGGTCAGTGAGCTGCTTCCATTTGTGTTGTGTAAAATGGGGGAAATAAAAAGTTCCCATGTGCTCCTCAGAGGACATTCATAAACACGTTTAGTTTTAGATCAAATATTGATTACACTGCTCCGAAAACTCACTACACTAACTCCTAAGATGTTCCCACTATAACTAATAAAAATATTGAACTCACAACACTGGTAATTACATAATTACAAACTTACCATTTCTCTTTCTATAAATAGTGCGTGTGTTGATGGACGCCATTTTGAAATACAATGAAATTATCTTTTTCAAAGCCACACCCCCAAATATGTCAAATGTTTGAAAAGCCCAGGATGTCCTCTGTGGAGTACAATTGGACTTAATGCTGTGGCAAGCATGGGCGTAGTTTCCACTGGGGACAGGGGGGACATGTCCCCCCCACTTTTCAAAATCCCGTTTGTGTCCCCCGCACTTTTCAAATGTGTTCAGAGAGAGATGTTTCAACAATAAGGAGAGGGTTAGCTCTCTCCTGTCAGACTGAGAGGCTGAGATAACGTCAGCTTAGGTGAGGTAAAGGACTCGCTGAGCGATTAGATTGTAAACTTTAGTCTAAGTTATCTCAGTGGGTCTCAAACGGTTTGGTCATCTATGTAAACAAATATTTCCATCTATTTAATATAGTTGTTCAAAATAAGTTAAGAAATCATTCCAATGTCAGTAAAAAGTAAAAAATTAAAAAACACAGTTTGTGTGAGTGATTAGTAAAATATGCATAAATAAAAAGAAAGAATGCAGACTAGGTAAGATAAAGATAGGAGAGAGGAGTATATCAATTATGTGTTATTGGTTGTGAGCATATTCTAATGTTTTTTGGAATATTGAAATATATACTGTTTCATATGAGTGTTGAGAGCTGTATCCATACATCTCTTAATTGTGCTCTGAAAGTGCACCAGATTGATGCTTTCAACTTCAATTTAAAGACAAAAATCTCCTAATATATTTGTAGAAAGGCAGGAAATGGAATTAAATCGAGAAAAATGTTTCATTGCGGAGGACCCCCTGTTTTGTGTCCCCCCCACTTCTCAAACCAAAGTTACACCCTTGGTGGCAAGTATAACCTAAAAGTAATGGACCAATGTGCACCACAGAGGACACACATGAATGGGTGGGTCTCTGGAGGATGATGACAGGACTCACACTTCCATGCTTGCCTGAGACCTCTGCACATCATATGGCAAATGTCTTTAACCTTAAGTAACATTACATTTGGACATGGAAGCTTAATAAAAAACAATGTCAAGGGGATTGGAATTAATATGAGCTTTGTTAATATTCAAAGCATTAGCTAACATACGTTACATCAAACACATACGATGATAAAGAAATCTCAATTTAAAAGACAGTCTATCTTGCATAGAAGAAGAAGAAGATGAACCTTTGTTAATCCCCCTAGGGAAATTCAGGTTATATATATATAGAATTAAAGGTAGGGTAGGTAAGAATGGAGAAACCAGCTCGAGTGCGCGAGAACTTGAAAGTACACAACCGGGAAAAATCTGCCCCTTCCTTCAGACTTCCTTCCAGAGCCCCTCCTCCAACACACACGAACGTGCACATGACCAATGAGGGCACGAGATAAGTTTGTGCACAGATGGAAGGCTGACAGGCAGGTAGGCCATCCAGTTATTTTAGCCGGGCCGGCTCAGATGATTGGTCGTGCTTTTTACAGCGCCACAGCTTCCACAGATGACATTTCTTTATGGATTTATTGTCAAAGCACTTAATATATTCATTTCTATCGGGATGTTAAGAGCATTCCATGGAATATAACAAGAAGTGTTTCTGAAGTGAATTACCTACCCCACCTTTAACATTTAGCTATAAGTGGACAATAGTTTCATTTTACACCACCCTCCTACTCTTTTCAATCAATTACCATCAGATTGAAAACATCACAGATTCAGATGAAAACCATTAGGACTGTTTTCCATCAAAGAAGTTCAAGAAGAAGGCTTTTCACGCAACGTATTTTTTGTTCTGGTTTAGGAGGTCTGGTTTGGAAGGATAATCTGATTCTAATCTCCAGATGAACACACATTATTTAAGAATACATTTGCAATCTCCAGATGAAAAAAGCTAATGTTAGACTTTAACACAGTCCAACCCAGTCTCACGGTATTTCGTGTTATAGTCACGAAATGAATCTATTGATTCGTGTTCACCATCACGATTTTCACTTTTTTTTCGTGTGACACAGAACGATTTTAAAAGCAATGTATTTCTACTGGTAGTATGTTTCGTGCCTGCACCAAATAGTAACAAATTAGAAGGACTTTTTTTTTTTAAATACAGATTTCAGTATTCTGAGGCTCTGAGCCCCATTTCTTTTCCTTGCGGACGGCAAAAAAACATTGTACATTATACAATTTAAAATTATACACTTTAAAATAAAAGGGTTAGAGTTAGGCTTAGGGTAAGATATTGAGTAAGAAAATGTTTTTATGAACCACACAGCTTCTGGTCTTCCAAGACCCGACCGGACAAAAAGACGTGGTGCAGGCACGAAATATACTTCCAATAGAAATACATTGCTTTTAAAATCGTTCTGTGTGACACGAAAAAAATGGGAAAATCGTGTTGGTGAACACGAATCAATAGATTACATTAATTTCGTGACTATAACATGAAATGCCGTGAGACTGGGTTGCACAGTCACATTACTTCGCGTCACCATCGCTAAGCTAAAGGTGGCTAATGTTTGACGTTAGCCAGCTTGTGTTAACCACAGTCCTTAATCAGGCATCCAACCAAAAACACATTAAAATAACCATTGACTTCTGGATGAATGAAATAGAAGCTAAAAGGCTGACTCATTACCAGGTTTTAGGACTCATTCCTGCCTAAACATTGACATCTTGTCATTACATTAGCATGCTGACGTTAGCATTTAGCTGACGTTAGCATTTAGCTAACAAATCTGCTGTGCCTAAGTACAGCTTCACATAGCTATACTGTCAAGGTGGATATGATTTCAGTATAATATTATGGCATGTTAGGTTATTATGTCTTTATTGAACAAGGTCCATGCATAAAATAACATCACTCTTATATAGAGAAGCAATGATACCTGCCAGCTAATTGCTAATATTAGCTAAATGATAGCTCATATTTGTTTTAGCTATATAACAGCTTATATAGCTATTAGCTTAATATTAAATAGCTGATTTATTCTTCTTGTGAGTACATACTACAGTCATTTGTTACCTTTAGGCTCCCTATATCTTCACCATCACCAGCTTTTCAGTCGTAGGCGGCAGCTAGCTTGGGTACCATCTCACTTGGTAGTTCTCACACCCTCTCACCGCTCTGTCACCCTGCATCATGAAAACACATCTCAATGATTTGGATGTGTGTGGGAGTGGGGATGCCCAATCGATCGACTGAATTGGAGAAGATGTCATCACCTTCATTCCCACCTTCAGTTTCACCACCATCACCTCCATATTACCTTTCTTACGTGGGGTTGGCAGTCAAGAATGGAACATATTTATTTAGCTATCTGACCACAAAATGCTTTACCCCAGTTACCTCTTTGAGGGAAAACACCAACATTGGTTTTAATCTGTGAGTCTGTGAGGTTTTCAATCTGATGGAAATTGATTGAAGAGAGTAGGAAGGTGTCGTATCATAGAGAGAAGAATACCTCAGTGAGTTGGTTTCCTGTTCAGCTGGAGGCGCAGTTGTTGTGGCTTTGCACTTGAACATGACCCTGTGATATGTGTGATATTGAGTGCACAGTTCCCATGGCTATACTATATATACATTTGTTGTTTATACAGCATGTACGTTTTCACTGTCTCTTTGTGTTTTTATACAGTATATGATTCACTTTTGTGATTCTGATTTATTTTATTTACAAACTGTTAAAAATACAATAACACAGAATGGAGATATGTGAAATGGGAAACTTCATAAGCGATCTGAAGCTTGAGAATATGGGCTCAGACACAAAACAAGAAGTATTTAAAATATATTTTACTAACTTACTTAGAATTGGAGGGAGTTCATGTATTATGCAGAAACATTTATGTAGTGGCCAAAATCCCCAAAAGGTTTGTCTTGTAACTCGATACCAGAAAAGTTATTGTTCTTGGCCACATGTAGAGCTTGGGCCTGGGAAGCAGTGTCAGACTCGCAGAACACAATCCACTGGACGTTTCGTTGCTTTTCAACGTTTATTTCCAGCAAAACGTAAAACAAAATACGAAAACAATATTTAACATAAACTTAAACAGCAGATCCTAATAATCTGTCTTGGCTAAGTATGACGGCCCGTCCACACAGAGGCGTGCGTTGTATCTTTGTGGTGGGCGTGCCTGAAGCTTGGGAGCAACGCGACCAACAACCAATCACATGAATGAATCTCCCGCCCCGGACATACAAAGCAAAAAAGCCTGCTAGCCTGCTAGCCTGCTAGCCTGCAGCAGAAGCAGGGAGAAAAGAGAGGGGGGAAAAAAGAGTTAAAAAGTGTTCCACCTTCCTTCAGCAGCAGCGGGGAGGCTCTCTCCGTGGTGCTGCGGACCTGCGGTCTGGCTCTCCTAACATACACGCGGTTTGATTGGCTAGCAGTTGTACTGGCAGATTTTCATAAATGGGATTTGATTGGCTGACGCCTCCGTCGAAGATACAAAAGTTGAACATGTCTCAACTTTTGTATCTTCTTGACGCGAGCAACGTGAGCAAAGTGTAGCTACGCTCCCCACAATGCATTTCGGCGAGGTGTGACGTCACCCCATTCAAGTGAATGGGCAGAAGCGTTGGAAGACTCATCGCACGCCTCTGTGTGGACGGGCCGTAAGGTTGCGTCTGCGTGTCAATGACGGTATTGCTGCTGCCTGGTGCTCTGCCGTCACACACCGCACCTCCAACTTAAAGCCTTAGCCCCGCCCCCTTCACCTGAGCAAAGCACACCTCTCACTGAAACATGAGACATAATTGTACTTGAGCATTTCAATGTTATCCTACTTTTATTCCACTACATCTATTTAAAACTCGTACTTACTATTAACCTTTTTCCATATTTGTGATTTGCTTATATGATATGATTCAGTATTGCACTACCAATAACCAAAATAAATCTTAAATGTTAGTAACATAACATAACATACATTGTTGTAACATTTAAATGCCCCAACATGTATACTGGATGTAAAGGCCCTGACACACCAGGCTGAAATCGGCCGTTTTTGTTAGTCGGACGACGAAGCGTGCCCTGTCGCCCAAACTCAATTTGGTGTGTCCCGCACCATCGGCCGTGACACGCCTTATTTGGCCGACGCACGGCCGATTCAACATGTTGAATTGGCTGTTCAGCTAGCGAATCAGTGCATGAGAAGCGAAACGGTTGCTTGAGAATGTCTTCCACAAGCAGCACTCCAATGGCTGATAGCTCCAGTACCGCACGAAACATGTTTTCGATGGACGTGAGTGAAAATCACGTAGTCTGTTCTTCTTCTCTGTCTTCCGGTTGTTGCCTCTTTTGAATGACGAATACACACTACCGCCGCCTGCTGGTAAGGAGAGTTATTGCCACTCACGCATGCGCAGTTCCTACGTGCTCGGCTGAAGTCTTTGCGGTGTGTTCCAGTGCGACACATGGCCAAGACGCAGGAGAACACGGCGACGCAACAGTAGGCGTCGGCGAGTTCTCTGGTGACTGCTTGGTGTGTCAGGGCCTTAAGTGATAGAAAACAGGATAATATAATATACAAAAATATTATTGTGAAAGGGGCCGACTTATGTTTCCTAAGTACAATTATCTGATAATGCTTCTGTACTTCTACTTTAGTCACTTTTTCGCACTTAAAATGACGGAGTATTTTAAGGCCTACATTTGTGAAATGTTACTCAGTTCAAGAATCTGCGTACTTCCTCCACCTCTGGGTTCGGTACAGGTGAAGATATGTGACAAGAGAACAAAGGTTCAGATCAAAGGCATTTTCAGAGTAGAGAAGCACATACTTTAGCAGCGTTTAACTCTCACTAAGCGAGGACTTCCTTTTCCTCGCCCCACAAAGAAAAAGAAAGTCCTGCACTGTCCGTGACCTTCGCTCTTTGCCCAAACGCGGTGAGAAAAAGATGAAACGTTACGAGGCAATGAGTGTACAATGGGTGGGTGGGGGCAAACTGGTGACAGCGAGAAAGAAAGTGGCACAACACTTCTCTCTCTGAAACCACTGAGAGCCACAGATACACTTCACGAGGCTGTGGCCTGTGACACATATCTCATCATGTCATTAATTATACTACAAAACACGGTTTGCTTTTACCAGTGGCATATTGAGAAAGTACATGACAAGTGGCGGCAACAATATTGGATACAAATCACTTGACACTGAAATAAATATCGGTTAGTTTTTTAAGGTCTATGTGTTAAGTGCAAACCTTTCTGAATGTAAATATATATTACAACAATTAGCATTTTAGCATGCAATAAACAACTAGTATGATTTTCTGCTGATGGTATAGAGTGGCGAAGTCCCGCCCATCTACTTCCGCCCCATGGGACCTTGTTTCTGAAAAAGTATGCATTGAAGTCAATGGAGAGAGAAAGATTATCTTTCGATCCCGTTTGAATTGTGCCACGAATTACACATATGATATTTGTCAATCTTAAATAATAATTTCCATGTCAAAAAAGTCACAGTTTGTCGTAAAACTGTTGAAATATAAGACTATGAAAAATACGCAACTAGAAAGACTACAAATCCCAGAATCCCGGTCCCGCATGCTGGCTCTTACGAACCGACTAACTCCCCTTGTGTGTATGTACAGCTCTCAACATGCCCAGACTTGGAGTGATTTTCACCTCTTTTAATACTTTTCACCTCATTCTGAAAGAAAGAAGTGAAATGTGCCAACGTGACGGTCGTCTTGGTGTGTGGTGCGAGACGGGAGATGTAGTTCATTGAGCGGCTTCACACAAACAACATTTTTTTGACTTGTAAAATTATCTTTTAAGATTGACAAACATCATATGTGTAATTTGTGGCACAATTCAAACGGGATCGAAAGATAATCTTTCTCTCTCCATTGACTTCAATGCATACTTTTTTCGAAATAAGGAGCTCCACTTTGGCACACTGATTAAAGTATTGCAATTATTAAATCGTAGCGGTATTACGGAGTGAGTGTGTGTTTCAAGACAGAGGTGCTCATGATAGGAAGGCCCGAGTGTATAATAGTGTATATGACAAGATGTCTGATTACCTAGAAGAGAAGCATGACACACTGTTTTAGGCATATGATAGCTATGTGATTAACATAATGATTCAGCCTCTATGGAGATAGACATATGACAAGCATGATCATTTCTGACGTGGGCCTTAGCCAATCTTAGCAAATACTGCTTTGAACCGGTATTCCTCCATCTTGTGACTGTGTAACTCCCTCTCTTGGATATCAGCATGTGAAGGACACTGTTCAGGAACTAGTTGGTGCTCTGTATGTGATGACTACTTCCATTCTGGAGAGGATCAGGAATACATGGATCCTGAGGTTCAAGCTCAAGCCGGTGACCAGTGACCTTTTTCTCACAGTGTGCTAGCTTTTCTCCATTGCAAACTTTTCTGAAAGCATGACTCCAGCCTGTTAAACTCCAGACACAATTACAATACTGTCACAAATAGTGATTTTTATTAACTAGGACTAAAATCACAAGGGTTTCAACTTTAACTACAAAACAAAGTACTTATACTTCAGTATCTAACCACCCTAAGCAACTTTAAAATAGACCTAATACAGTTGTAAAAGATAAACCCTTCAATGTATTGAATTAAGCACATTTTTTATTAATTTCTAATTAATTAAATACTTTTTTTAAGTAAGGGAAATAATGTTTTATTTTCTACTTTTAAAGATACAGTGTCTCATTTAAATGTGGTTTCAACTTTAACTACAAAGTGCTTATACTTCAGTATCCAACCAAAGTTCAGACACCCTAAGCAACTTTAAAATATCAATGTATTGAATTAAACATATTTTGTATTAATTTCTAATTAATTAAATAATAGTTTTAACTAAGGGAAATAATACAGTGTCTCGTTTAAATGTGTCAAAGGAGAGTAGGTACTTTAAAGAGATGATTTCGGATACACTTTTTTAAATTGTATAGTTTAAAACAAAGAGGAAACATATTTGTTATTAGAGCTTGCATTTATAGAAT
This sequence comes from Gobionotothen gibberifrons, assembly GCA_943591055.1. Lineage (NCBI taxonomy): Eukaryota > Metazoa > Chordata > Actinopteri > Perciformes > Nototheniidae > Gobionotothen > Gobionotothen gibberifrons. The sequence continues at coordinate 10,674 of CALSBZ010034530.1, forward strand.
CAGAATCAGAACAGAAACAGGTTTATTCCCAGGTACACGTACGAGTAAAAAAATGAAATGAAATGAAATACATATCATAAAATACTACTTTCTTCCCACGTAATTTCGCACAAAGTCAGATTCAAAAACGTTAACCATGAAACAAAGCAATGGGAAAATGAACTTTACACTTCAGTCACACTCCC
>CALSBZ010034561.1:5377-20918 GCA_943591055.1 Gobionotothen gibberifrons
TCTATCTATCTATCTATCTATCTATCTATCTATCTATCTATCTATCTCTCTCTCTCTCTCTCTCTCTCTCTCTCTCTCTCTCTCTCTCTCAATCTACAAGGAACCGCAGTAGACAAAAGGCGTTGCTATAGCAACACGTCATGTTTTACGCTGCATTTGCTATGAGGTAAATATTACCCGCTGGCGAATGAAGGTATAAATGGCAATTCTTTTGGCGATATTTTTCAATCTGACTTCATATTGACCATTTTTAACACTGGGACTGGGAGACTTTAATATTTTATTGAAAATAAGTTACATACAATCAAAAAACAGCTGCGGGTAAAATTGACCCATTGGCGGTTCTAGTGTTAACCCTACTAGCTAACATATTATATCTTGTTTGTTGTAGGATAGTATTAAATAGAAAAGCAGAAATGTGAAAGCTATAATTTGTTTGTTTTTTCGTTAGTATGTGCTCATCGATTGTAGCTCTTTAGATATGCTAGTATTTAGATTTGTATAACTGTGGAAAAAAGCCAGACCCTTATCTCCTGTTTCCAGTCTTTGAGCTAAGCTAATCAACTGTTTCACATCTTTCCTCAGGTTTATTTCCTAATATGTCATACTTCAGGTTCAAAGCAATCTGAAACATGATCAATCTGAAACATGATCAATCTGAAAGATGATCAATCTGCGGTGCGAACAAAGAAATCAGGGAAATGCAGAAACTGACCACAGGATACTTTGGGACAAACCTTTTCCGTTTAAGCAGAATGGAAACCACCAGCAGAAGATTCACGGCACTAAACGAACAATTGAAGCCTTCTTCTTATTTTGAAGCAGAGAACAAAATGTCTTTATGGAGACAAAGCTTTTTTTATGACTAATCTACTCTTTTTTGCTTGTTTGTTTTAATAATCTTTTATCATTAAACTGTGCATTTTTTTTACATTTCTGTCTTTGAAGTTTTTACCATTTCACATTAAAAACCAAATCCAGGGTGACAAAGAAAACAACAATCACATCAACATATAAGTAATATTATTTATTCACTGTCTGAAAAGGAGCTTTGGATTGTCTAGCAAGGTTTTACATCCAAAGTTTAACTTCACTAAACTCTGACCTCTGAATACAGACAGACTTCAGGAGCAGGTAGAAACAATTAGATTGACCAATTAAAAAGAAAAGCCAAACCCTGATTCTTTCCTCATTTTAATTACAGAAAACAAAAGTTAATATGGGTCTAGGGGTAAAAAGTAAAAAAGGCTCAGAGCATCACACAGCTCTGTTCAAACCTTCAGCAAAGAAAACTCCACTTTAGTTAAAAAAAGGTATCTGCTGTTACGAAATAGAGCCATAAACATGGGACGGACTGCCACAGGGTTGGTCTTGGTTTCCTTGTGGGATTTAATAACAAAATAACTAAAGCTAACCTGCTTCCTCGGTGAAAAGCAAGGAGAAACATTTTGATTTATCACATGTGAAATAGGAACAACAATCAATCACATGTGAAATAACCAAAGCAGTTCTGACTTTATTCTGGTTTAGTTTTCACCAAGATAATTACTTAGCTCTGGGAACGAAATGTGCTCAAAAGTAGTCCGGCAGGGAACATAAAATGAGTAGATGATCATGTTGTTGTAAACAAACATCAATGAGTCTTTTTGGAGTGCAAAGAATCATTAATAATGAACAGAACTGCTTTTGATGGATCTTGTAGAAATATAATTGACCCACATTCATAAAAAAACAATTCCTAGACAGGAAGGTAAACTGGCTGTCTCTGTTGTTATCACAAATGATAGAAATGATGGCTAAAACAGCAATAATTAGACCCAAGTTGCAATAAAACACCTTTAAATAACCGATAACTAAATTTAAAAGCTGCTCTGTACATTGAAATAAGGTTAAATATAAGGCATTTTGCTCCGGTCATGATGAACCCCTTTATTTTGACTGCGTATTTATTCAGACGGGCGAGCAGTAAATGGTATTGAATCAAACTCACTAATACAATATTCACTCAAATAAAAACATATAATTAACAGCAACAACTGTAGACAGCAAACATATGGCAGAAAAAAGCAACAGTTTATAGCACACAAACATCAAACAAAGTATTTGAGTTGTACAGGTTTGCAGATGAGAATCCTCACTAGTGTTTCAGATACCTTGCAGGTCGTTCTGTGTGTTCGCCCCCTTTGCAGCTGATCTACACCGAGTCAATGAACACAGATCAAACAGCTTGAGGCTGTCTTAACAGCAGTTGGTGTGGTGTGTTTGCAGTCCTCTGCTGTTCTTTCTTATGGGGTTTAGCCTTAAGCTGTGTAACCCTGTTCATAACGAGCGTTATTACTCCTTCACAAATCTTCATTGTACATCCTTCTCAAAACAAAAGCTTCATGTGGTACAGTTCATGTTTCTCAGTGATGATACGCTGCAGGGTTCCACGTCCGATACCAAGACCTGAGAGGATCACAAGATTGTACAGTAAAGTAAAGTAAATGTTCCCAAGTGAACATTTGAGATACTTGAACTTTAGTATCAAGTTTATGCTACCTTATTTCCACTACATTTTATCGCCTTCCTGTCAAATGAAAACTGGATTTGTTGATTTTGAATGTTTCTGATTAAGGATGAAATATATTCCTACTTCTTATGTTAAATTAACCTTTTATAAAGCTTCTTGTATCAACCTGAAAATGCACCTTCAAAAAATAAGTAAGACTTTGAATGCAGGATTTTAACTTGTAGTGGAGTATTCAGTAGCCTACTTTACATTTGACTAGCAAAGGATCTTAAATTCATTCAGCAATTCATTTTAGGAAATAGTCAAATGCTTTTGCTTATTGGTTTTCTTGCTGCTATGAATCCACACACTGTTGTATTTACCCTTTAATTTTTTATAGAGATTAAATGTACAAGATATAACGTGTTAAAACGTTATATTTAGAGATGCTGGTAGGTACATTTCATCAGCTTTGGCTAGCTGTTTCCACCAGTTGCAGTCTTTATGCTAAGCTAAGCTAACCTTCTTTTTGGCGGTAGCTTCATACATTAGCAATTTAGCCTAGCATAGCTTAGCACCAACACAAACAACAAAGGGAACCTGCTTGGCTTATTCGGCCCAATGCTTACAAAACCTGCCAACCAGCACATGTAAGTATTCTTTGCGGGACAGCTGAAAGTGTGTGTTCTTCTATATTGAAAGTGTTTTAAAGAACAGATATCATTGCAGGTTGTTTTTTTAGTAAACGTTCTCACCCTGGTGCACTGTAGGACGGGTTAACCTGGGAGGTCAGAGAGACGGAGGCTGGGGAGGAGGACAGGCCGTTGGGAGAAGCTTCACGGCTCCCACTGTTTGGAGAGGAATTTGATGAAACTGGAAGGAAAAGGTAAACACATTATTATAAAATGTAATCACACACATGCAGAAACCCACCAATAGCCTATGTGTTGTTTTGCTAACTGTGCAAATGAGACCCTTGATAGGGAAAAAGAGATCATAAATGTTATTTCCAAGGTCAACAATTAACTTTCACACTGGGGAACACTGTGTAAGAACACAAACCCCGAGTCAGTAAAAATATAGAGAAATATGATCAGGTTACAATAGGACAACCCAGTCTCACGGCATTTCATGTCACGAAATTAATTTAATCTATTGATTTGTGTTCACTGACACGATTTTCGTATTTTTTTCGAAAAGCAATGTATTTCTATTGGTAGTAGCCTATGTTTCGTGCCTGCACCACGTCTTTTTGTCCGGTCGGGTCTTGGAAGACTGGAAGCTGTGTGCTTCATAAAAACATTTTCTTACTCAATATCTTACCCTAAGCCTAACCCTATCCGTTTTACTTTAAATTGTATAATGTCGGAGTTTTGTTGCCGTCCGCGAGGAAAAGAAATGGGGGGCCTCAGAATACTGAGATCTGTATTTGTTGTCATATTTTTTTCCTTCTAATTTGTTATTATTTGGTGCAGGCACGAAACATAGCTACTACCAATATAAATACATTGCTTCTAAAATCGTTCTGTGTGACACGAAAAAAATTGCGAAATCGTGTTGGTGAACATGAATCAATAGATTAATTTCGTGACTATAACACGAAATGCTGTGAGACTGTGTTGCACAATAGGAAGGCAAGGCAAGTTTATTTGTACCTTTCACCACAAAGCAATTCAAAGTGCTTTCTAGAAGGAGGCACATAAGAGGCTCTTTATCAATATTTGAATGTCAAACACTTGTACTTGCCTCCGCCTGAAGCCAGAGGACTGTATGGTCTGGATACTGCGGCCTGAAACGGTGAAAATGAAGATAAAGCCAACTTGTTTTTATTTCTGTGCAATATATTTGCTTTTTTAAACCTATTCAACAGAATATACACATCTATAATACCATAAGCATTTAAAAGGAGCCATTCTGCATAATGAAGACATTAACTTTTGATACATGAAGTACATTTCGCTCATAATACATCCGTACTCAACATTTTAAAGCAGTATCCTAATCTACGCTGTATATAAAGATGCATCAATTGGCTCCACGTTCACCAACTACAACACTAGAACATACTTACATGCAGGTGTTAGTGATCAAAATAGAATACCATAACAATGTAAACTAATATTACACTGTTCCACTTATGAATTCAGTGTGTTTTCCACCACATGGGAATACTATTTTCCATTTTTATATAAAAGAGATGGATGTTTTAGACGGCTAACCATTCTGGAGTTGTAGCTGTGATTCTTGACGGATAAACTGGTCACAGGGCAATAGATCCTCTTCTCCTTCTGACGCCGATTACAAAACCAAACTCGAACCACCTCCTTCTCCATGGACAGCTGCTCCGAGATCAGAGTTATCTCCTCTGAGTTTGGCTTAGGGTTCTGAAAATAAATAAAAAAGTTAATGATTCCCTCTTTTAGATTAAGCCTGTATGTTTTTAAGGTGATCCATTCCTTGTCCTCTGCACAATGACAATACAGTTGAATCTAATCAAAGTCAACTTTATTGTCAATCTTTCAGTTTGTGTGTAAAGACGGAGAGATCGAAATACCGTTTTCCACAATCCCGAATACAAAAATACAAATATATATAAAAATATGTATAAAATATGTATATCCTATATATACACAATCAACAGACACATGTATACATATGCACACATTAAGATAAAAGCACAACATGTGTAATCTAATCGACAGAACAGTTTAAAATGGTAAACAACTTTTATTTTCCTAAACAACAAACGATATGACTTAGAAAGCCCTCACTATTGAGACTTGTTAAACTCTGATTCAGTCGTGAACTTACGTCACGGAAACGTTTCTCCAGAGTCATCTTGATGTTTGTTTCAATGCTTGTCCTTTTTTTCCGTTTGCGTCCGTAGCCCTCGATCAGGGGCGGCAGAGAAGTGCTACTCATCGAGTCAGAAGGGGAGTTCTCTGATAACATAGACATTCATCGTCAACTTTGAACAACAATGCATGTCACAGTTGTATTTGTGATGCAGAACTAGTATTAAAGTATTAATGACATTTCTTAATAGGCTTTTCACTCTAAATTATGCTATCCTTTTTTTCTAGCCCCTTCTCAAATCAAGCCAGAATAATCACTGGTACATTAATAAAGAAATGGTGGTCAGTGTGTTGTACCTGCATCACTCAGCCATTTCTCCAGCAGAGGTTTGAGCTTGCACATGTTCTTGAAGCTGAGGTTGAGAGCCTCGAAGCGAGAGATTGTGGTCTGACTGAAATCATTCCCGTACAGTTTTCCCATTGCAAGGCCCACATCTCCCTGTGGAAACACACACAAATGAAGTACATTCATCAAGACTTTTCTCAGTTTTGAAGGTCTTTGTTCCCCATGGAGTTAGGCAAGAACAATAATGTTGAAGTATTTTTTTCAAGAGGTAACACGTGGTTTTTCCACTTGCAGTGCTGACCTGTGTGAATCCCAGCTTGATGCGTCTTTGTTTGAATGCCTTAGCAAACAGCTCCAGCTCTTCCAGGTCGGAGGGTTCCTCCTGGGGGGGCACAGACATGTGTTTGGGCATCTGCAGGTGGGACATGTCCATGTGGTTCTCCATGGATGGCCCAGCCAGACCAGAGCGGCTCATTGCCTGGATCAGAGGGACATCACAGAAAAATGTGACACAAATTAGGGTTAACTGTCTTGTGGAAACATCTTCGTATCTGAAATACTTAACATTTACTTGGTCAGATGTTTGGATTGCTCTGCTGTTATCTTTCTTACTATTTATTGTACTTTAAACCTGAACTAACACATTCTGGCCACTAGATGGCAGCCGCAACTAGCTCAAAATATAACTGACAGCACATCCAGCAGTAACAGAGCTAGAGAGATCATTAGTGAGGCAGAGTTTGTGTCCATTTTATTCTTTTAGCTCCTGAGGTAAATATGTCTCTTTAGCTGCTAATGCTAGATTATGTTCAACATCTAGTCTCTGACTGTGTGATTTCTGCTGAGCAGTTATTGTACAGTAGGTTTTTAGGATTGTTTTTGCAGCTGCATCCATAGTGGATGAGAGTGAAGCAAAACAGTTGAGTTGTGTGATACTGGTGCTGAGTGTGCTGACAGGAAGTATTCTCGATGTACCTGTGGAGTCAGAGCCAGTCCAGGCTGATGCTGGAGGAGATTTGTTTGACTCAGCAGGTTCTGCTGCAGAAGTGCTGCGAAGAAAAGCAAGTTTTGATCAATTATTTGGTTTGTGAGTGCAATGCTCTTGGAAGCTGTTGATGTTTGTCAAGAAATAGATCCAATCTCTTCCACCAAAAGCACAATGTGTTTCTTTTTACTTTGGACATAGGCCGACGTGTTGGGCGAATGGATATACTGTTGTCCGTCAATAGGGAATCCCCCTAAAATCACAAATCCTATTACTTTATTAGCCGTAAAGCAGACTTTTTAAAACATTTATGCACAGACCCTGCTTTCACCCCTGATCATATGCTAGGCTAACAATGTCCTTACTTCAGCTCTGTATTTAAAATCCAGACATATGATACCAGTTTTATGTAAACTTGGAAAGAAAGAAAATAACTTTTGTAATAGTTTGCACTTATCCTAGAACACAGCTGCTAACATGTCAATGTGTTATTTGTATACCTTGGTTATTATACAGGTGAAACAGACAATGAGTGATACTAAGTAAGATGAGGGTAGCTGGTAGATTGTGTTCCCTTTGGACAGAATCAGACTAGCTGATTTACACAGTTTCCAGTCTTAATGTAAGCATAAATGACCGGCTGCTGTCAGTACATTTGTATTTATATTTATCATACAAAGAGTAGATCTTCTCAAAAAAGTCTGCAGAAGTCTGATTAAGAACATTTCCCCAAATGTTAGTCCCTCAAATGGCATCTCTCAAATGATTTTTTTAACTATAATTGAGGCTTAAATCCCTGAAAACAACTTAAAAAGCTGCACCTTGGTGGCTGGTGGGGCTCTGGGAGAGCAGGAAGGGGGAGGGAGAGGTCAGGTGAGACGGAGGCATCAGGACCAGCTGCTGCATGCTGTGGAGAGACGTGAGCTCCTGGAGGAGAGAGAGAAAAGAAACAATAACAATATCAGTCCTGACTCACTGATGAATAAAGACTAAAGGCTTCCTCCACAGTGTCTGTTTCATATGCATACGTTCAGTGTTGAGTTAGCAGTGACTGTTCTGCATTCAGGAACTTACAGCACTTTAACGCCACGGTTTTATTAATTACTATAAACAGGTTGTAATGTGTGGCTTCAATGTATTCAAACCTACATTTTGGATATTTGTGTGCATGTAGTAGCCAGACACGCTTTCCATAAAGTCCATAGCATATTTGAATGAGAAGCTATAATCTCTTTAAATCCTCTCTAACAGCCATTTACTACCATAACCCCTTACAAAGCAAGTGTATCCTCATGGCTCATGGTTCGTTAACTAATCCCTTAGCTAATGTAACGCTTAATTAAACAAGCTTTCTACAACAAGAGCACTATGGAGGGAGGGGGAAGCTGGAATGAATGACTTGGCCGTGTGCACTGCCAAGAAATTATGAAATCAGTTAACCCTCCTATTGTCTTCGTCCCCGTCCCCCCTTACTTTGGTGTTCGTGGTCAAATTTGACCGGTCCTGTTTTAACTGCTATTACATTAACACAACAACCATTAATCATCACCACATTTCATTTAACACCCTTTCAAGCTGTACATATTGTATCAGCCTACTGGTATACATGAAAAACTGCAGTAAATATACAAAGAATAGACACTGAACATGTATTGGTGTGCCAGGTGTGATCCATGTGGGGGGAGGGGCACATAAGAGCGGGAAATGTATCAAATTGTTGTGTGTGTGTGTGTCTTTGTGTCAGGTGTGATTCATATGGGGGGGTTGGGCACATAAGGGGGGGAACATGTGTGTGTGTGTGTGTGTGTGTGTGTGTGTTTTATCTGATCCGGATGGTTACTAATTCCTTTTCTTTATGGCGGTCATGTTTGACCGGGAACACCATGGGTGTTACAAAGTTGACTAAATCATCCAAAATGCAATGAAAGTGGTGATCAGCAATTGTATATGTTCAAATGTCTACTGTGAAGGATATCATGAAGCCTTAATGCAATCGAATGTAAAACAAAAAAGTTATGATTGATGAAAGTAGTAAATCGGTTAGATTTGACCCGAAGACAACAGCAGGGTTAAAGGTATAATAACAATGAATTAATTGATTCAAATATAAACCCTCTCTTTGTTTGTCGACAGCAGTAAAGGACGTGATGCAAAGGGTCAATAATGAGTACTTCTAATCTTGATACTTGCATGATAATAATATTGCTTTAAAAAAACAACAGACCCCAGGCAGCTGACCTCCAGCAGAGCTCTGCGGCAGGTGGCATGTCTTCAGTGCGGCGACTGAGTGAGGCGAGTCGATGATCTGCTCTGTTTTTATCTAAAACACCGAAAGCACAACCAAAACGGTATTAACTTTTATAAATAATAAGGCTGGAGAACATTGTCCGTAAATAATCTCTAAACTCTATTAACTCTGGTTTCTCGAGAGTAGCTTAAATCATAACCAGGATGGGAAACATTGTCTGTGTATAATCCCAGGGGCAAATGACTGCATGTTGACGTGTGTGTGTGTGTGTGTGTGTGTGTGTGAAGAGAAACATACACTCCAGGACCAGTTTGGTCACTCAACATGATACAAAGAGTGATAGACGCTCTCTCTACCCTTGGGCAAGCCAGTATGCAAATAACCCTCCCCTCTCCCCCACTCTCTCTTGCACCACCCACCCCCGAAAGCCATGCCACTTCCTGAAAACACGCACTGAAGTAATTGTTCATACTCTCGCCAAAAACTGTGTTTGGATAAGTATCCAAACAGCTGCAAACTATTTGAGATGTTTCTAAAGAGCGGGTAGTTTGTCCCCAGGATGTTAGCCGCGTTGCAGTCCGTTGAGCATTGTGTCCCGGGTACAAAGGCTCCCAGCTATTTGTGTTCCTTACTACGGGTACAAAAAGTCATGTTATTACCTTTTAAATATGTTCTGAGGATTGACAAAGAACATGAATACACTTCTTTCTACCAAGGATTGTCTGTGTATCCAAAGACTGATATCAAATACTCCTGTGTGCCATAGAGCTTTGTTTCTTTCCTCAAACATCGAACAATTCACTCAATCCCACTGAAATCTTTCTACCATCCTGGTCTCTTACAACATTATAACATTTCCATACAATACAACTTGATTGTGAATTACTCTCTGAGGAAATGGTCACCTGGATTACGTTTGTTTTTGACTTTTTTTGACAAATATATTTGTATCAGTCCAGGTAAAAGGTACCAGTCCAGGTAAACACTCTCACCCATTTTTGTGTCTCAAGTGAAACCAAAATTCTATTTTTACTTGGAAATGTACATTACATTACAGACGCTTTTATGAAAGCGACTTACATACTCAATACTGTGGGCAATCCCCACAGGAGCAATTTGGGGTGAAGTGTCTCAGGGACACAACGACATGCTGACTGCAGTGGGGTTTGAACCTGTTCCGAACACCTACGCACGAGTCCACTCTATGTACGTTGATAATCTAACAAACATACTGGGGCCAAACCACAAAATCTCACAAAATTGTACTCATCTACATTCTGAACTTAACTTAGCTTATACTGGCAGTTTGAGTTATCTAAGGAACACAATGAAGTTACTTTAATGAAAGTGTGAAACCTTGAAACGTTTCCACCCGCTGAGCTCCATGCAAACATGACTGTGTCTGAACAGGGGAAGAGTTTCGCATCATGTTCAAAACCAAATCCTCCAGGTGACAGAGACCTCATTCATGAAATCCTAATTCATAGGAATTTGGTCACTTTATTTAAAACTTTACTCACGTGTCGATTGAAGCCGATTCCATTTTGCTCTAAATGTCAGAAAGGAGGGAAAGAGGTTCAGATTATAAAATGTCACTCTGTTGCTCATAAGGACTTCAAGTTCATATTAAGTCTGTTTGTGTTCAATGTTTACGAGGGTCAATTAGACACGTGAGACATTCAGTGTCAACAGATTACATTTGATCGTTTGGTTTAATTTATCCACAGCTGCATTGACATTATTGCCAAATTGGATCAGTAAGCTTTCGTCTACATTTATTTCAAATAAAATTAAAGTCTAACAAAGTTTTTCCTGAAAAAGTCAAGTTGACTTTTTTGTTGTTGTTTCATTTGATCTATATTTGAACCCAAGGGATATCATGTTACAGCCAACACATCTTATTTCTAACATGATTCAGAGTTAGAGTATAAAATAAGATATACAATTCCAATTTGATTAAATTGTCAAAACCATAAATCATAACACCTTGATACAACAACAACTGAATAAAAACACATTAAAAATTGAATAATATCAAAAACAAAACAAAACCGTGACTAGAAACGTGTCAACTAAAGAATAGGAACATACTGTGATATAAAACATTCATATATGCAAGTATAGTGTGTGGTATGCTGTCTCTCTTATCAGAGTTGTGTGCTGAATATGGCCACAAGTATTAATACATCTAGAGAATTGATTAAAAAGTAAGTTCAGTTTAATCTCTATCTTGGTTTATTGTGCGTATTTTTATATGCTATATATATATAATACGAGCTTAGGTATGCAGCCATAACTTATAAAGCATAATAAAATAAATAATTGAAAGTGAGTTAATATCCCAATTTCATTCTTTTTAAACACGCAGAGCCTGGTAAGTAATGAATTAGGTGTTTCATATACACACGTGAAGGTTTGTAAAAAGGAAAATAAATATTCTGTAAGCATGCAGCACATTTACTGCAGTTGCTGCGGACTTTTTACGTAAATAAGAAACGTTTAAAAGTCTTTGTGTGCAGCAGCAGCAGTGCAGAGAGTCCGACAGAGGAGGGGAGTTTAAAGGTGTGCTGGATAAGCTCGCATCATTTGAATGTCAAATTGGGCCCTATGGACAGTGTGTGTGTGTGTGTGTGTGTGTGTGTGACAGAGGCTGCTCGAGAGACACACGATGCAAATACACCTATAAACACCCCCACCCCTCTCCCCCCCTCCCCACTCTGTCACTGCCCCCCCACTTCACAGCCAAACTTCCAGTATGGAAATTACCAAGACATGCAAATCAGCTGCGAGCGCAGGAAGCCTGTGTGTGTGTGTGTGTGTGTGTGTGTGTGTGTGTGTGAGAGTGTGTGTGAGAGACCTGCACACACACTCTGGAAACGGTGGGTGAACACAAAAAAAATCTCCTTTTCAACCAGTTGCTTTGTCCTTCACTCTGTCTGTCAGGCACACATTGTATGGTAAAAGCAGAGGTGGGAAGTAACTAAGTAGATGTACTCATAGACTGTGCTGAAGTACAACTTTGAGATACTTGATTATTTCCATGTTAGGCTACTTTGTACTTCGACTCCACTACAGTTCAGAGCTAAATGGTGTACTTTTCCTCCACTCCATGTATTGAATACCTTTAGTTACTTTACAGATTTGGATGAATGATGTGAAATCTAATCAAGTGTTAAATCAGACTTTAGTTCCACCTGGAGTAAATTCACAAGCTACCCTGCAGTATACAAAGTCATTACAACTAGCTGCACCTTTACCAGCTTTGAGAACACTTTCATGATCAATCATTATAAAACAAGATTTTGAATTCAGGACTTTTACTGTAACAGAGTATTCCTACACTCTGGTACTTCTACTTTTAAGAACAAGATCTGAGTACTTCTACTTTTACTCAAGTACAAGATCTGAGTACTTCTACTTTAACTCAAGTACAAGATCTGAGTACTTCTACTTTTACTCAAGTACAAGATCTGAGTACTTCTACTTTTACTCAAGCACAAGATCTGAGTACTTCTACTTTTACTCAAGTACAAGATCTGAGTACTTCTACTTTTACTCAAGCACAAGATCTGAGTACTTCTACTTTTACTCAAGTACAAGATCTGAGTACTTCTACTTTAACTCAAGTACAAGATCTGAGTACTTCTACTTTTACTCAAGAACAAGATCTGAGTACTTCTACTTTTACTCAAGAACAAGATCTGAGTACTTCTACTTTTACTCAAGATCTGAGTACTTCTACTTTTACTCAAGAACAAGATCTGAGTACTTCTACTTTTACTCAAGAACCAGATCTGAGTACTTCTACTTTTACTCAAGTACAAGATCTGAGTACTTCTCCTACCACTGGTAGTAGTGGGCAAGTTGCAAGTAATTATATCCTTTTGGACAATTCATAATAGTCATAGATGGATAGACATGTCAGCAGCTCCTTGTTTTCCTGCATTGCATTATGGGACATTACTTAACTGAAGAATCCAGCTGATTTTATACATTATGATTTTCTTTAAAGTAGAAGAGAGTTGCATTTTGGCCTCATTGGGTAAAAATCCCAGGATAATTTTTCAGCATATTGAAGATCAAGTGGTACCCTAGATTTCTTTTTGTAAACCTGCGGGCATGTAAATATCTTTGAGATGACATCCTGAGATCTGAGACTCTAGCCCACGTGTGTCAAACCCAAGGCCCGGGGGCCAAATCAGGCCCTTGGTGGATTTAATTTCGGCCCGCTAGATAATTTCTAATTACTATTAGATCTGGCCCGCCGGTATATTGCACGCACACCTTCACTCCATCTGCCCCAGCTCAGAGCCTGAGCCCAAACATTGATGAACTTGCACCCAAGATGAGATGCCAAGTATCTGCTTGAACTAGCATCACAGAGCAGCACACTGAGTTTAAATGGATGTTTCCTTCTGCACTTTTTCTCTCACAACAACAGGGCATAGTTTTTTTTAAGCTGTTGTTGGCCTGTGGGAAAATGTAATCGTAAGAAATGACTCTGGAAAAGCTGCAGATAGAGCCATAAGAAATGAATGCAACAGATTATTTAATGTTTAATGTTGTTTTTATAGGCAATCATTTAAGCTTTGCTAGTTCCAGGTTTAATATGTGCAATAAATTCATTTCAATAAGTTCTGCAATAAACATTGAACCAGTCCGGCCCTCCACTAGTACCCATTTTTAAATGTTGGCCCACTGTGTATTTCAGTTTGACACCCCTGTTGTAAAGGAACGGGATATCATATGCTATAGTATGCTACATGCCTAAACCAGCTTTAATTTATCTATTTTCCAGTCTGAACAAACTACATACTAATAGAGTATCAGCTCAGCCTGTGTTAACTTCATGCACTTTTGGTTCAAAATGTTCAGTATGTATGTGATGATCTTTCTAACTCACTTGTATTCAATGCGTGCAGGTTTTCCAAACCGAAACTAGTGCTGTTATCTTCCTTCCTGTCTGACTGCTCACTGTGATCCTAACATGCATAGGGATTATTCTTTTTCTCTATCAGTGCAGAAATCTACACAAAAATGCAAATGGCTAAATGTGAACTCAGACACAGGTTGGCCAGCACATGCATGTTTATTGTCACACACCTGCCAGGTTAAAAATCCTACCAAATACCATTTAAATTACGGTAAAATATGAATTATAATGTTTTAAAAAATGCTCATTTGCATTTTATGAGAAACTTCTAAAAGTGTTCAACGTGAGAGTGAACATTTTTAATAAACAAAGTTGCCAAAAATACAGAAGCTATTTGCAAAAATGTTTACTAGGCTTTATTTTCTATGATATTGTCTCTTAAACAACATCATTAGACTTTCCTATGCCAACGTAAGGTCACCCACACGATACAGGGAAGATCATGGGCTTGGTCAGTTTAACTTTAATTATGTTTCCCTACACTTAAACTTACACGAGACTGAAAACTCATCTCCATTGTCAAACATTTATTTGCCTACCATCAACCCGACAATCAATATTAATAAAAAACGATTAGATTCAACTATTAGATGTAGGGCTGCTCGATTATGGCAAAAATCATAATCTCGATTATTTGGGTCAATAATTGTAATTGCGATTATTAAATGCGATTATTCATTGACTTTGAAAACATCCACTTATTGGAGGAAAAAGAATTTGAACAGTATGTTTTTAACAGTTGATTACCCTGAACTTTAAGTATAATTCAACTGAAAATAAAAAAAATAAAAAAGTATTTAAATAAAAGTAATAATAAAATAATAATCGTTTTATTTCCATTACGTTGTTTTCGTAATCGTTGCAAGCCATAATCGTAATCGCGATTACAATACGATTAATTGAGCAGCCCTAATTAGACCAGGATTACAACGTTTCTCCTGTGCTTCACTTCACGAGTCAAAGGGTCAGTGTACCCAAATGATAAAAACTCTCAAGCTTACCTGTGGAGCTTTCTCAGCACACAGATCGTTTTGGTTTTATCTGGTAAGGTTCGTCTCTGAGAGTCTTTTTAGGTACAGTGGAGGTGAGGGGAATGTAGTCTCTGTTGCTCCCACGATGACATAGTCAAATAATCAACACCATGTATCAAAGTGTTTTTACAAATAAGTGTCCCAAGTCATAGTGACATGGTTTTTTCTTTTGAGGAAGTAGTCTCTTAATACTAAAATCCTTTTGCTTTAAATGTCATTTTTGTTTAATGCTCTGAGCACCATACTTCTCCCTCACTTTGTATTAGCGTGAAGGCCAACATACTTAAAACGTTGACAAGTAAAACCAAAACTATCTGCATGCAGAGATGCTACTGAGAGCGTGTGAGAGAAAAAGTGTTTAATTTGTAATCTGGATGAACTAACATTTAATAACTAACAAATGACAGATAATGAGAGCGGCAGGAACGTTTCTTCAGCTTTAAACTGACAAGGGATTACTATATTTTGACAAAAACACAGCCAGTACTTCCATTAAATTGAGATGTTAACTTCTCTCACGGCCGATTGTCTAAATAATAGTTCCACTTTTTCTGGTTCCTTGTTTTGTAGCGCGCTCGTTCTCGGCCCTCGGCAGCCAGCGCTTCTCAGCAAACAGCCTCGGGGCCGTACTGGTAAAGCTACCAACTGCCACAATACACACACACACACACACACACACACACACACACACACACACACACACACACACACA
>CALSBZ010034566.1:3584-45262 GCA_943591055.1 Gobionotothen gibberifrons
GTAGTGTCTCTACTTTAAAGAGTCCTCTCCTGCTGATGTTCAGGTGTGTTACATGCCGCAGTTGGTGCTTGTGTGTGTGCTTTTGTGTGTCGCTCTCTCCCTGATTGTCTCCGGGGGCCTTTCTCATTTCATCAAATCCCCCTCCTCGACTCCTCGGTCCTCCGATAGTGACCCGGAAATTAATTTCAGCGCGCTATGTTGAAGGACATCTAATTTCTCTAAATGCACGTGGAGGACCGAGGATCGAGCGTCGAGGAGGCTCTCTGGAGGAGCTACAGTATAACCGAGGATACACTGATGGGTCCTCCACGGTCCTCCACGGCTCCTTCGCGGATGCATTTCCGGGAACGGTGGAGTATAAAAGAGGCGTGACACACCGCTGGAATCATTTCAAAACCATGGCGGGAGCAAAGCACAAATGTAAGTGTTGATAATGATTCGTTGCATTAGTTATTTAAGAAGTGAAATGCGCGATCCAACTACACCCAATCCTCCTACAGCATGCCATGATGTTTAAAAGTGCAAACGTTACTTTTTTTGGAAGAGTGTTAAATCAACCAGAACTTTGTTTAGCATTCAGCACTATCATTTGGTTTGGGCTATGATGTTATACACTAGAATCCATCGCACATGTGCACAATGTAGTAACTGCTTTTTCGTCTTTTGTTTTCTTAGTTATGTTCTCTGTATTTTATATGTTTGTGTTACTGTATGTGTAACGTTGCTGCCTTCTTGGACAGGTCAGCATTGTAAATGAGATTTTGTCTCAATGCTTTTTTATCTGGTTAAATAAAATAAATAATCGCTCATTACAGTCTGTAAATCTTCCAACAGTTTTAAGCTACACCTTTTACTTTGTCTTTTCACAGGGACAGAGCAAGACACTCTGACTCTGATCAAAGTGAGGGTCGAGAACGACAATCTTTTTACTGGCTGAAGGCACACTGCGAAGAAAGCCTGGGAGTGAGTGACATTTTCCTGGATTGGGAACATAATAGATCCTTAGCATTTACACATTGGTGGTTATAATTGGTATTTTAATATTGTCTGCTGAACCTGTGAGTTTAAATATCGATAGCTTTGTTAGCAGACCTTATTAATTGCTGACCAGCTTGAAACATCTCTTGTATCACTCAGGGAAATTCTAAAGGCCCTTGGCTTGTACGGTTCAGTGACCCCCATGCAGATCGGGAAAAAGTGGGATAACCTGAAACGGAAAAACAAGGTAATGTGTCATCATTCTTTCGTTTACTCATGTGTGTCTGTGAAACCATGGTTGTGTCTGCTCGCTCCTTTTGTATAACTTTACCTCTCGTTTTTGTAGGAGTTGAGATGCCCCCCAACCGGGTCAGGGACCGACAGGGGAGAGGCCACAGCAGCCACATATTTTACGGCCATGCATGAGGCCATCGGTGGGAGGCCATCCATCGACCCTCCCATCCTTATGGACTCCGCCATGGCTGCTGTGGCTTCTGGCAGTGGCTCATCCACTGAGGCTGTCCAGAGCCAGGCCACAGTGGAGGATGAGGAGGCCACAGAGTCTGGCTCGGACAGCCCGGAGTGTGCTGAGCCATCCACCTCTGCCGGTCCCCCTCCCCGCAAAAAAAGGAAACACGCATTACTGCAGTTCCTGGAGGCAGAGGCGGTCAAGGAGGAGGACCGCTTCAACCGCCAGCAGGCAGCCTCGGAGGAGGCCTCCGCCGATTTCCTCAAGCTCTTTGAGGAGCTCGTTCGAAAGCAGTAGTGTTTTTTTCCCCTTATTTTTTCTGTACTTTCGATGTTATCCTTTATGCTTTATTTATATATGTTGACAACATTTACAAAATATATTTAAGTTTGACCTTAACTCTTGTGTGGTGTGTTCATATTTCTGTTATTCAGCCAGTGTTCGTGGGTGGACCCGAACACCCTGTATGTAATATAAATGTGTAGGGGGGGGGGTACAGTGGGTGGTCACAGAAAATGCAATTCAATTCAAAACCTTTATTTATCCAGGTGAAATCCCATTGAGATCATTGATCTCTTTTTCAAGGGAGCCCGGCAGGCCCATTGAGTGAGTTAGAAAAAATAATGAAAATGGGTCCCACAGACCCGAACACCATATAAGGGTTACATCAAGCATGAAGCCTTCTTTACAATTAGACATACAGAAACACACATGTTTACTGTGGGCCCACTTCTGTTCTCTATTTACATAAATGATTTATCTTGTCTCATTAATTGTTGTACTCACCTTTATGCTGATGACACTGTCATATATACATCCAAATCTGATTTCTCACAAATTCAGATCTCTCTTCAATCGGATTTTTATATCTTACAGGACTGGCTATGACACAATAAATTACTGCTTAACAAAACACAATCTTATACCATGGTCTTTGGTACCAGCTCAAATCCAAACCTAATGTAGTAATAACATGTAAGGATGGCACTTCTCTGCATAAAGTTGATAGCTTTAAATATCTTGGTGTATGGCTAGACTCTGAACTTTCATTTAAACTACATATAAAGCATGTACTACAAAAAGTCAATTACGGAATCGGTGTTTTACGCTCAGTGTCCGAAAGAGAATTGCTTCTCAACTTATTCTTCAGATTATGGACTATTGTGATGTTGTCTACCAAAATGCACTTAAATCAGATCTTGCTCCACTCAACATAGCCTACAACAGACTATGCAGATTTGTTCTTGGTTGTCCTTTTCGTACACATCACTGCACAATGTATAACCAACTTAAATGGCCTTCTTTAAATGTAAGAAGACACACGCATTGGCTTCAGCTGATATTTAAATGCATTTATCTTAACTATCCCCCTTATTTAAAGCAGTATTTTGTACCCTACTCACCAAATCATCAAGTTAGACATTCTGTTCAGATTTATTTCTCTGTCCCCTCTACAAAAAAATCTATTGGCAGAAGAGCGTTCATTTTCAAAGCCCCAACAGACTGGAATACTTGACCTGCTGCTATTAGATCTCTTGCATCATTGGCTATGTTTAAACATTATCATCTCACTTTCAACTGGTCTGTCAACTGATATTGATGAAACTGATTTGCTCAACTGTCTCAAATTGTAATGATTGTGTGCTTTGCTTGATTTTTACTTACCAGACTGTATGTGGTTTGTCTTGTGTGTCATGTTTTGCATTTTGTCTTTTTGTTTATGTATGTCTGTAAGTTGTTGCTACTGTCGGGCCCCCCTCGAAAACGAGATGGTGCATCTCAAGGGGTTTATCCCAATAAATACATTTCTATAATAATACTGAAGATACAAGGAGATCTTTATTTTATACAAAGCTGAATATACATTTTATGATTGTGACCTGACTGAAAAGCCAACGTTTTTAAAGTCATGTTGCAACCCAAGGCCTATAGTCATACAGAAAGTCATGGCCACTGATTTCCGCTTTTTAAATCTCCACCTCAAATAATTCTGCGCATAAACCAACCGTGTGTAAAGTATCCAAATGCAATATCAGGGATGTTTTATTATAAATAATGTGCCATAAGGCACACGCTACAGCGGGTTTCATGACTCAATGTGTTTAATGTGGTCACTGACTATGTTTTTCGTTGTAGAGATTGAAATCACAGGTGTGCCTGGACCTTATATAGCCTGTCAAGTCCCTCATGATTCGTTAATTACTTGGATTAGAAATTCGTTGCAGGTGTTTTGTGAAAGAGGTGTGAGTTGATTTATCATGTAATTTAGCCTACTAGTTTAAAAAGGTTAACATAGCCTATAGTATAGTGTATAGACAGTCATTGGGTTTTGTGTGTGTTTGTATGTGTGCATGTGTGAATATATGAAACGTATATAAGCCTAGCCTATATGTCTCCCTTTATTTGTAGGGTACTTTTTATAATAATGTTTTAGTGCTGCCCAATACAGAAGAGATGCTCGTATGTGTCGAACATACTCATACATTCGTGTCATACTTGTTGCAAATGGAATTGAAAGTAAATATGTGCGGGAACAATGTTCAGCTGAGCGAACAGAGATTACAAAATACAGCGCTCTAACGAAACACTCACAGCTGATGCAGCTGTTGCCACGTAATAATGAACGGACGTCGCTTTAATATGACCGCCCAGAGGAGAGGAGTTCTCATTTCTCAGGGGCTGCGAGTGGAGCCTCGCAGTTTTTCAGGTTGATATGTGAAGCTCATTAGCTAGCCAACATGTATCAAGCAAATGTTTAGCAAAATATTAGAAGTGAGGCTACTAGACTAACGTTAGGTCTACTGTAATAGCCTCACTTTTAATAGTTTGCAAAACATTAGCTAGCACTAGTGTTTTGCAGTTGCTAGCAGCTCATTGGGATGTTAGATAGACAGGCATTGTTTTGATATAATAAATTAAGCATTATTGTAAGTTAAGCATGTCAGCCTGCAGCCCCACTTCTTGACTCTCTAACTCATTGCATATGGCTGCACTAAAGAAAAGGGCACAGAGAGGAAACCAGTTGTAAGATGTTTAAAAGTTAAACATAATATATGCTTAAATGCATTTCAAAGATGTTGAGTTGTGTTGGAGTTTGTGTTATTCTACATTTTGACACCAAGATTTTCTGATTTTACTGGGGAAAAAAAAATATATATATATCGGTTCCAAATATCGGTTATCGGTCTCCTTGATTACTAATAATCGGTATCGGTATCGGCCTTGAAAAAGCCATATCGGTCGATCCCTAATATACACCGGAGAAAAAGACGTGCTGCAGGCACGAAACACATTACCAGTAGAAATACATTGCTTTCAAAATCGTTCTGTGTGACACGAAAAAAAGGGGATAATCGTGTTGGTGAACACGAATCAATAGATTAAATGTCGTGACTATAACACGAAATGCCATGAGACTGTGTTGTATATACACATGCATATACATTTGACTTCACAATGAGTGGACAACCAAAATGTAAATTTATTTACACAAATTAAAAAAATGTAACACAGATTTTAACTATTTTACACCCATTTGTGGTTTAATCAGTTCATGACTTTAATATACATTGCCAATAGTAGCAGGTGATGTGTGAAATATTGCTTAACTTGTCACATATTGTCATATTTAAAGCCATAAACTCCCAGAATGTCTCTAAATAAGAGAAGAAAAGGAAAATAAATTAAAAAAGCACGAATTCTGCAGGAGGTATTTGTTTCAGTGCGTGGGTGAGCAAAATGCTCTTACATATCAAAAACAATGATATACTGAGAAAAATCCACAAGTAAAAAATAAAACATACTCCCACACACACATATGCCGGTACAGACATGTAGGCGCTGCCATCTGTAATATCTCCAGTTGTTAATTAACAGCGCTCTGCTGCGTGAACACACTCCTCTTTGCCGTTATCAGCCATAAAGATGCACGGCTGCGGCTAACGAGGATGATTTCCTCGCCTGATGAAGACACAGACAGCGTTTGTTCCTGAGCCAGTGAGCAGAAATAACGCTTGCTCTGAATACGTGAATAAAACACCTTTATTGAAATGTTTCCCAACACAGAAATAGACACAATAAAGAGACGCAGAAAACAGACTATTGTTATTGCCCTTAACTCAATACTGCTGCACTCAAAGCTCACAGAACAAGTTGTGTAGGAAGTTGTATTTGTATTGCATAGGAAGAAATAAGGGCAATAACACATTTTAAAACAAATATAGATTTGTCAAAGAGACGATGGAAAATGAAGAGCATTTTTACATAAAAACTGAATGAGTAAAAGGTTAATGCTGTGTTATTTTCAACAGAAATCATCTGTTCTACTGTGAAGTCTTTATACACAGTCTTTCATTACAAAGCGCCTTTCGTAGTTGATCATTCTTTAAAAGCAAATAAAACCAAAGTCTCGACGGCTAACCCAGCTCGATGGATCTCAGTCTTTTAATGTTCCTATGTCTGAACACATTGAATCAATCACCTGACATCAACGGGGTGAAGTTTTTGTGAAGACACAATCCTCACAAACAAACTTTATTGTCACATTTATATCTAAAACGATGTCTGACGGCACACAGCAGCACCTTCCCTGATCTAAGTGACTGCGAGTACCTTGCTGTGAAAAATAGTGATGCTTAAAAAGCGGGCCCATCAAACTTCTCTTTAACTAAATCAAGGCTGACAAACAAATGAAAAGTCGAGCTCTTAATAGTTCTGTTCAGACTGGCAGAGATGAGAAAGCCAGCCGTTATTAAACTCTAAAAGGCACTAGAGTCAGCAGTCATGAGTTCTGCTGATGGTGATGGACGATAATGGCTTCTCACTTCAAGGCTCTGCGTTAAAGGAGGATTTACCGCCGACATTGGTGGCAAACATTAGTTAAAAGCTCTGGGACTCGATGTTTTAAATGTTGATATGACATTTTACTTTTATAAGTGTAAATCTGCTCATGGACTGTTATTGGTTTCAACTTATTCCACTAAGTGACACCCAATCGAAACCAGAGAGAAAATAATATTCAGGTTAGCAAATGTTGTAGAAGAAAATGGATTCAACACATTTATTAAACCTGAATGATACTGACTGTGTTCTGGTTCGAAACACTGCATATTTATTAGAAAAAGTTCCCTGGAGGTCCAATGATCAGCAGCTTGGACATTCCCCATGATAAGATCTGGTAGAGTATGTTCTACATGAGTAACATCACACTAAGTTTGCTTATTTTGTCATGTTAGTTCATGTGTACACGCTACAGTCACTTATGTCTGTCATTGCACTCCCTAGCCTCATCCCAATACCCCTCCTCGACTCCTCCTTTCCCTCACTCGCTTCCCTTCCTTGCGTCTTAGCTCCGCCTCCGTAAGTTGCGAGCGAGAGACACGAGGAGGTGACGCGAGGACAGAGGAGTCCTCAGGTATTAATTGGGATGTCCTCGTTCACTCAAACGTCACTTTTAAACGACGTCTGTTAATGATGACATGTGCACAGCTGTATCCCCTCTCATTGGGCTTAACTGAATAACTCCTTAGAACCGGCCCATTTGTGGTTAAATATTTATTTAAATGAATGAATCTTTCTCTTGTTAGTCAAGGAATTCAATGTATGATGGTTGGTCCTGCTTTTGTGTTCCGTTTTGGTGTAAAATGTAGCCTACATTTAAATACAAATATAATTATAGTAATGTGAAAGCCTTTTAGAAATGAATTCACATAATAATTCCCACGGAGCTGTGAGCACTTTATGTGACGCTTTTCCACTCGTTTTCCTCTGTTGAAATCGACCAGCTGTGAAGGTGGGGGCGGGGCCAGCTGTGAAGGTGGGGGCGGGGCTTTTATACGCGAGTAGTGAAAACACTTCCGCGTAGTCTGCTCGCGTGTATCCTCCCTTTCCCCTCCTCCCTCACCCCTCACCCCTCCTCCCTCACCCCTCCTCAACTCCTCCGTGTGCATTTCAGCTATTGGGACGTCCTTCAAAATGGTGTGTCTTGATCGATTTCCGGGTCAAGTCCCGGAGGAGGGGAAGAGAGGAGTCGAGGAGGGGTATTGGGATGAGGCTAATGTTTCTTCGGTACTTACTTTCCTTCTCATTTCAGAGCCCTTTACTTCCTGCCATTGATTGATTTCCCACCTGTGTGATTGTTGGCCCCTCCCTTGATTGTTGCCACCTGTGTCTCATCAACCCTTATTTAGTTTTTACCGAGAGCCACGTCTATTTAGTCTTGTATTTATTTTCCTTTGCCACGTTTTTTTCCTATTAAAGAGTGCATTTTGGTTGAAAAACATATAAAAACTCGAGATTTAGGTGAAAGATGCTATAATTCATCATGTGTTTCCAAATCATTAAAAATATAATTGCAGCTTTCCAACATTCTTTAAAGGTTATTTGTTTAGATTTTATCAGTTGGCTTTCCTTGTCCTTTAGGAAGCCACACATTTTGGGCTAAAAAGAATGGGCCAGCACTCATTGACCCATGTTTTGAGTTTACGCCTAGTGGCTCGATTGTGGGTTATTGTTGTAAGATCTCATTTTCTGGCACAATGGAGAAGCTCAAAGGACTCAAGAGACTCAAGAGAACAACACTGGTTACATTTGATGTGGCTTTTTAAGATGAGAATCTTTAAAGACTGCCTTTGGAGTTCATTTCATCCCATGTGTTAAGTTGTTATTTTTAACAAAACATAATTGATCAATGCATTAATAAGGATGCTGGTACTTTCTATGGGTCCAGACCTTTGAATCCACTCGCAATTTTTCAGATTTGTTTGGCACTATGACATTGAACAACCTTTGAGGAATGACGATTATTATCAAGGGGCGGGACTAACACTAACATAAGAGCGGTTGTCGGGTTTTGTTAAGCTGTGAGCTGCAGTTAGCACTTCTCAATATTTCAACATCTTTACTTGGGTGCTTTCTACTCTTCAACAATATGTTGCAAGACGACACATCAGTGTTCACCTAAAATGTCATCACATTCAGGTAGATACATTGGTCTTAAAGAGCAACTTCCAGGTTAGACACCAGTGAATAAATGTGCAGGAAAATGATGAATACACTAGATTTTCCAAAAAATATACAGAAATATACACTACAGTGACATCTGACGTCGTTTTTGTAAGACATTTTTACTTCCGCATAAAAAAATGCCTCCCCACGTGACCTCCCGCGTGTGACGTAACATGGGGGAGAGCGGCCGGTCTACCGTAGTAATAAACATGGATCACAAATGCTAGTCTTGACACAGAAGAGGTTGAAAATAAATATTCGAATGCATATGATTATAATTATGAGCCTGCTAGGCGTCCAAGAGACCAGGAGCCATTTATTTTGAAATTCAGTTCCTGACGGACGCCAAAAAACCCCAAGATTATGGAAATGAACCAATAAATAAAAACAAGGATAATTGTGTGTTATTGGTGAGTAAATAACAGTGTGTTATTTTGAAAAGAATAACAAATTAGAAGGAAAAAAAGATTTAAAAAATACATATTTCAGTATCCTGAGGCTCTGAGCCCCATTTATTTTCCTCACAGAAGGCAACACAAGTCCGACATTATACGATTTAAAATAAAAGCAATAATCGTGGCTTGATATTGAGTAAGAACATGTTTTTATGAACCACACAGCTTCCGGTCTTCCACGACCCGACCTGAGAAAAAGACATGTTGCAGGCACGAAACACATTACCACATTATACATTGCTTTTAAAATCGTTCTGTGTGACACAAAAAAAAGGGGATAATCGTGTTGGTGAACACGATAAATGTCGTGACTATAACACGAAATTCCATGAGACTGGGTTGCGCCACAACAGTGTGATGTTTGTATGTTTATTGCATGAAGTAACAATTAATTGATATGGAGGGGTTGATGAGATGTTCTGTTCTGGCGGGACATGCTGTGATCCATGCAGAGGGAGATTTAGGCTCAATCCCAAACCACACCCTACACCTTACCCCTCCGTGACGGGGTGAACTCTGTGGAGTGACACTCGCAGCTCAACGAGGCTCCCTCCTGTCAGATGGAGGGAGTAAATACAGCAGCAAGCTTTGGGACAAACTCCCCTCTCTCCGGCAGAAACAGGAAATGCCGTAACTGTATGTAACAACGGTTTCAAATCAGCATCTCTTAGGCCCAATCCCAAACCACGCCCTTCACCCTACCCCTCCGTTTGCGCGGAGGGTCCGCCACATTAAGTGCTGTTCCAAACCAACGAGTGTGGAGGGGGAGTGGGCTATCAAGCCCTCAAACAGCGAGTCTGCATCGGTGCTGACTTCACGTGCTGCTCCACCTGACCGGACTCAACGCTGTGTGTGTCCGTCAGGAAACAAGCTGTTCACAAACAGTTCCAGCAAACATTACATTACATTACATTACATTTCATTTAGCTGACGCTTTTATCCAAAGCGACTTACAATGACCAAGTACAGGGACATTCTCCCTGGAGTAACAAAGGACCAAGTGCCTTACTCAAGGGCACACTTCACTATCCATTAGACCACCACTATCCCGGGGTAGGCAGAGGAGGGGAGGGTGGGGTCGGGTCAGTCCTGAGGTGCGTGAGGGGGCACCTTTGCTCAAAGGACGAGGAGGGGGACGATGAAAGGGACGTTGGCGAGGGAATTGCACAGATAGGAGGCAGGGGATGTCTAGAGGAAGGGTAAGTGTGTTTGGAAGGCGAGGGGGGGCAGAAGGCAGTCTGCTAGGTCTCTGGGGTCGTGGTAGAAGTGGAAAGGAGATAGGGTTGGTGATGTCCAGGGGGGGGGGTAGATGGAAGGGGGTCCGAAGGGTTGAGGAGGGAGCGTAAAGTTGAAATGGACGAGGGAGTAAGTTTACTGTTGTAACGTTTGCGGGCCCACATGATCGCCCTGTCCAGTGCTTCTGGATGGAAAGGGGGTATGTCGACCATCAGGTCCCTGAGGAGGTCCGTATAATGCGTCGTCAAGATATCCAGATTCCGCTTCATCCACATCTTGGTGTTTTCTGCCACTAGCTGTAATGTGTGGCTGTTGGGAACTGCTGGTTTTATAAATGAAGTTAGGTATTGTGCCTTCCTCGCCATCCCGGGGGGTGGGGAGCCTCGGCGAGCTGCCTCGTCGAGGATCTCCCCATGATGGATGGCTTGCAGAAGTTTGAAATATGTTTTTGTAGCTATTATATCTCAGGGACAATAGGCGTCTTATATGGGGCCCTAGGAAGGAGAGGCAGCAGAGGGCGAGGAGGAGAGAGGGGGGGAGCTAAAATACTAAAGCGGTTGTTAAAAGAAGAAGCAGCCATGGAGAAGGTCGGTGGGGGAGGGGGAGGAATACTAAAGACATTTTAAAATTACACAACGGTATATATAACAGGTAGATTAGGAGGAATACAAGTAAGGTACAAAGCTGTACGACTTTACAATGTTGTATTTATTATTTGTTGAATCAAAAGGGGACAGTTAAAAAATACACCAAGCCCAATGAATTGATATGGAAACAAATAATTATCGAAACCTTGATGGGGCAGCAAGCCCTGAGGGTGAGTTCAAATAGTCTTGTGTGTGAAAAAACACTTTTCTGCTGAGTACTCACGACAGGAAAAAGCCCAAATGACGCTATCTCAAATCCTTTGTTGGAAAGGTTAGCCTGAAGGCTAGCAGGAGTGTGGTAATAATCCAAACGGTAGAACAGGTGGTCCCATTTGTCAGGTACTCCAAAGGTGAAGCTGGTTAGCTTTACAGGAATAGATGTATCTGGAAACGGGGGTCCTGTCAACCACTGGCCTCGGAAGGAGAAGGAAGCCCGGCAGGGCCGCGATGTCCCTTGGAGGTCCAGAGGGTGGAGTAGGTTCACCGAAGGTTAAAAATGCAGGTAAAATCCGAAGGGAAATGTTTGTTTAAAAAGGGTTCATGAACCAGCATGACCGGATAAGCTCTTTAAAATCAAGGTGTCAAAAAAAACATTCAGGTTTCCAACAATTCAAAGATGGGTCATAGAATACAATAGGTTACGTTTTAAAACGGCAAAGTAGCAATATCAAGGGGGAGAGAGGTCCCAACGTTTCACCCGGTCAGGCTTCATCAGGGGATAAAGAACAAACAATTCAAGGTCTATATATACAGGAAATCAAAGTGGTGTAGTGCTGTGATAGGACAGAAACATCTGCTGATAAACTGCGATGAACCTCATGATAGCCTCATTTGTTTTACTTAGGAGTGTATAGGCTACCTGTGTTTAGTCTAGAAAAAGGTAAATGTGTGCATTTTATTATAAAGTTGTGTATACTGTCATGCCACAGCAGCTCCAGCTGCGGAAGTTACCTTGTGTTCTGTTAAGTAGCAATCCTGTCAGGAAGAATATTTTTGAACTGTTCTAAAATCATGAGTTCACACAAATCGTCAAAAGAAGCGATTTTCAACGCTTAAAATGAACAGACAAATCCCTCGCCATCTCCACATGTTTGACCTGGTTTCTGCTCAAAGGACCTAAAACGCTGCCGATAGGCCTCTGGCACCAGTTCATATGCTCTAAGCACCGCCGATTTTATTTTACTATAGCTAGAGCTGTCCTCCAGACATAAGGAGGAATATGTAGACTGTGCTTTTCCTGTGAGAACACACTGAAGCATCAGAGCGCAGTCCGCATCAGGCCAATCTCTAGCCCTAGCTACACGTTCAAATAATTTTAAAAAACGTGTCGGGATCACTTTCATTAAAGTGAGACAGCAAGCGCAGGTTATTAACATCAAAACGATGAGACCTGGGCACCTGTTCACCCCGCCCCTCACCGGACAACGCGCCATCTCTGAGAACAGACAGACGATGTCCCTCCAACTCTATCTTGGCTTTCTCAGATTCTTGTCGTATCCGCTCCACTGTGATTTCCTTCTCAATTCCCAACACATACTTCACTCTGTCATGCTCCCGGTCACGTTCATACTTTACTCTGTCATGTTCCAGCTGCAACAACAACATTTCCTTCTGCTGCTCAAAAGAAAGTGCACTAGCTTGAAAAAGAGGTTTGCAGCAAACACTCCTGGCTCACTTAATGTCGACACTATAGAGTCTCTAATGTTCTATTTCATCCTATCACCGACAGTTCACTCCGTCACGGAGGCGTAGTGTGTAGGGGTAGGGTTTAGGGCGTGGTTTGGGATTGGGCCTCAGAGTGGGGGTACCGGCCTGATTACGGGCCCTCAGACAATTCCTAGGTTAGAAATGAGAAAATATACACAAGTTAAACATGAATGGTGACAGGCGGGGGGAAAAGGGATGGAGGGATGAAGGGATGAGGGAAGGGAGGAATGAACGGAAGTAGGGGTATATCGTTGAAGGGGGTCGATGGGTAGAGGGATGAAAGAGTTTGACTAAGTATGAGGTAGAACGGGAACCGTATGAATAGAAGGGAGAGGGAGGCTGGGTTGCCGGATGTTTGGCCGGATAAATATAGAGTTGGCCATGATTAGAGGTGGGGTTGAGGCGTGGCCATGCTCCTGAACCTAGGTTAACAAATTGACTTCATTTCACGAGCAGGGACCACGCCACAACAGTGTGATGTTTGTAGGTTTATTGCAAGAAGTAACAATGAATTTATATGGAGGGGTTGATGAGATGTTCTGGCTTGGCGGGACGTGCTGTGGTCCGTGCAGAGGGAGACTCAGAGTGGGGGTACCGTCGGCGGCTGATTATGGGCCCCCAAAAGAGTCGGATTAATGCAGCTGACTTGAGCGTGTGCATGTCTGACGCCGTTTAGATTGTTGCGGATGTAAGCGTGGCAAGCTTGGGATGACCAGCGGCCGAGGGCCTGGATGGTTTGGATCAGAGATGCCCGGTCCAGCTGCTGTGGACGCGGCACCGATGCGGGAGAAATGTTTCGAATAATGTTCTGAGAATGTCCCCAAAATACGCGGGATGTTCTGAAAATGTTTCTGGAACCTCAACCTGTTGAGCCCCAAGCCTGTTTTTCGGGTCTCAGGCTCGAAAAGGACATGCCCGGAACAAATGACTATATCTTCACTTCTAAAAGGGGTAAATAATAATCTTTTATCGGGGGGACGTTCTTAAATCCAACTAAACATTACCATTGAGAAGTTAGAATGATGCGCACGCGGTTTGCCCAGAACCGGAAGCTCCATTACACTCTAAATGAAAAATACGTTTATTGCCATAAATGTTAGGTTAGGTTGCGTCTGACTCCGGCGAGTTGATCAGCAGTTTGGAATCCATGGTGAGTTTGAAGCGTTTTAGTAGTAGCGTTTAAAGTTAGTTTGAACCGTGATGATGCGTGGCGTGGATCCCGGTCTGCCTGCCTGTCTCTGAGAGAATAGAGATGGGCGGTTGCCGTGTATATATATATATATATATATATATATATAGATATAGAGTTGGCCGTGATTAGAGTTGGGGTTGAGGCGTGGCCATGCTCCTGAACCTAGGTTAACAAATTAACTTCATATCCTGGCCCAATCTATCGAAATAAACAAGCTAAACAAACAAAAGTACCTCATAAGCGGGTCAACCCTAGTTAACAGACAACCAGTGCTTGAATTGGGCCGGTACTCACCGGTACGCAGTACCGGCACTTCTGATTGTTACCCATGTGGTACCGGCAAGGTGCCGGTACTCAGCCGCCTGGCCTTTCATACAGATCATACTAATCCCCTCGATTGGTCGCGTGTCATTCAAGCTCGGGAGGGTGTGTGTTAGTGTATGTGTGCGAGCGAGCGAGAAAGCGCGCGCACCGGTTACGTGTATTGTTGTTAGCATCTGGTGCTAGCTAGCTGCGCTAACGGATATAAGGAGCTGTTTCAACAAAAAGGTGGACAAGAGTTTCTATTTGAGATGTTCACATTTTAGAATTGTTTATTTTTACTCTTAATTTGTCTTCTGTGCAATGCCTTGTCTGTTATGCTGCTGCAACGCGAACATTTCCCAAATTGGGATCATTAAAGTACATCTTATCAATTGGGATCCATGATTCGCCAGGTGGGAGGGTCCAGGCAGTACGTCATCATAAGGGGGAGAACAATTGGCATCTAGAGGACAGAACAGCTCACACATAGAGAAGAGACGGATCAGAGAAGGGTTAGTGGAGGATAGGAGGCGGTAGCACTTCGCACTACCATTCACAGCTCATCCTCTCATTGTCCACTGCTTCCTCTTTCTCTCTAATCTTCCTCCAGTGAGCACTGCATACCGTACCACAGCTTCTGCACACATGACCATCACTCTCTTTTCTCATTATCTCTCCCACTCTAGTCTCTATTTTAGTAATTACAACAACGAATGAGTCAACGATTACTGTACGGTAGAAACCAGTCCAAGTCTAATGAAATTTTCTCATAATGCACTTCTTTAGCTCTCTCATCTTCATTATTCTTGGTTTGTCTGCACATAGTTAGCATGGTGAAACATCACAGCTGGTATTCTTTTAAAGGGGACCTATACTCATGTCTCTTCTACATCAACATGTGTCCCCTCTTCTTCATGTCTCTTCTACATCAACATGTGTCCCCTCTGTGGAAAGAGACTCTGAACGTTTCAGGAACAAAGATTCTCTCTCTTTTTGTCCTGATCCATTTCTATTAAAACCTGTCTGAAAATGAGCTGATCAGATTTTGGCCAATTTATGAAGTCATAACGATGTTTTGTCTTGTGTAACCATTAGCCAATCAGAAACCAAGGTTGGTAAAATTGTCGGTCTAGCAAGTAAGATTCTGGAGCTAAGAGGCGGCGCCGCTTACGTCTCTCTTACGTCAAGCGGGGCATGGGCGGGATCAACCTCCTGAAGACCCAACCCAGTCTCACGGCATTTCGTGTTATAGTCACGACATTCAATCTATTGATTCGTGTTCACCAACACGATTTTCCCCTTTTTTTCGTGTCACACAGAACGATTTTAAAAGCAATGTATTTCTACTGGTAATGTGTTTCGTGCCTGCAACACGTCTTTTTGTCTGGTCGGGTCTTGGAAGACCGGAAGCTGTGGCGTTCATAAAAACATGTTCTTACTCAATATCAAGCCACGATTATTTTAATACGATTTATTTTAAATCGTATAATGTCGGACTTTTTTTGTTGTCTGTGAGGAAAATAAATCGGGCTTAGAGTACAGTATGTAGTATTAGTAGTGTCTCTACTATAAAGCATCCTCTCCTGCTGATGTTCAGGTGTGTTACGTGCCGCAGTTGGTGCTTGTGTGTGGGTGTGTCTCTCTCTCTCTCTCCCTGATTGTCTCCAGGTGCAGCCTCTCCCCCAGGTGCTCCCAATCCCCAATCAGGGCCTCCATAAAGGACCTGAGGAAGGCTGCAGTGGCCTCTCTCCTTCTCCTCTGGCTGCATGTGTGCAGCATGTCTCTGTCTCTGTGTGAGGCCTGTGTTCTTGTGAATCGTTTGGAGATGTCCTCCAGTTTACCTTTTTGTGTATTGTTCATTTTAGTTTGCTTTGCAAGTTGGCTGGTGAGCCCTTTTTCTTTTGTCCATTTAAACCTCACTTTGTGGCTTCAGTAGACAGTTTCCTCTCCTTTTTCTCTCGCCCGGTTATTTTGGTGTTTTGTCACTTCCCTTTGTACCCCTAGTTAGGAGGGAGTGTAACAAATGGGGATCTTCTCAAAAAGTCGGCGGTGATTTCCTCCTCCTCTCCGGCACTTTTCACCGCCGTTGAGTTTGTGCCGATGTGCCGCCACCGCCCTCTTCCCAGGGTTTCTGGCCCCCGCTGAGAGACCATTACTGTACATCTATGAAGATACACATGGGCGTAAACAGATGTGGATTCGCCACAAATAAACGTCTTAACTTGACTGGAAAATATATGCTTTTTAGAGGCTCAAACACAAAGAGAAAAAGCTAATAAATCAGACTCAGCTGTCACACCAACACAGGCACATTCTGCACACAAAACCAGTTTCAAGTCCCTACAGTCAACGTCTGCTCAGTCTGGTGTTTGTGCGAAATAAACAGACTGGGCAAATGTACCCACAATTCACTCAAATAAAACAAGTCAAAACCCACACAAAGTAGGACTGTCATTGTAGAAGACTGGAGCTTCTGAGATCGACGTGTTTGCCAAGATAAGCCATTTTCCAAAAACTTAAATAGCCACAGTTATTACATAACTAACATTATTTCCAGTTATTGACTCTTAAGACGGTGTGTCCCCTGATCTTTCAAAAATTAAACAATGGTTATATAACTGTACGGTGTGGCTGTCTGGATCTGGTGTTGTATCATGTTCTTGAACTTTGACAGAGATGTACAAATGTTTACTGAATAACAGATATATTCATACATTCATATACTAAGTTTATTTAGTAATTGAAACATCGCTCTTAGTTTATGTATTTCATTGTTTCACACAGCACCCATCAGGCCTTGTGTCTTATGTTTAGAGCACTACTGTTTCTATCCCTTTAACATTTAGTTTGTCATTAAAACCAACAACATCTGGTTATGTGTTACTTCACTTTTACTTTAACGAGCTCGGACGTCACAGTAGTGACAACTGAAGGAAGATAAGTAAATAAACTAGAAAATTCAGAGAAATGTTGACTGTGTGACTGAAATGTGGGTGTGTCCCGATGCTAACATTAGCCCCGCTGAGTGAGCATTAATATAATTAGTTGTTTAAGTACAACAAAGAATATCCATTAATTTTAGCTGACTTCAGTTTATCACATTTTTGGATTCTTGTACCACATTCCTCCATCGTTTCTGAACATCTTTAGATTACCACTGGATTTAGTTAACGACCGACAGACGTGTTCAAAGATCAAAGTGTTTGTTTTACAGCTCCTCTCCTCTCTCGCCGTGATGTCACTCTAAGTCTTAACGAGCTCTCCGATACACACCCATTATAAAATGGGACATTTTCACAAACGTAAGCTGCGACTACATGAGAACCGTACTAGCTATCAAAAAATATTCAATTAGTCTAATAAAGTCCATCGTCTCGAGAACCGTTTAAACTTAACGTTTGATTTTTGTTCTACGTTAAAGTATGCGGAATCTGTATCGGGTCAAAGTGGGGTGTTTTTGAGCTCTGTTCAAATGGATTTCCCATTCATTCCTATGGGGTAAATGTCTGCGATTTGCGTGAAATCGGCTAGGCAAATCTCTTATAAAAGACATAGCAACCCGATCCCGGTCATTCTGCGTGTTTCGTGTGAATGCTGCCAGAGGAGTAGCATGACAAACTTTGTGGCGTAAGAAGGAGAATAAGATGAGATATGTATGTTGAATACTAGACTGTGTGTGGCTTCGCCAGTGACACAGAATAAGTTATAGAGAGATGGAAAAAGTGAGGCCTATACACAGTGGATGAAAAGTGTAAATGTGAGTAGAAAAATGTATAGTTGATTTGCTACGAAAAGAGATGAAAGTGAAGTAAGCGGTTCAAAGAAAGGGCAAGATTGAAATATATGAAGGTGATGTATGTTAGGAGCAGGAAGCCATCCATCATCATGCTGTGTATTTCTCTGGGGACCGCACCACGTTAAGGAACTGCTCTCTATATAATATGAGTATCATTTGTAATACAGACCTCATCATATCCTCCCTCTGTTTGATACGTTACAGAAGGGGTGTCCACAGTTTTTCACCGAGGGCCGCAAACAAAAAAACATACGAAGGGCTGGGCCAATCACTAGAGATGAGGTATTGCATCATAGATTAAGTTAAACGTTAGCAAAATCAAATGTAGGTACATTATGCTTGATACTTGAATACGCTTAAGAAAAAGAACAGCCTACATCACAGCCTTTCATAGGGCTTCATTTATTTTGTTGGCAGCTCATCCCTTAAAACAGAATTGCTTATCATAAGGGGAAATGTTAAGGGTATATTTAAGGCTAAGTTATTGGGCTTTTTCTCATGAACTAAGATTTGTTAGAGAATGTTTTCAACTTTAAATGACAGAATGGATTTGACATTGGGCTTATTAACACATGAATGCTACTGTGTAATAAAAGTTTAAATGGACCACGGCCCATAGTTTGAACACCCCTGCGTTAACAGTATCAGTTGATATGCAGATGACACTGATGTGTTTCTTGATGATGAAACAGTTTCGTTTTTTTCCTACAAACATTGACGGCACATGCATTTCTCGGCTCACTGCATGACACACTGCATGCTTGTGATGTCGTGCGTTTGAATCTAATTATATCACCCAGTTGTTCGATAAAAAGCAGCAGCGTGTTTAATCTTCAAAGTAATCTCTAAAAACTTCTCAACCTCAGAGCTGGTGTGACGCCCCCACTAATTTCACAGATAAAACACAAAGCAGAGCGGATGAGAGAGTCTTTGCATGGCTAATGGAATAAGATGCGTTTTTGCTGAGTATCCAAAACTGAGCTTAGATATAGTCAGATACTTTAACGCTGCTATGCAAATGAGGTCATCTATACTGACATTATCAAAAAGCTCAGTCTACTAGAGCAGAAGGTAATGGAGCAGTGCAGGGATGACGTATTTACCCGGAAGTAAGCTGCTGGTTCCCTCGACAAAAAAAGCAATGGGATTTCTCCATAGGATTTTGGAAAATAGCTCGAAATAAGGTCTGTGGAAAACGAACCTGTTTGATAAATGCACGTTTTGTTCAGCCGGATAATATCCACATGTCTTCCCTACTTTTATAATCATAAATCTAGTCGCCAGAAGCAAACATTATGCTTTAAACGAACTACAGCAGCAGGGTCGCTGCTTCAACGTCACGCCAACTTAAAGTGGACCTATCATGCTATATTTGAATAATATAGTGTAGGACCATACCTATATAAGGCATATTTATACATTTTATTTTTCTAAATACCAAACGGATCATGCATTTTAGCCGTGCCTCATTTCACTCAATTTAACACTGTCTTTTCATGGGCTGATTCTGTGAGAACAGCACCATCTACAGGCCTGGCATATGTACTACAGCGTCTCCAGCGCTTTCGAACGGCAATGTCCGTGGCTGTCTCCTCCTGATTGGTGGAGTTGGCCCAATAGCCGTAGCGCCACTTCTGTGACGTCATAGAAGTGTTCAAATCTGGATCAGTCTGTATCAGATCCGTTGCAGCCCCTTTTTAAGAGATTTGGGTATGGAGGAAAATAGAGAGGGTTGTGTTTTCTGACACTTGGTGAGTTCCCTGGAATACCGGGGACACATATTCATGTATACAAGACGTACAAAAGTGCATTTTGCATGATAGGTCACCTTTAAGATCCATATTCAAACATGCAGATTCTAAATGGTACGAGTTGAAGCGTTTGTTTGAACAGTTTGCAGGAGGCAGGTACTTGCTTTCAAGCAGAACAGGGCAAACTAACTTAGAGGAATGTTTACGTTTTCGGCGTAATGACGTCCTCCACGACTTCTGTAGTCCTATTCAGCCACGTCAACTCTTCAGAAATCACCAGCGGGGTCACTGCTGATGGATTTATTGTCGTAGAACAAAACGTGATCCGTCTCTTAAATGTGTTTCAACCACAGACCTTATTTCCAGATATTTTACCAAAATCCTATGGAGAGATCCTGTTGACTCTGAGACGAGGGAACAGGAAGTGGTGAAATGCTAACTCACTTCCTGGTTTTAGGACTCGTCACTGCACTGCTCTATATACAGAACACAATCAGCCAAACGTGATCATAATTACACGTTAAGCCGATAAGGAAGAACAGCACAGAAATGCATAAATCTCTTTTGTCTCTTTCACATGATGTGGAAAATTACATATCGTCCATATCAAGAGAAAGGAAAAGCCAGAAGGTGAGTATAAATCCAAGAGATATTAAACCAAATTACAGCTCACATGAAATAATGGAATTTGAATATGAATGCAAAAACCTCCCTAGCTATAGGTTGAATATCTTATCCAATGTAGCGTGCAGTTAAAAGGATTTTCTCAGCTGTATTTTTGCCCTCTGAGGTGATTTCTGTTTGCATATGGCTCGTTAATTTTCAGACACACATCCATAGCTTTAATTAAAAGCCACTTATTAAAAAAACAAAACAAAGCACTGCTTAGTCTCGCTTTGTATGCATCTGGATGATTAAAGCAAAAGCAGTGTGGCTAATAAAGGATTATTAAAGACCAATCTTATGCACACTGGAATAACTTCATTATTGATGTAAAGTTCAATCTGAAAAATACATGATGTATGTAAATGAGGGCAAAAAGACAACTTCTTTAAAAAATGCAGAGAATATTCCCCATGATTAAAACTTGACGATTTCCTCTGAGGACCTTCTTTCCTCGTCATGCATCACTGGTCTTTTTAATTAGCGCAACGGAGGTTCCTCATCAGCGTGAACATCACAGATTTAATCCGATACCTGGGGGCCAGATGTGTAAAATATGAAATATGTAAATGCACTCAAAGTATCCAAGCTCCAAATAGAAACCACTGACTTACAATTACTATCTCTAATGGGAAAAGACAGCTTTGTCATTCAATATAAAACCGTTTTAATGACTAGTTTAGTTTGCAGTAAAAAGAGAAGGTTTCCATTTTGACACACGTTTAAAAACAGGCAATTCTTTTTTTATAAAGTACCCCAGGCTTCAGCATATTTAAAAACAATGAGAAAAAATGTGATACAATCAAAGAAATAGCAATGAGATGTTTTCACCAAAGGAAAAACATAAATAATCACAAAAAAGTGCCATTAAAAAACTTAATGGGCGTAAATCCATACATTGATTACATGTATTTACCACAAGATCAAACAAATACATAAAAAGCTGTAAATAAGTACGTATTCAAGTTTAATGCATACAAACAAACAAAAAAAGTAAAATCTCTAACGTGAAACTTAAAAAGCACGAGTAAAAAATCTGCTTTACACGTGTAACTCCCAAAGAACGAGCATCAAAGGATATTACCAGAAATGTTTTAATTATCACATTTAAAATATAATAATTTATAATAATAATAATATTTGTTAGGAAATAATTAGCTCAAGTTCCGTCAAGAGCCCATGCTATTATGGCAGATATTGAGGGGATGTTTCACCAAGTGCGTGTAAACGAGGAGAACATAAACTTGCTGAGATTCCTGTGGTGGCCTGAAGGAGAAACCAGCACAAATCTGGAGGAATACCGGATGAGGGTCCATCTGTTCGGAGCTGTTTCCTCTCCAAGCTGCGCAAACTTTGCATTGCGAAGAACAGCTGTGGCAAATTTGATGGAGAAGTGGCAGAAACAATCAAATCAAAATGTGGATGATTGCCTCAAGTCGCTAGCAACAGAAAATCAAACTATAAGCCTTATTAGGTCTCTCAGAGAAATGTGTTCCCTTGGTGGATTCAAGCTGACGAAATGGATAAGTAATAGTGGAGCGGTGTTAGCATCCATCCCTGATGAAGACAAGGCTAAACAGGTGAAAAACTTGGATCTGGACAGTGTGACGCAGGGAACTGCGTCACTATGGACTGATGGCTTTGGGCCGGGTGATTGTGCGCACCTGGGGCCCTGGGTTGTCTCCACCCCCCTCACCTGTGTCTAATTGTTTCCCCACACCTGTGTTTGATTCCTCTGTGTATTTAAGTGCTGTCTTTTGTTGTGCTCTGTCAGTGTGTGTGAGCTGCTGGTGGCCGCAGGCTGGGCACGTGAACAGCTTATTGAGGCAGTGTCATTGTGTGTGATCTCAACATTGTGTTGATCATTTAATAAATGCCCACGTCGGGTTATATTTTTGGACGTTCTGCCTCTGCCTCCTTGCTTGGTCTGGGCCGCTCAACGGCTGAAATATATTCGAAACAGGACTAAGAGGTTCCACACTTTCGTGGTAAACCGGATTGCTGTTATTCATAACCTCACAAAAGTAAAATACGTGGCTACTGTGGCCTCTCCCCTGTCGGTCCCTGTCCCGGTTGGGGGCATCTCAACTCCTACACAAACAAGAAGTAAAGTTATACAAAAGCAGCTATGTGGAGCAGACACAACCATGGTTTCACAGACACACATGAGTAAACGAAAGAATGATTACACATTACCTTGTATTTCCGTTTAAAGTTGTCCCACTTTTTGCCGATCTGTGTGGGGGTTACAGAACCCCATAAGCCAAGGGTCTTTGGAATTTCCCTGAGTGATACAAGAGAGGTTTCAAGCTGGTCAGCAATTAATGAGGTCTGCAGCAACAGGTGCATCTATCAAAGCTATCGATATTTAAACTCACAGGTTCAGCAGGCAATATTAAAATACCAATTGTAACCACCAATACGTAAATGCTAAGGATCAGATGTTCCCAACCAGGAAAATGTCACTCACTCCCAGGCTTTCTTGGCAGTGTGCCTTCAGCCTGTGAAAATGTTGTCGTTCTCGACCCTCACTTTGATGAGGGTCAGAGTTTCTTGCTCTGTCCCTGTGAAAAGACAAAGTAAATGGTGTAGCTTAAAACTGTTGGAAGATTTACCGACTCTGTAATGAGCGATTGATTCTAGTGTGTGTATATATAACAACATATCCCAAACCAAATGATGGTGCTGAATGCTAAACTAAGTTTGTGTTGATTTAATACTGCACTTTTAAACATCATAGCATGCTATAGGAGGATTGGGTGTAGTTAAAATGTGGATACTGTGGTGACCACCTATTTACACTGGATTACATAATCCACACATGGAACTACAGTTGGGGGTATTGTTTCCACACGGACATGTTGTGTGCTACTATCTGTATATACTGTGTCCTCCTCTCTCTTTCTCTCATCGACCCGACAACACCAGCATTTCTGCTGCTCAATAAAGACAGCTTTGCACCTTTGATGCACCGCCTCCGACTCCTATTCCTCGGCACTACAATACAAACATAAAGAATATCAGGTGAAATGTCAATAAGGAATGCGGTTAGAAGGCTCTAACTGCATACAGACGGGTGGAGTTTGATCGTGCATTTCACTTCTTAAATAACTAATGCATCGTACCATTATCAACACTTATATTTGTGCATTGCTCCCGTCATGGTTTTTAAATGAATCCAGCGGTGTGTCACGCCTCATTTATACTCCACCGTTCCCAGAAATGCATCCGCAGAGGAGCCATCAGTGTATCCTAGTTTATAGCGCCTCCATAGAGAAAATTAGATGTCCTTCAACATGGCGTGCTGAAATTCATTTCCGGGTCACTACCGGAGGACCGTGGAGGGGAAATCTTTGAAATGAGACACGGCCCAGGAGCAGCCAAGGATTAGAAGAAATAACGGCCATCGGAGAGAAATGGAGCTGTGGTATGAGGAGAACCAGTGGAGAACAGGGCAGCTGTCTTGGTGAGTGACCGGCGTTAGCTAACGTCAGTCCCATCACAACATTGTAAAGTTAGCTATCATATATCAGGCTATAACTAAAGTGGTATTGATAATATAGTAACGTTACTGGCAGGACTGTTGATACTGATCCATAACAGAAACTAATGCGCAAGTGTAAAGGAGGGGGGAGGGGTAATCATTTATGGAGAGGGAAAGGGTTCTTTTAAATCAGGTGGAGAGCAAAACTGGGCAATCAAGGAGCCAACTACTAAGTTTAAAACACAATAATTTATTCAGTAGAACATCTTTACTAAGAAAACTAAAATCAGAGCTGTCTAAAATATAATCTCAGTAAAAAGATAAAAACAATACAAAGAATTCAAATGTTAAAAGGGTTAAGTCTTTTCTCAAATCCAGAGTCTTTCCAGGGCTGCAAAGGTGTTCCGTCGACCCTCTCTTGGACTGCCGTGGTCTCTTAATCCCTTTGTTGCGTGTGCCTCTGCTGTCTCCTTCAGTTTCTCTCAAGCCTCATCTCAATACCCCTCCTCGACTCCTCCTTTCCCTCACTCGCTTCCCTTCCTTGCGTCTTAGCTCTGCCTCCGTAAGATGCGAGCGAGAGACACGAGGAGGTGATGCGAGGACAGAGGAGTCCTCAGGTCTTAATTGGGATGTCCTCGTTCACTCAAACGTCACTTAATGATGACATGTGAACAGCTGTAACCCCTCTCATTGGGCTTATCTGAATAACCACTTAGAACCGGCCCATTTGTTGTTAAATATTAAATGAATGAATCTTTCTCTTGTTAGTCAAGGAATGCAATGTAAGATGGTTGGTCCTGCTTTTGTGTTCCGTTTTGTTGTAAAATGTAGCCTACATTTAAATACAAATATAATTATAGTAATGTGAAAGCCTTTTAGAAATGAATTGCACATAATAATTCCCACGGAGCTGTGAGCACTTATACATTTATGTGACGCTTTTCCACTCATCTTCCAGTTGTCGGTTTTCCTCTGTTGAAACCGACCAGCTGTGAAGGTGGGGGCGGGGCTTTTATACGCGAGTAGTGAAAACACTTCCGCGTAGTCTGCTCGCGTGTATCCTCCCTTTCGTCTCCTCCGTGTGCATTTCAGCTATTGGGACGTCCTTCAACATGGCGTGTCTTGATCGATTTCCGGGTCAAGTCCCGGAGGAGGGGAAGAGAGGAGTCGAGGAGGGGTATTGGGATGAGGCTTCAGTCTCCGTCTGTCCTCTGCTGCTCTTCTCCTTCCCTTTTTATAGGCGTGTAAATTGGCTCTAGGTGTGGTCACTCATTGTCAATCAGCATGGCAAGGCCAATCCAAACATTTCAAAATAAAAGCATGCAGCAGGAAGTTAAAAAGGCAAACACATTTCAGAGTAAAATCACACACACACTCAAAACCATGCAATAATGAATAATTAAAATACATTGCCATGTAACACAAGTATCAGCCGTATCTCGTGTTACCTAATGCAACTCTACACTACGTCTCGGTGCTGTGTACCGGAGGGGAGAGAGCGAGATGTAATACGGTTTCCTGATAAACGTTTTGTTTGATAGGTTTCAGCTGTGGAGAGTATGCGCTGCAGGGAGGTGGATGCACCTCGCACAATCAGGTGACCTTTATCTTTTAGGATACCTAAAAGAGAAATCCCTTTTTTCTTTACAGAAAAAGTAAACCAAAATTAAGTTTTTTTTCTCTTATTCCTTCAGGCTGAGAAAATAAAAACCAGCATAAATCACCCAAGGCCTCTCTCTCTCTCTCTGCGTGTTATTTTTTGTTGTTATGCAAATAACAATGTGATAGCATCTCTGACAGCCCAGCCAGTAGGGTAGTCCAGGGTGATGGGGTCTACCACCTCAGGAGGGGCCCTCTCCTTTCTCATGGTGGCGATGTTGTGCAGGCAGGTGAATCTGGCCTTCAGTATGCCTACGGTCATTTCGATCTGGACCCTGGTTTTGGCATGGGCCACATTGAAACTGGTTTGTGGCCCTTCACCAGGGTTAGGATACGGGGTCATCAGGAAAGGCTGGCAGGCATAGCCCCTGTCCCCGAGCAGCACTCCACTGAAGAGCCCTGAAGATAAAGGAACATTTCCATAAGTATACACAAAAGGCAGCTTAAGAAGCACAAAACAATAAGAATGTACAGTTGCCATACCCTGCTCGAGTTTGTGACACAGTGAAGACTCTGAGAAGATCCTCGAGTCATGAACTGACCCAGAACTTTGCCTCAAGGCTGGTGATGAGACACCTGTGGTCACATGTGGCCTGCAAAAGCATGTGTTAACAAGCCTACTTCCACAATACGAGCATCATAGTCAGTGTAGCATCAATATTCATTTGCAATGAGTCCATGTTGTAGAGAAAGATAGTCCAAGTGTGAAACATGTACTGTGTGAATATTTAAATGTGTGAGTTCCTTTAATCACCCAGACTTCAATGTGTGTTCTAGTGAATGTGCATGATGTACCTGAATGTTGAGGCTGTGGAATGATTTGCGATTCACATAGTCGCCTTCATTTTCTCCCAGGGACGCAGAGATCGGTATATGGGTACAGTCGATGCAGCCAAGCACCCTGGGAAACCCTATGAAATGGTAGGCTGCATTTATTATACAACAGTGTACGTCATAGGAACAACATTCACTGTAAAGATATAATCACATACCTGCCATGCTGTAAAATCCCTCTTTGATCGTCTGCGTGGGACATGTTCCAGGAAACACAACAAAGGTCTGTGCGAGCCCTGTCAGAGCAAGCAACCTTATGAATAGCACTGCAGACTGTATTCTTGCTGAGGTTCTCTGTATCCCCCACAGCATACAGAAAACTGCCGGTTGCAAAGTAGTGCAAAGCAATACATACGGTCTGCGGCACTGTAAGGGCACAACTCCGATGTGTGGCATTAGCAATATATGGCTCGAGGAGCTGACACAGATAAGTCAGCCCTTCTGACGAGAACCTGTGTCTTTCATACAAATACTCTTCAGAGAAAGCCAAAGGGTTTAGTCTTTTCCTAAAAATCCTCTCCCGTCTGAGAGCGCCTCTGAGCTCCACAAATGGCGACGTCATTTTCACAGAGATTTCATTGGTCGATAGGCGGAGCTTTTTATAGACTGATCTCTTAGCCTGCCACCTAACCTGGTCCCGACCTGGGGCCTATACTACGAATCTAGTTCAACATATCCTGGATATGTTTTGAGTTATCCGGTTGACTTAATCCAAAACAAAGCCGCTCTCGCTAAACTGTCCTACAACGCTGGCTATCAACTCGTTTGCTCAAGCCAGCCGTGTCCTATCTAGATGGGTGCACGTTCACATGAAAGGGGTGGTATCTGGAGCATTCGACCAATCACAAACATGGAGAAGCGTACTGACAGCGCAGCGTCATACTTCCTGAATGAAAAGTCAACTATAATATTAATAAAATATGAAAAAGTTAAACATCCATGACTTAAACACTTTATCTAGGATCAAAGCCACATAGCTGCACCTGCAAGGTGAATACAGCTGGAAACAGAAAAAGTGTTTGAATGCGTACATTAACAGGTTTATGATATCACTGCCCCTTGATCGCTTTAAACTCCGCACACGGAGCTCTGATTGGTCAGCAGGCAGTGCTTTATAATAATAATAATAATAGATTTATTTTGTTAGCGCTTTTACAGGTGCTCAAAGACGCTTCACAGACATAGTAAAGAGAAAAAAAAAGAAAGGAACAACACATACAGTTAAAGTTAAAGTCAAATAATACAAAAACAATCACACATTAAAAGCCAGATTGAAGAGGTGAGTTTTTGTGAGTTTTTTGAAGGTGGTGAGGTCAGTGCAGTCTCTGATGGGTTGTGGGAGTGAGTTCCACGCTTTAAACTCCGCACACGGAGCACTGATTGGTCAGCAGGCAGTGCTTTCACTGAGTTGATCTCTTAGCCTGCAACCTAGCCTGCTCCAGGGCAGGTTAGCATAAGTTACCATGGAGATCTAGCCCGCTAAAAAGAGAACCAGCGGCGTAGGACCGGAAACCCAGAGTTTTCCCGCTAAGAGAAAATCCGGCTTCGTAGTACAGGCCTCTGCTCTCCTCATGTCTCTGAGTCCTGACTCCTATTGCTTCAAAAGTTTCCCCCACAATAATAATAAATCATTAAATGTATTAGAGCACTTTTCCGAATGTTCAAAGCGCTTTAAATTACATATTACACATATCAGAAATGTAAAAGTGAATACTGTGGACAATATCCAATATTATATAAAAATACATTTAAAGTCCAAATGTTATTACATCTAGAAATAGATGGTAGTAGCAGACACACACATTTTGTAGATTATAAAGCCACTGAATAACCCCCCTAGTTTAATGAGTGTTGTTGTTCCTAAAGGCTCATGGATGTATGATCATGTGCAGTGTGTGCCGTCTTCATGCGACTGGTTCCATTTCTCACCCGAGGGAAGCCACTTGACTGATTAGCTACAGAGAATTAATCAAAGTAACAAGCTGGGGAGTCCTGTGGAGCAGCCAGACTCTTCCTTCATCTGGAGGACTGAGGACGTCCACAGAGACACGGAGAGATCATCAAACCTTACCAGATGGTTACATGTTCATGTGAGGCACCGAGGAGTGAGAAGCTTGTAAACAAATAGCACAACAGTGATAGGAAATATCTTTGGATAAAAGGAGGTTGAAAACTGAAGGTGTCCATTTAAAAAAAGTGTGGCAAATTCTGTGCACAATTTTAGAGAATGTGCAAAATAAAATGCTTATAAACG
Source organism: Gobionotothen gibberifrons (assembly GCA_943591055.1). NCBI lineage: Eukaryota > Metazoa > Chordata > Actinopteri > Perciformes > Nototheniidae > Gobionotothen > Gobionotothen gibberifrons. The sequence continues at coordinate 32,018 of CALSBZ010034566.1, forward strand.
CTTGTTCACATGCACAACCACTACGCAATTTGCAGTTGTCGTTGTTTGCCAGAAGATACAAATAACCGCACGCTTAATTATGCCAAAAATATGACACAATTATTGTCACGATCTGTCTGTGTTTTGTCTTGTCTTTGGTTTCATGTTTTATTTTGAAAAGTTTTCACAGTAGTTATACACATGCGGCATCAATCTCATTAGTATGCATACAAAGTGACAGGTCACACACTACTTATAATGGGTAAGTCATTTCCACTCATCAAGTCACCTTTCAAAAAAAGAAAAAGGGCCAAGAGACGCTCCGATATGGGTTTAATCAGCGAGACGCCTGTGACAACTTACAGCCATCCGGGGGGAGCGCCAATTAAGAAACGGATGCAGTATCTGTGCCGGGTTCAGACACCTCCGGCCGAGGATCTTCAAGAAAAATGGATTCTGGAAAATGGAGATTTTTGGGGTTACGTGTTCAACTATATGGCGAATGAACTGCATTTCTACAATCTGAATAATGGTGAAATGTATGGACCCCGCAGTGTTAAAGCGACGTTGACCTCAACAGACTGGGCTGTGTTAACTCTGGTGTCTTCCAGAGATCTCCACGCAAACATTGTATCGGAAGAAGTAGTGCAACAGGAAACCATCGTGGAACCAGCGGTGTACAAGATATTTGCAACAAAAAGCAAAGAAACGCAAGCGAGATCAGAGAAGAGTTTTCACCGCTACCCCTCAATGTGGAGGAAGAAGAAGGATATATTCCCCCACCGCCAGAAGTGAGAAGAGTCCTGACAAGCACCGTCTGGGAAACTAAAAGCGGACCATCTGGGCGATGGTATTACCGCGCAAGCCGTTTGATGACGCTGGGGAAGGACCCCTCTGATGATTTTGTCTTGGAGTATTTCAACTCTACATGCGGGGTTTTTCAAACATCCTTGTGTGTGCCTCTGACTGCTTGGCTGAAAATGATTGATGAAAAATCTACAAAGCTTAAAGAAGTTTTTAAACAGTCAGACATCGATGGACATTATACTGGTGAAAAAGACTCTCACTTTTGCAGATGACTCCTCCTCCCACTCAGCATAATAAGTCACACCCCCTCACCAGGTCATTTAAAACTAAGGACCCCTCAAAGACAATCGTTGAACACTAACCATGGGTCTGAGAAAAAACAAGTCTCTCCCTGCGAGTTGCAGCCTGGAACAAGCACCTGGAGGCCCCCCATCATCTCCAACAATCTGGACACCCGAGCTCGAGAGTGATGCTGATGGCGTTGATGTTACTGGCTGGCTGGATATGTATCTACCTTCATCTACTCCACCCGGGTCCCCCGGGGAATCAACAGCTTCTCCAGACTCCTCGGTAACAGGCGTTGAATCGCCATGCTCTCCTGATGCTGCAGAGGGTGCGAGGACAGCTTCTTTCCTGAATATGGTAAAGGCTGTAGTTGTTCATCTATTGGATAGAGTCCTGCAGCTGTACAGAAAGGAAAATGGTTACGGATGTCAAGTCGACCATCCCAGTCAAATGCAACACGAGTGTTTTTTTCCGACCGAAGATTACTATCTGGATCGAAACTATGACGAAGTGATAAAGAGACTGTGGACCGTTCGTTTCATTCCAGCCATTCGGAATGCTGTACACCCGAGCCACCTTTATGTGTCGGAGAGGAGGATCTTTGGAGCAGCCGAGGCGATTCTTCACAATCTCAGAAACACAAGACTCTTTGAGGCAAAAATCGACAAGCTTTACAATCGGCTCGACGAGACCCAGACAAAGAATATAATAGCAGCTTGGGACTTTTGGCAACAATAGGAAGAGTTTGATGTCTGATACTTTTTCGTAAAAGTATGTTTTTTTATTTTATTTGTATTCTACTTGATCTAGTGTGTCCTTCCTAACAATCATGTTTTTGATTTTAAATTGCTTATTATTTTCTGCTTTGATATATGTGACAAATCAATAAAATGTGTTGTAAGAAAAACTGTTGTACTCATTACCTCATAGGGGCAGTAACAGGGAACATGTCTGAGAAACGTGTCATGCATAGGGTGTATTACACTCCTTCTAATCCAGGGAGTTTAGGAGGCGTTGACAGACTCCATAGAGCTGTACAGAATTAAATGGGTAAACAAGTAAATGTAGAGAAAGTCAGAGAATTGTTATCCGAACAGGATGCCTATACTCTACATTAGCCGTCGAGGGTGCATTTAGTAAGAAACAGAGTTTTCGTACTCAGACCGCTACAACAATTTCAAGCTGATCTTTGCGATATGTTTCGCTGTCCAAACATAATGATGGTTTTAATTATTTGTTAACGGTCATGGATGTATTTTCGAAAAAAGCCTATGCTCAGGCCATAAAGAAGAAGACGGGTATCGAGGTTGCCAAAGGCTTTGATACAATTTTCAGATTCCTAAAAAGATACAAACAGACGCGGGGAAAGAATTCTTTAACAACGTTTTTCAAGCCTTATTGGAGAAACGAGGTATTGCACATTATGCAACAGCCAGTGATATGAAGGCGTGTGTGGTAGAGAGATTTAACCGTATGCTGAAAACTAAAATGTGGAGGTATTTTACAGCTAAAAACACTCATAGATAGACGTATTGCCTGAATTAATTGAAAGTTACAATAATAGTTATCACCGAAGTATTAAAATGACACCACTGAAGGTGACAAAGGAAAATGCGACTCAAGTGTTTCGTAGCCTGTATACCCCCACTAGCCATCGTAAAAAAGCTGCTGCCAAAATTAACTTTAAGAAGGGGGAGCTTGTAAGAATATCTAAATTGAGAGGGGTCTTTGATAAAAAAATATGAGCAGTTATACTGACGAATTATTTACGGTGTCCGAAGGCATACCATGTATGCCTTCGGACTGTATGCCTGTTTACAAACTCAAAGATTATGATGAAGAGATCAAGGGGACTTTTTATGATAAAGAGTTACAAAAAGTGAAGGTATCTAGTGACAAGGCTTTTGAAGTGGAAACAATTCTGAAAAGGCGTGTTGTGAGAGGGAAAAAACAGATTTATGTTTGCTGGGAGAACTGGCCCGAGAAATTCAACAGCTGGGTTGATGCTGGCGAAGTCAAAGATGTATAAAAACAAACAGACTCAACGCTCAGGCCTTCATTACAGCCATGGAGATAAATGAAGGGTTCTACATTACGCTGCCGTCCAATGCCAGCCTTGATGTATTTCAAAACAATACAAGTTCTAGTCTTCCAGGGGACAGGCTGATTTCTCAGTCCAGCTCGTCTCATCCTTACAGAGCGATGATTGAAATGCTATTGAATTACTCTGATTCTACTTTAAAAACTCAGTTCACCGCAGGGGCTATGAACTCTGTAGTGATCACCAACGGGCCAAACAAGGGTCTAGTAAAGAGAGCTGTATTCACCGCTGAATCTCGAGAGCTTCATCTGATGGGGGCCCTACACACCGATATATTTTTCAGCGAGAGGCTTCTCCTGAACTCTGTAGATTTGAGAATCAAGCTCACCGATGCGTTTACTCTCATCTGTGCAAATGACTCTACATACCGTCTAAAAATACTAGGGGCTTCACTTTTTTATCCAGAAAGCCACCATCTCCCCTGCAGTGCGTTTAGGTCATGCAGCGGCTCTGATGAGAGGCAACGCCCTCTACCCTTTATCTCGCGTAAATATCAAAACATACAGCATCCCGGTGAATTCCAGAATATGCAACCAAGAAAATCTCTTTCTGGGTAACATGCCTAAATACATAGTATTGGGTATGGTAAATCACGAAGCCTTCACTGGAAGGAGAACGCTTTCACCTTTTAATTTCCTTCATAATGACATGGAATATCTGGCTTTGTGCCAGGACGGTAGACTAGTGCCGGCCAAAGCATTCCAACCTCCATTTAACCGCGGGTCTTCAGTCAGAGTTTTACAACATGTTTACGGCTACAGGGAGACAGATGAAGGACTTACCTCTGAGTATTGACTGAGAGGATTTCGAACAAGGATACTCATTATTCGTATTTAATCTCACTGCAGCGGAAGATGCTGACGCACTGTCCCCTATTACCAGCGGTAGTTTAAGACTGGAAATGAGATTCAGAGTACCGTTACCACAGACTAAAACTTTAATCGTATATTCTTGTTTCGATTCAATTCTGGAGATTAATTCAAAACGTCAAGTGTTGGTAGATTGTTACTAAGAAGATATTACAACATGAATAATCAACTGGATAGTCTCCTGCGTCATATGGTGGGGGACTCGTTTGGCGGTGTGTGGGCTTCAGATCAGCTACCCCAAGTAAAACAACTATTTAGATACCCTGTATACATGATTGTAAACACCCACCCCTCCCACATGCCCGGAGAACACTGGTTAGCAGTGACTTAAGACGGTGTGGGAACTTTTTTTTATTCTTTCGGATTTCCTCCCGATTTTAGTCATTACCCGAAAAGCATTGTACACCACAACCAGCAGCTTCAGAATGTCCTGTCTACAGCCTGTGGTCAGCATTGTGTTTTCTACCTATGTAAAAGAGCGTCGGGGTTGTCTTACTAAAATGTGTTATCGCTATACCAGGATGATGTGATAAAAAATGATGCCGCTGTAACGAATTTTGTGAAAAAATACCAACGATGTGAGAGACGTCATAAAGACACTCATTTTAACCACAGTGTTTGTTCTCTACACATGTTTAAAGATTGTTACAAAATGTAAAAAATAAAAAGATCTGGAGACAAAATGAATTCAGGTGACTCTGTCTTTATTAAGAAAACAAAATATAATACAAATGGTTTAGGGGGTAAAATGTAACCAACTAGGACTTAATATTTTAGCTTTCCTTATGATTTTCTTCTTAAGCAGGGCACGCGGAGTTTCGTCCTCTGCTGAGGGGTTGGGGGTCGTAGGAGATGATTTATTATTTCTTCTTCTTCTTCCTGTTTTGGGTGGTTTTTCTCCATGTATTTCTCCCTCTTTGATTAGACGATATTGTTCACGAGCGTGTAGGTTTTGAAAAGCTGATAAAGGAATGTTGAGCTCATTCAGACTATTTAAAAAAATCCCGCCAGCCTTTAGACTCCTACACATTTGTTTTATACGAGTAGGATAGATGTTTAAACAAATCTAGCATGTGGGAGCCTTTAACAGCTGTACCCTTTTCTACAAATTCCCCCGCTGGTGTCCATCCATCGCTAATCTTGATTAGTTTACTCATAATGTACTCTGCATTCTTGCGGTAGCGTTTAGGGAGAATGTGGAGCACCTCATTCTTTATCTCGTCAATGGACCTGCCCTCCTTTTCTTCTCCTTTTACCAACCCCATGTCTTCAGGTAGAGCTAAAGTAATATGTCGTTCCTCCTTCCCGTCTTGTTTGAGCAAGGTGAGATATCTCTGCAGCAAATCGTTGTATTTTCTTATTTTTTTCATAAGGGGGTAGTCCAGTTTCGTTTAGCACAGCTCTCATTTTTTCATCCAGTACATCTTCAGCAGTGCGTCTCATTGTTTCCTTACTATGGGGGTTAGCTACACCCTTCTGATTAAACTGGTGAGGTAACAAAAACATCTTTTGACTCATGGTCGAATAAACCCTCCTAAAAGTTGGCCTAAAATGGGGATCACAGCACCCAGCAGAGGCAGAAAAAAGCCTCCAGATTGCTTTCTTAAGGCCTTGAATTTAGTTTTTAAGTTGGCCTTTTTATTGGCCAAGAGTTTGATAATCTTCTTTTGTTTTTTGACTTTGATATACTGTGCGCCGGATAATGGAATGTTACCCTTGAGAAGATTTAGTGATTGAAGAAAGTCCGTGGAGCAGTTCTTGAGAATATCCTTACGCTTTGAGAGGCTGGCGTTACACAAGGCCTTCAGCAGGGGCATGTTTATTTTTAAACGAGCAGACATAATGTTTCAAGTTTTCAGTTTTGGTACGTAAACAACTAGCCACTGATTAGGTAGTGCTCCCGATCTAAGTCTGTAGATGTCTGGACAGCTTTCTACGAGCTTGCCACGATGTCTACGATTAAATAATTGTGAGGCTCCGTGACTGCGTCTTCGAAACTTTGTATAAAAAATGATTTATTACCAGGGTAAATCTTCTGACCAAGTATATTCATTTGTAATCGGTCTCTGGGGTTTTTAAACAAGATCATGTAATTAGTATTCAAACTAATTGTATGACTGTTTTTCCCCTGATGAAAAACATTTTGTGTAAGCATCATAACACTCATATTTTTGTGATGACGATATTGAGTGAAAAGTCTGACTACTTCTGGATGCTCAGAGGCCTGAAATATAACATCGTCCAATATAATCAAATGACTGATCAGGAGGAAATAGAGACTCGTCTTCAAATGATTCAGGCAGACCTTTGATGAATTTCATATTTTTAATCTTTTCCTGCAGTTCTGCATACATTGGCTGGAAAGAAGTATAAATCCACACAATATTCTGAGGTTGTACATCCATTACATGAATACAATTTTGCAATACATTCTTGACAAAAAAAGTTTTTCCACACCCACTAGGGCCCACTACTAAACAAGAAAAAGGAACACGTAGTCGAGGCTCAAAATCTATTTGGCTGGGTGAAAACATTTTGTCTCTTCTTTATTTCTCAATACCCAAAAGGCAAAGTATTTCCTCCGTCTAGCAGACGTCTCTTATCAAACACAACTCGAAACTTTTTGGTGAATGACACATTTCTCAAAACGAAACCCTCTTTATTCCGTACAATGTTGTGCTGGGGGGCCTGAAGAACCCTCCCCCTCTCAGAGTTTTGAACATAACCTTCCAGACTGATCTGTCAGACTGTCAAAGTTCACTCGTTCACAACATTCGTGCGTTTGTGTAATTCCCTTCACGCGCATCACAACCTTTTTTAGATGTTTGGTTTGGTAAGCATAGCTTTTAGGGCCTGCAGAAACAAACTCTTTAATCGTGTCGCCCCCCAATTCATCTGTCAGATCCCCCAGATAAACCCCCATGGGCAGTGGAGTCTCCCCCTGTCTTGTCACATAGATTATACTATCTGTGTCGTAATAGAAAACTCTGTGCTGTAATTTCTCCAATTCACTGTACAGCTTCAGCCTGGCATAAGCAGTGGTGGTGCAATGAATATGTTATCCACCTTGTTGGGAGGAGAATAACAATTTTCACCACTGCACAAGAGCCGTCCTGTCGTTGAGGAATGAGAAATACTTAACCTTATGTTTTTTAGATGAAAACAAGAGGTTAAGAAATTATTCTGTTTTGGTCACAATCTTAGTCTGAGTCAGATTGCTTCTCTGGGCAAATTTACCCCAGAAACTGTTGAGACATAGTTTTGACACTTGTCTTTGGGCTGGATTTGATTTGATTTTATCGGCATCCAGCAAGATCCCCTGATTAGCATGGTAGTCTGCCACATACTTTTGTCTGCTCTCATCATCTGTGGCCTCTGAAGGATAACCTGATGCTTCTTGTTTGCCCTTCAAAAATGCTGTCACTTTTCTTCTCAAAATGCCACACCTCTGTGATCTGAGTCAGCTTGTAACCCATGTCCAGGGCTTTGTTGAATTCTGTTGTCACCCAAACTCCTGTTAATGCTCTTTCCTCTTTGCAATGCGTGCAGGACCCCTGTTGGTTGTTAAGCTCAGCGCATGTACGGCAGAGTAGGACTGGAAAGTAAAGACCTCTGGGAGGATCTACGGTGGCTCTGATTAACTCTGAGGATCTTTGAAATCTCGGAATATGATCTGCGGGTGGCCAAGTGGATACAGGCCTGTGCAGTTTACAAAAGGGTAGAGTGAGGTGAAATCACAATAGTGAACCAATTCATCTTCCGCTGCCGTGTGTCTCAACTGCACATGTCCTACCCCCGTACAAAGCGTCCCTAGGGGTCAGTGGCTCTGGAGCTTTGTATTCCCTGAGGAAAGCCTGCAAATCTTGATTGGATCTTTCCAACTCGCTCCATCTATGCTCTTGCATAACAATCACTTTGGCCCCGTGAACAGACTGCAACTCATGCTGCTTTTCCTCACTAGCAGTATGGAGCTGCTAAAATGTGCCACTGGTCAAGGGGTTTTTCTCATGGCAATCGGGGCATCCGTGATAAAAACAACCAAGAAATTCCCAGACAATCTTTACCCCCGCAACTTCAGCAAAACCGTCCACAACGAAACGCCCCACTCGTTTCTCGCCTTGATTCAACACGTGTTGAATAAATACCCCTTCAGTTTGTGCTATTGAACACCTGTGTTTGAGTACGTCTTGTTTTCACGGCGGTAATAGTCGGGCGGGGGGATTGCTAGGGTTTTGAGGGGTAGAAAGTTTGTGGTAAAAACTTTCATACACGCTGAAACAATGGTCGCACGACTAAAGGGGTCCACCCCTGTCCCCTCGAGAAACCCTTTTCGAAATAAAGTGGCCCCCTGTGCAAGAATGTCCACATCATTTTTACAGTAAAGCAATGCCTGCTTTCGAAAATCAAAAATACCTATGCGCACCGTCTCATACCATGTGAAAAAGTCACTCTTTTCATCAGTTGTCATGCGCTCAGTCCCGTAACAATGTGCCTGTGGGTAAGGTCCGATATAACTCAGATTGGCCTTAGAGCTGAAACTGTGATGGAAGTACCCCTTGATATCTTCAAATCCCAAAGCTTTTGGCATTGCAGATAAACGCATAGAGATATAAGACAGTGAGTCTATGTACTTTTGCTTGAAATCCTGGTCAGTAAAAGAGATCACTTTACTTCCTTGCATTATCAAAGATGGTTTTAGCCCTTGTTCAATCATTGCATTGATGATGAAATAGCTGTCAAAACCCTTAGCATTGGGAGCGAGGAAGACTGCATTTTTTAACTTGGGGCGCCTAAAGTGTGCCAGAAACTGCAGTGCACAGTCGGTACCCTCTGCGAACCAAAGTTCGCCTGCATGGGATTTTTTGCATACCAGGAATGGGATATGTACGCCGTCTGCCCCCGCCATGGTTTCAAAATCATAAAACACAATGTTGTCATTGTATTCTGTCTCTTTGGGTAACACTCAGATGTAACACAGATGTTTTTCACACTCGCCTGTTGAAGCAGAGGGTAATTTATCGCTGCATGTTTTACATTTTTTGACCGCACAGTTGTGTTTTATCTGCAATACTCTTGGGGATGTAGTATGAACGTTGACAATCTACACACTTTTTGTGTAAATCACAGTTACTGGCAATGTCTGATGATCTCTGTGTCTGTTTTTTATGTCGAGTGACAGCCGACCGTACGGCACGTTTTGTTAGTCTTTACAAAAGATGGGTTTAAACTCATCCATAGTACATGAGGGGTCAAGGCAGACAAAACAATGACCACTACATGAATGACTCCACCGCGAGCTGTAGCCTGTGTAACAATGTTCACAGACAAATGAAGACCCTAAAAAACCCTTCAAGTTTTTATTCCCATAGTAATGGTTTTTGAAGAGGAACAAAAACACAGTTTTGTCTCATTTGGGACCGTCTGTCTGGAATTTACAGTGGGCACGATCTTCATCGCCTCTGTAAAACACCACAATCTTGCAATTTAAACTCTCTTCGAATGTATCAATGTCGTTGAATGTCACAGCTGTCTGATCTGTCAAACCCACCCCCCTCTGAATCTCTCTACCGCGTTCAAAACCTTCGCTATCAGTGAGGTTGTTATGCAGCAGCAGTGCTTAATTAATAGCAAAACACAGCTAGTTGGAGCTGTTGTGAACAAAACGCTTCTTCTTTTTAACTATCCAACATTTTACTAGCCAATCGTTTAGCACCACCACCACCAAGCGGGGAATGGACAATCTGCGCCACTAGTTCAAGATTGCTGTCTGCCATTACCACCCAATTTTACTGCACAGCATTGAATAGGGCTTCCTCAAAATCATTCAGATTATTATCATCGTTGGCATTTAAAATGGCTGACACATTAGCCTGTAGCTGCTCGCCTCGTAGCTCAATCTGTACAAGATCTTCCCTCCCTGCCTGTGAAAAAGCCTCATCTAACATATCATGTACATTGTTCATCAGAACCCCATAATAGGCTGTGGAAACTGGAAAATCAGCATTGGCTGAAGCTTGGCTATTTGGTCCATTCAGATGGAGTACTTCTTCTGCGAGCTGATTTAAAAGCCCTATACCGGGGTAGGTTTCAGAGTTTAACAACCATGCCATTGCGGTATCTAGTGTTGTTGGACAGCTTGAGGTTGTTTGCGTGGATGTGGACGGCTCATTTACATCTTTATCAGTTAACTCGCTGCTATTGTTTGAACATTGTGGAAATGGTATATCTTGATACGCGTATTCCTCACCACTGCTTAGTTGACTGATGTCATTTAAACCCCGGAGAAAGGACCTTTCTCTGTCTGTATCGGTAGTGTTGGGGGGCTCTGCGTCGTCGTCTGACTCACTGATATTGTTTGATTACTCAGGAAAGGGTATCTCATGATACGCAAATTCCTCATCACTGCTTAGTTCATGGATGTCATTAAAACCCTGGAGAAAAGCCCTTTCTCTAACTGGTAAATTGTCCATGTTTGACCTTTTATGAAATCACCCCACAGCAGAAACAAAAATCAAAAATAGATGTGGCACCACTGAAGAAACATTTCACATTGCTTTTTACATTTACGGACATAAATCCAACATACCGCTCGGATACATCAGTAGCAGTTTACATGAGACCCTCCATCTTATTCAGTTGGTGTGACCAAACAGTTGACAGTAACAGCAGTGGGGTTCCTCTTAATAATATGGATCGATCTATAGAGAAAAAAGACAGGGAAGTATTTTTTGAAAACACCGGGTTATACATTTAACAGCAATTCATTTAGCGATCATATTATAAAATAACCATAAAAGGCATTTACCGGTATGATAATTCTCAGTAGTGTGTCTGAGGGGAGTTCACTGTAGACCTCTCAAGCAGAGTCTGTGTTGCTGGGTCGCCCCAGACCTGATGAAGACGGGCTGAGGGATGTTCATTTGAGGCACTACGCAATTTGAATTAACCCCAAACTTAATTAAGCCGACAAAGACACATTTATGTCTGAGAACATTGTAGACCACTTGATGGATATGTTTGAGCATGAATTCTGAGGAAATTACATCAGATCTATGTGGAGTGATGAGGAGGATATGTTATCGTCTCTTCAGAGGATAAAGAGTCATTTAGCACTCAAGACAAGATCATTGTATGCAACTGAAGCGAATTAAAGCTGGTTAACGGAAAGCACAAACAGTAATAGGAAATATCTGTGGAAAACTGAAGGTGTCTATCCAAAAGTGTAGCAAATTCTGAGCAAATATCTTTGAAATGTGCAAAATAAAATGTTTATAATTCCACTATGCAACTAGTTGTTTCACCTTTTTTCCATTGTAGGCCAATTCATGGAAATCTGTTTTTTTTGTCAGATTTGTTTTTTAATTCAGAGGAAATTCCATCAGATCTATGTGATGCCTATCTCTACCTATCGGCATCTCTCTACCTATCTCTTTTTTTAAATGTATTTCTTGAAATCAGTATAGACAGAGCAGTTCTGAGTTGCATGATAAATGTGTATTTGCTTTCATACAGAATGTGTAACAGAAATAAATGAACATGAGATGTCACTTGATCAAATCCATCCTAAGGAAATAAACACACCCATATCCGTGAGGGACAAAGTACTTCACGTCCTGCACATACAACAACCTTATCTTGATACCTCCATTATTCTACCTTTTTTAAAGGTCACCAATCATGCTATTTTTAGGCAATAGCATAGGTCTCAGATATATAAAAAACATGTCTATGAAGTGTTTTGCTCAAAATACCAAACATATCCCCCATTCTAGCCATGCCTCATATCCCTCTATTTCACTTCCTGTTTCAGGGTATAAAGCTTTAAAAAGGAGGGGGCGGAGCTTATGCGGGACCCGGCAGCTACTGTCTAAACTAAATACTGCCGTGATGAAACCCAAGGATTCTTTCTGAAACAGTATGGAGCTCAAAGGCTTTCTCTCTTGCCGGTTATACAGCACTTTATCCAGTCCCCTCAAAGCGCTTTTACTACATGTCGTTCACCCATTCACACAGAACAGTACCACTTGCTCTAGGAACTAACATTCACACACCGTTGGCCATGCCATCGGGAGCAACTCAGGGTTAAGTATCTTGCCCAAGGATACATTGACATGTTGACTGCATGGGATCGAACCCACAACCTTCTGGTTGAAAGACGACCGCACTCCCTCGCAGCCACAGTCGCCCTTAAAAGTTCCTTTTTACTTCCTGCTTCTTCACACACATGCTCTCCAGTACAGGTTAGCTCTGAGTGTTAGCGATACTAATGTTACACCGACCACATTACGTCCAAAACAGTCGGGCATTGTTTCTGATAGCAACGTTTCTGATTGGGCCGTGGGTCCAAATTTCAGATATTACGTCATATCGGACGCAAATCTGGATCAGCTCCGTTGTTCCCCCGTTTTTAGAGATTTGGGTACGGAGGAAAAGAGAGGGTTTTATTTTCTGACGCTGTGTGAGTTCCCCGACACACCGGGGACACATCTTTATGTATAAAAGACATCAAAAAGTGCATTTTGCATGATAGGTCCCCTTTAAAACATTAACTATAATTTGTTATGCTTTGTGTACGTCATCCTTTATTCACTACCTCTGTTTCCATTGCACATTTTTACATACTCTTTTTTTACATTCTGACTCCTGCTTTTCATCTCAGCTAACCATAAATCCTTTTTTTTGTCATATTTCAAGATTTTTTTCTATGCAAAATTACAAATAGAAAATTAAAAAAGTTTATTTAAAAAGGTGGATGAACTCACCTTATGTCTTACTTTAAATGACTCTTTCTTGTAAGCAAACAATTCTTCAAAATGTAGAGCGGTATGTATTTGCTTTCATGACTGTACACATCACACATGTTGCAGAATCTGATAAATGTGCACATTTGAAACACTGCACTCAGCATGTTTCACTGGAGACAAAGCTAACAAGCAGATCGATGTTCAAAAATGTTCAATACCGCTTCCTGATCACCTGCTTGTCCATCCATCTTACTTTTGATAAATTCCTCCCCCCACACCTCCTTCATCACGGCCTCAACTCGTTCCTCTCAGAGCAGAAACCAGCAGGAGGGAATTATCAGAAACAGTTATCTGCTTCCCAACACACTCATTAGAAAACCATTGATCCCAGTACACACCACAGGGAATAGAGAACACACACACACACACACACACACACACACACACACACACACACACA